>CM038796.1:267368017-267567946 GCA_021764765.1 Vicia sativa | reverse complement strand
GATCAAAACACTCATGGAGAAACTGTTGAAGTTTTTTCCGTGTCCATAGTTTCAAAGGAAAACTTTTGCTTTTGTTTCAAAAAAATTTTGAAGTAAAAATTCATTTAAAACATTTTAGTTTCAAAAAGTGATTTTCACAATAAAAAGCGTTATTTTGCAAAACAGAATAAAGTAGGAATTGCAAACAAAAGCACAAGGCTCACATTTATTGATAGAATGGTAATCAGCCAAATGCGTGATTCCATGGACTATTTACAAAAGTTGGAAATGATAATTTATTGGGAAAAGGCTACATTGAAAGCAAATAACCGCTACTATCCCTAACAACTTTGAATTCCAACTGTGCTTGTTGCTTTAGAAAAGTCGATTGAAGATCCGTTGATGGAAGATTCTTCATGTGGACAAAATACAGACTAACTGTAGTTACTTTGTCATTTTATATCCTTGTTTTTGCCTAGATCGCCTTTTCAGGTTTTCGATCTATCAGGATAATTTCTGTTTATTGTCTCTAATTTTTTCCTGGATCGCCTTTTCAGGTTTTCAATCCACCGAGACGCTCTTTTTTGCCTAAGCCGCCCTTTTCGGGTTTCGACTTACCGTTCTTTTGTTTTTTAGACAAAGTATTTTTTGCATCAAGATTCTGTGATGCGGGAGTTCATCACCGCCCATGGTTGGAGAGTCATAGCACCTCCAGAAGCTTCTTTTGACGATGTATGGGCCTTCGTAATTAGGAGTCCATTTGCCCTAGAACTGCTTGAAAAGATGTAATCTTTTAAGCACGAGGTCGCCTTTCTAATTCACGAGGTCGGACCTTTTGTCGAAAGCTTTCATTCTTCTTGATAGAGTTGTCCGTGACACGAGCGGTCGCGCTTTTCTTCAATTAAGTTCTTGGTCGATCCGCTTTGACACCATTCGCCTCGATAACTTAGTTTCCATGAGAACTCTCATTGACGGATCTCAATTTCTACGGGAGCACCGCCCATGCCGTATACTAGAGAAAAGGAGTTGCCCTCTTGAAGTGCGATCAAGTACGATACCCATGCAGAGCAAATGGCAGGATTTCGTGCCAGTCTTTGTAAGTGATGACCATTTTCTGGACGATCTTTTTGATGTTCTTGTTCGCTGCTTCGACGGTTGCTATCATGTCGTCTACATAGACTTCGATCTCTTTGTGCATCATGTCATGAAAGAGAGTAGTCATTGCCCTCTGGTAAGTTGCGCCTGCATTCTTTAATCCAAATGGCATTACCTTGTAGAAAAAAGTGCCCCATGGCGTGATAAAAGATTTCTTCTCCATGTCTTCGGGAGCCATTCTGATCTGATTATAACCAGAGAAACCATCCATGAAGGAAAAGACGTTGAATTTTGCAGTGCTGTCCACTAGCATGTCGATATGCGGTAGTGGAAAATCGTCTTTTGGACTAGCTTTGTTTAGATCCCTAGTCAACACACATTCGACCTTTCCGCCCTTTTTGAGACAGTACTATGTTGGCTAGCCATTGGGGATACTATGACAAAGAAACCAATACGAAATGCTGAACTTCCTTTTTATTTTCTCACCATTTCAGATGAACTCTCCTCGCCTCTCGCTTACATTCGGGTCTTAACGGCAAGTGATGTTCCACGATGTCGTATCTAGACCCAGTATATCCCGGTAGGACCAAGCTAACACATCAACATATTCTTTGAGAAGACTTATCGCTTGCTTTTGACACCGCTGCTGAGTGATGCTCCGATATTTACTTTTTCTATCTTCATCGAACCCAAGTGATTGCTTCTAGAGGTTCTTTATGAGGTCGAATGATCCTTTCTCGTGCCTTAGCCCTAGAAATTTCATCTGCGATCTGTTCTTCAACTTCTTCTTCGGCGAATTCACAGAGGATTTCAGAGTTGAGAAAAAGCGTAGAGTTATTGCTTTCAATGGTTTTGTCCATTTGTTTAATCTGCATTTTTGATTTATGTTTGATTAAAAAATTTTTTTTTTTCTTTTTGAAAGTTAATGTATGCAGATTAATTTTTCATTATGATTTTTTTTTTGAAGAGATTTTTTTTTTACTGTGTTTTTTAGGATTATCATTTCCAGAAAAGGGTAAAAATGAAAATAAACACAAAGTGTGGAAACAAAACAACGCGTTTTATTTATGATTCACAATATGAACAAGGCCCTAAAATACAAACTCATTTATCTGGGGCAAGACAAAGAGAAATTATTTAAAAGCTAAAGCCCTATAAAACATCCCTTCGCTTTAAACGAGAGTTCAAAACAAAAAGCAAAATAAACTACTTAGAGCTATGAACATTAGTCCTAACTTCAACAAAGTTTCCAGAATGACGAACTCAAGTCGAGGTACTCGGGTTTTCCGCTTGGTTTAACCTTGAGTAGACCTTGGTTGTGGCCGAAAGGTGCTTTGAAGACTCGACGATGGCCCTTGCCTTTGTGTCGCTAAAGCGATCTTCTTGATTAAGACGGGAAGTATGGGATATAGCACTGTACTTCTGATCTTCAGGTTGAATACCGGGATGTTCCTTCCGCCTCCGAGTGAAGAGACTTATTGTCCAGACTTCTAGATCGTGATTCCCGTAGTCGCATTCTCATGAGGCATCATCCTGATTCCACTTCACAGATCACAATTCCAACTGATTCAGAGTCAGGAATTCTCCGTTCACTGAGGCTCCCACCTCCAGCCTGATTTATCTTGATCGACCAGGTTCCATGTGTGCCCACTGGTCCTCAGGTCCCATCCTATTGACCCGATTTCACAGAAAGTGCCTCATCTGATCTCCTCATTTCGCTCACCTTCATTTTGATGGCTTGGTTCATCTTGTCACCACCAAACCCTTCATTTCATCTGATGAGAATCCTAACGGATGTTCGGCTGTCTCGTCATCAGGGTTCTACTGTCTCATCCAAACTGATCATGGAGATATGACTGAAGGTAATTTTGAAAGTACATCCAATAATGAAAGTAGATCAACTTTCGATCCATCGAAAGCTCTTACCACTATATCGTTGAACTTCATTATGCTCGAAGCTGGCATTACATTTAAAGACAAACCCGTATCCACCAATACATTGGATGGGCAAATCATTGAGATGTGCAAGGCCAAGTTGTGATCTTTCCTTCTTCCTAAGTTCTTCACTAAAACTCGATTGTCATATTGGAAACGATCCTCCAAATTGGTCAGAGTCACATCGTGATCCACATAAGCTGGTCTAATACTCATCAAAGCTTCTCGTGAGCTTCAGTTAAGGAGTAAAGACAGATTGAAATCTTTGAAGGAGTCTGCATCCGCTGATCTACGACTCGATACTCGCTTTTGACCGCTTTTAGTATCTCTTCAAAGTCGAGTTGATGTTGGTTCCATCAAGAGAACCAATATTTGTGCTTGGGTTAGCAATGGAATCGCAGGATTCTCGCAGATATGCTAATCGGGTTATGTTTAACAACAGAATTGCAGCGGTTTTGTGGTGGAGCGTGAACTCGTCCACTTCGTTACTCGTCCGATTATATTGACATTACCGAAGTGTAGGCGTGGGTTTCTCCTTCCCATCTTCTATTAGGGTTGCATTGTATTGGTAAGGATTGCTTTGTAGAACCGTATGGAATGGTGACCGGTGGGAATTACCAAATGAGATGTTGGAATGCCGGAACCATTGTATGCAATCTCCACATGCTCGGCATAAACAAGGGATCACAACGCTTACTTTGGGATTTTCCGAGTTGATATCCGAGACTAAAAGCTCATGCGGAAAATGCCCTACGATTTACATCGTGGTCATCTCGGATCTCAAATTTGTAAATCACCGGTTCAACAAATGCCGGATATCTCGCTCTTATGGTGGAACATCCTTGAATATCCTTGGAGCAAATGTTGCAAGCTAAATAATCGTGTTTAGCAAAACACTCATTGCAATCAGATGTTTCATGAAGACGCACCACGCTTCCTTTGATTAAATTTACGGTGAAAGATACCGCCGGTATTTCTAAGTATCAAACTTATCAATGCCTACCGTGATCGGGAAGCGGATTAGCTTGCACGCTTGGGCTCAGATTTTGAAGGAAAGAAGATTAGACCTTACTAACTTCAGCCTTTAATGCTATGCAATGTTCGAGGTCATGGCCCGGTGCCCTTGGTGAAAAGGGCAAGATACGCCGGTTTTGTACCACCACGGCAACTTCTCGTGAACCGAGGTGGAGACCTTGTCAGATCAGTTTCTTTCTATTAGCTGGTAAAGTTCCGCGACGCTATGGGAATTGGGTCGAATCGAGTGACCCGAGGCGCACGGTTTTGGTTATTAAACCGAGCCTGCTGACGAGGCCGCTGAGTTTGTTGATTTTGTTGAAATTGCGGAGCAATTCCTATGTTTGAGTTATGTTGACGAAGTGCTATGGCAGCCTACCGTTGTTGTTGGATGACATTCTTACGTGATTTCTGGATATCATTCCTACGCCATGCTCTTTTTCCTTTGAAAACCGGTTCCAATTTTCTTGGTATTATTAGAAGATCCCGCTTTGGTTAGACGTCCGGTTCGAACACCTCTTCTAATCGCATTCCCATGCTTACCATTTCATTGAAATCTCCGGAGCGCTTAGCGATCATTCGCCATAGTAGAATGAGCTTAGAGTATTCAAGAACACCTTAGTCATCTCCTTTCTTCCAATGGTGGGTTAATTTGGGCAGCATTTCATCCATCAAGATATTCCATAAATGTCTCTTTCCTTTTGAGACATGGAGCAAGTTGATCCCTATCGTGCCATATCCAAGTTGAACTTATATTGCTGTACGAAGGCTTTACCTAAGTCGTTGAACGTTGATACTGTGTCGTCTAAACCCATGTACCACTTCGCGGCACCGTGAGACCGCCCCGAAGTAATGAATTAGCAGATGATGATCCTCATTGTATGTAGACATTTTCCTAGCATACATTGTAAGATGACTCTTAGGACAAGAGTTCCCTTTGTACTTTTCAAAGTCCGGGACTTTGAATTTCGCAGTATTTTTATGCGAGGAACTAAAAGATCCTTGGCGCTTTTTCCAAACAATTCTTTCCCTTGAATTGTTTTTATCTCAAGCTGCATTTTGAGGAGCTGTTCCTGGAGATTTTCCATTGAACCGCGAGCGTTCATGTTATTTCCTGGAGTGTGATGAACTTCTTCGTCTGTGGTAGTGTGTACTACAGAAGCTGAGTTCAACATGATCGGTTGAGAAACCGACATTGTTACTTGCGGAAAAGTTATTCCATGCTGTGAAGCAGAGTTTTGCTACAAAGTAGGTATGTCAAGCGAGATTGTTTGAGAAGTCGGTTGGCGAACTCCGATGCCGAAGTTGAAAGGCATTCCCCATGGATAGCCCTCTGGCATGCTAAAAGGTGAACTACTGGCTGCAACAGCTGAAACTGGAGTAGTAGTACCCTTTGAAGTTGCTGTTTGGTTTTGACTGCTCGATGCTGCTTGTTGACTTTGCGCTGTGGCAAGTGAGTTAACCAAAGACGTGAGTCTTTCCACTTCTTCTTGTAGCGTTGTTACCGTTTCATGAAGTTCAAGATTCTCTTGATCAAAATTCTCCATTATTTTTCTTCTTGATCTAGTATCGACGCTCGAGTTGGTCATGCGACGCAATGAGAAACTCTAAGACGCGACCTGACAACTGCTTTATCTCGGAAAATGATTCCAACTAGAAAAGTGAGAATCTAGACAAGACCTAAATGCAAGATATGATGCATGAATATGATTGTAAAGAAAGAGAATTTCCAAAGAATTTATGCTAAAAGAGATATTTCTTGGCAAATATTTGATGGAAAACATAAATTTCATTGATTATTGGAAGAAGATTACAACAATTGTTTTGGAGCATTGCTCACACAAATGATAAAATAAATGATAAAATTACAAACTAAATTGAACTAATTAAACGTCGTCGATGAAGATCCGGCTTGATGCCTTCCTCTCGTGATTTCCTTTCCATAGCGAGCTTTTAGTCTACTTTCTCGCTTTTAGCTTGTCGACGACTCTTTTCCATTCGTTAGAGTAAGATTGTTATTCATCAAATCTTCAGCGATCCTTTCTTTCTTTGATGAATTTCTTGATTGCGCCATGCTTCCGCGAATCTCCTCATCTTTTCCATGAGCCATTCATCCCGAAGATAAAGCGCCTTTTCATGATCTTTGACTTGCTTCGAGCTTCTCATTCTCAAGGTTAGCCTTAAGGAATTTGCTTTCCAAAGCTTCCTTCTCAAGCCTTATCTTGGTCAAGACTTCTTGGTATTCTCCCACACTTCGACGGAAATTTTGTTGATTTGAGGCGATCGAGAACATGGGATCCTCATAAGCGTAAGGCATTGTAATTCCTTTCTTTCTTTACCCAAGAAGTGTAGGCCTCGTGGCACAATTCTTTGCCTTTCCTTTTCCTTTCTTTCGGATGTGATGCCAAGCTTTAATCATCCTAGCCTGCAATCCTTGGGAATCCTCCCTTCATGGTAGAAGTAGCTTTCAGAAACTAGAGGTTTACCGTAGTTCATGTGATCCGAGTTGAAGTCTTGCTAGGAATGGGTTATAGTTAATTCCTCCTTTCGTACTCAATGAGAGGTACGCTGGCAAATTCTCCATGCTCTCAATGATTTCCATCTCATTGTTTGCCAAAGTATACCAATGGATATCGCTTGTAAGAGACATGAGTCTTCGACCAATGCCACTGCCTTTGTTTTCGCGGATAGGAGATTTAGGCAAATGTGAGGTAATCCATTTGAAAACAGAGTACACAACACGATAGTTCCGCTCCTTGACGATTCCTATGATGAATAGAGACGACGTATCACCAAGCGTGGTGGGAACGGATTTCCAATCGAAGATCCTTATGGCGCTGATATCAACGAAATTTGGGACGTTGGGAAACAATACCAATCCATAGAGGTGTAAAGCTAAAATAGCTTCAAAGGCTACCATACTACCAAATTTTCGAGAATTTGAGAGCCTTCTCCATTAGGAACTTTGAGGTTAGTCCTAAGAGTTTTCCTCCGTAGTTAGGTTTTTGTCTATCTCAAATTTCTTTAAATGAGTCATTGTTGCAATGACTTGTGACTTAGGAATGGCTTCCAAACCATTGAAAGGCACTTTGTCCGACATCGAGATTCCTAGGATATGCGATACTCTTCCAAAGTAGGCATCAACCGATAATCGTGGAAAGTGAAACAATGAGATCGATCGTAGAACCGAACGAAAGTTTTGAGAAGTCCTTCATCAACGTTAGCTCGTAAGAGTTAAAAGAGTTCCATAGCGTCAAACCGAGGGATCTTCTACCAAGGATGCTAACTCTTTAACTTTCCTACATCGTGAATCCTAAAACCTGTATCTTTTGGTGAATCTTCCTCCGACGTCCATCACTCTAACCTAAAATATTTTACAAAGAAAAATCTCTAAATTCTTTGAAATGGGAAGAGAAATGAAGTTTTTTTTTTGTTTTATGAATGAATGAATAAATGCATGAATGCAAAACATGGTTAGTAGTTATACACACGGTCAAGCTGCTCAAGTCACGAGCATGAAGCCAACGATAAGAATCAACGGGTTAAGTTCTAAGGGCTTATTCATCCGTGAATCGGGTTCTCATCGATAATACAGCTCAACACTCCCTTCAAAACATTGTTGGATTTGTTGAATACTCCAATAATATTTTCAAGAGAAACTCGCCTGATCGTAGTATCGCATGACATTTACTCTAGGCTTACACCGAATAATTTCTCGCACTACATCCTAATGGCCAGATGATTTATGTGTTCTACCCACTCACTTCTTAAGTTCCCCAAAATACAAATTGCGAATTACTCGCTAAACACAATACCCTCAAGACAACCTCCACTGGAAATATTAACTTCAAAGCATTGAACCGCTCACGATTAATACCTCCACCTAGATCTTAAAATGTTTCTTAACCGGTTAGGATTTCTTTCCATCAAGTGAAATCGTGAACACACAATAAAGAAAACAGATATATGCAAAATATGAAAAGCTTATCCCTTTCTTTTCTTTTGAAAACAAAAAGCTTGGTGCTCTCGGGCAGAGTAACGCTTTTTTTGAAAAATCAAAGTTTCAGCAGACTCCTAGCGTAGTCGCCATTTTTCCTGCTCAAAAGGTGACGCTGAGGATGCGAACATGAGTTCGGATTCTCCGCACGCAACGATTTAAATCTTTTGATTTGTTTATAAAGCCGCGAGCATCAAGCTTTATTATTTTAAACACAAGAAAGATGATTTAATGATTATGAAAAGGGAAAGTTGAAATACCCTCAATTGATATTGTATATGAACTAGCGCAAACTAGACGTAATGCATTTGGGGAGATTCTAGTAAGGGGATTGGTATATAAAGGAATAGATGGAGCACCCTAAATATATGTAGTTATCTACAGCTTTATATATGAATATGTTTGATATGTTTGTGTGTTTTAATTGCTATTTCTATGATTGGGAAAGTTTCTCCTTTGGATTTTAAGAAAGAGAGATTATGGGATTCTAGGTTTTGTTATTATTGTGCTCGCAAAGATCCGTGGATCTTCCGCATACATATCCCTAGTGGGAATCAGCATTTGTAGCTCGGATCTACTGTGGTTCTATGGTTTGTTTGGTCCGAGAGAGATAGAAATTTGCTCGGCAAGGATAAGACCTTGTGCCTCACGTATTCTCAAAAGGATGTTGAGAAAGTCGAGCAATCGTAGTTCCCACTTATGCTAGTGGAAAGCAACGGATGTTAGTTTAAGAGATGATAAATGTCATCTTAATGAAAATGTATCTAATCTATTTCATCACATACATTTTGAAAAGTTTGATTGATTAAAATCTTTCGTAAGTTATAGGTGTTTTGCTTGAGTGTATAAGCGCTACCACTTACATGTTTAAGAAAGATGCTTGAAAATATGATTGAATCTTTTAACTGTAAGTATTAGGTGTTTTGCTTGAGTATACAAGCTTACCATCGTTAAGAGATGCTTTGTTTGAAAAGAGTTTGAAAAGTTTTTATTGATGTGATGTATGAGATACTTCTTCCATAGAGATGATAGATGTCTAAATCTCGAGGAGAAATTGATTGGATTAAAGGGATGCTTTTAAGAAGCCCGGGGTCCTTGTATTGTTAGCCCAAGAGGAGGCATTCCGAGGGTCATCGAGGTCCTTGTATGAAGCTCAAGAGGAAGCTATAGGGTATGGCTTTTGGCTTGAAAGGATTTCACCGAGAAATCATCCTTTTCGAATAAGAGCAATTTCACCGAGAAATTTTACTCTCTGGGGAATTTGAAAGTGATTTCACCGGGAAACCATCCTTTCAGGGTTCTATCCTAGCGCGGGTGATTCTTTGTATTGGAAGCCCAAGAGGAGGCTGTTAAGAGATTTCCTATCTCTTTCATTGTATGATGCCCAAGAGAAGGCTAAACTCAATGAGGAGTTCTTTTGAACGAAGCCCAAGAGGAGGCTGACTCAACAGGGGAGTGTTTGTCTTATATGAAGCCTAAGCGGAGGCTAACTCTGTGGGGAGAGTTTCTTTGTACGAAGCCCAAGAGAAGGCTAAACTCTGTTGGAGATAAAATATCTTGTATAAAGCCCAAGCGGAGGCTAAACTCAACTGGTGATGAGTTGTCTTGTATGAAGCCCAAGCGGAGGCTAACTCATGCTGGTGATGGATTGTCTTGTATGAAGCCCAAGCGGAGGCTAAACTCTGGGAACCTATTGATTAGTCTAATTGTTATGTTATAACTAGACAGTTTGTATAAACAGGTGTGTGTGTGTGATATGTATTCACAGGAGTTTATGAAGGAAATATAAACAATGCATGATGCTTATTTACAACAGTTTATGAAATATAAACAAGTGTCTGTGAACGAACGTTTGAAACGAAGAACTTGATTATTTACAAGTTTGAATTGTGTACAAGGAAGTGAATATGTATACCAGTATTTATGTACGTACAAAGATGGATGTACATAGGAGGGTTGGGACTTACATCAGAAGAGAGGCCCATTGATTTGAAAGTAGTTTCACAGGAATAATGCTCCTTTCAATACCAATGGTATTCAAGTGTAAAATGTACGATGAAATGTAAATGATTGATCAAAGTTTATCTCAGAAAAGTATTTTCAAAGAAAGAGTATCCAGATATGTACGATAAAAGTTTTGAAAAAAAGAAGTATCTGTGTTATGTACAGATGAAAAGTTTTTGTATGAAAAGTTTTGGGTATGTACAAAGAAAATATACACACAAAAGACTGTTTTGTTTGAATATACACAAGTGATGTGAAAACAAACGATCAAGTTTGTCTCGATTGAGTATAAAAGGAGTATCAGATATGTATGTATGAAACTTTGTAAAAGTATTTGACAAAGTTTGATATGTACAAAAATATTATGTACATAAAAGAATGTTATGGGACTTACACCGTGATGGAGGCCCATTGGTTAAAAGGAAATTTCACAGGGAATTCTATCTTTAGAACCAATGGATTTGGTGTATAGACAAACGAATGAAAAACAAACGAAAGAAATTTGTTTACGTTTGAATATTAATAATGATGATTTGAATATGTACAAATAAAGCTAAATATGTACATAAAGGATTGGGACTTACACCATAAGGGTGGCCCATGATCGATCGAGAAATTCGAGAGAAGACGAAATCAGTTTTATCGTTTTAAATCGGATTGATCATGGTAAAAGATGCAAGTTTGATGAAATGTTTTGAAAAATGATTTGAAATGTTTTGAAAATGTGAGGTTCATTTATGAAAAGTTTTGAAAAAAATCGGAAGTCGAAAACTTGAAAAATTCACCTTTTAAGGAGGTTTGAAAAAGTGTTCAGAACATCGTTTTCGGCTCGATTAAAATTTAATCAGATGAAAGTTTTTTTCTGAAAATTTTTACACTATCACAAAATAGATGTATTTATTGACAAGTGTTTAAAAAATCATCTCAAAATGAGAAGTTTTGATTGGTCAAAAAAAATGTTGAAAGTTTGATAAAAAACATGAAAAAATGGAAGTTTTGTAAAAAAGAATGGTCTTGGTGGGTTTTGAACCCATGACCATGAGGTGGACCACGTGGCAAGAAGAACTTAAAGGCAAGCAGACAACCACTAGGCCAAACGCGCTGAGCTGTTTTGTGGACTAACACACGCGTTGATAAAGAATTGGCTTATTTAAAAATTTGAAAATCAAGAACACATGGAGAACGCGCGCAACCTGGGTTTATGGTTTTGATTTTCAGTTTCACGAATTCAACCTAAAATCTTTGTTTCTCAATGAAATCCAATGATGTAAACATCAAAGTTGCTCGGTTTTGTACCACGAACATGAATATGGTTGTTAATTTCATTTATATTCAGTCTAGAATGATTTAGGTTTTGAAAAACACGAAGAACCCTAATCTGAAAATCTCAAATTAAATGATGTATGTTGGATGATTGTTTGATTTTATTGAGGGTTAAGGATCGCTATGAGTGCAGAAAACAATTGGCCAAGAGCTTTTTTCAATTGATGCACAAAATCATGGAGTTTGAAGTTTATTCACATACCTGTTGAAGCTGAGATCAATTTCTGGGTTTAAGTGTTTCCAATTGTTGTTTCTCAATCATTTGAGCACCAGCGGCATGTGTGGAAGCTTTGTGAGTGATTAACTTGCTTTGAACCCTTCCCAATCAATCCAGCCAAGTCCACCTGCACAGTTCAAAAATGGCAGCTCGATTTCGATGTAAATCGTGTTACAGTTAGATGTTCTTGTTTTGGATCACTCATATGATGTTCATGGAAGGTGTATGGATGCTCACAACACAAATTAATCCAACCAAACTTCAGATTCGAATCTTATGGCAGTTTTGCAAGTTTTGAAAATATGAAAATGAAAACTGATTTTTAGCTTTGATCAAGTTGTTTTTAAGCTTGGAACAAGTTTAATTATGATCATGAAACATGTTGGACACCAAATTTCATCATGTTTCCATTGGATTTTGAAAGTTGCAAGTTTTCTCAATAATGGTTATGTTACTTGATTTTGAAGAAAGAAGTGTGAAGCATGACTTTGCAATGTTTTTGGTGTGGTTTGAATGGCAAGAAATACATCCATTTATAGGCCTCAAGTTCTGAAAATAATTGAGAAAGTTTGGCCATTGGTAAATTTGACTTGCCTTAGAGGGCAAGGTAGTCATTTTTGCCATAAATGCAAAAGGAACCTTCCTTTTAACCATGGTTAAAATTCAACTTGGTCTTATCTCTTTGCAATTACTTTCCATTAATATTTATCAGCTCTAATCCTCAATTTGCAAGGTGGAAAGCTTCTAGAACAAGAAAATGCAAAATGACCTATAATCTTGATGTTTTGACTTTGAAAATCAAGTGTCATGGAGCCTTATGTTTCAATTTCAAAAGTATAGCTAGACTCCATGGATTTGAGAGTTCTTGGACATTTTGGAAATATCTTTCCACAAGCTACAACTTTCATGTTTTGAGTTTTTTCAAATTCCAATTGGAACTAGGTGAAAAAATGGCTTGAAGTTTGGAAAAAATGAGAAATTTCAACACTTAGAAAATTTTCTAAGTATAGAAATTTTGACTTTTTGTTGACTTTTTTCAAATTCTTTGATTTTTTATGATCATGATGGATCATTTGAAGCATTTTGATGATGGAAAAAGTTTTGTTTTGAAAAATTTGACCAAAAGTCAAAGTTTGACTTTTTTGTGCAGATGAAATTTCATCAGACGTTTCTGAAATTGACTGATGAAGTCTGTGAACCTCTGTGATGTTTTGAATCCAGAAATTAGGTCAAGATGTTGTATCTAATATATAATGACCAATCTCTATCCAAAAAAGTCAATCACGCTCAAAAATCGAGAATGCCTATGCTCGACCAAAACCTAATTGGTCGATCCTCGATTGATCCGTGAGAAAATTTGATATCCGAGGATGATGATTTGATCAAGATAGATCAAATGGAGTGAGAAAATATCAAACCCTAATTGGTTAGCTCTTGAATCGATGAAAATCGATGAAACCCTAATTTTGACACATGAATGATATACCCGATTAATATTCGAGTTAGTTATGTATGATGCAAATGTAAGGTGGTATATTAGGTCAAAATTTGGGGTATGACAACAACCTCCTTAGAGGAAAAAATAATCATCTCCCATCAAAGTATTTATTATTTGTCACGTAATATTAGCTTCTCACACAAGGTAGGACATTTGGTATGACATCCTTCTTCTGCATACGTCTGGCAACTGTTGATTAATCTTCATGACTATAAATCATGAATCCTATGTATATTGATAGTTTTGTGTTGACATCAATTTTGGTAAAATATTATGCTCAGGAAATTTCATGAAGAATGTCAAATGTATCAACAGTTTTTAAAAATATGTCAAAGAAGATGTCTTGGCATGTTTTACATAACTGAACTAGTTTTTATATTCAGAAAATCTAGGTATTAGTTTATTTAAGTTGTTTGCTCGAAGTAAGCAAGATTATGTAAAGTTTTGTTGCAATATTCTTGGAGGGATTTTATCCTACTTTCATGGAGAAAATAGTGTAAAGTTATTGAAGACTTATGTGAAGAAATTTCTGGGCCAAGCCCTAGTTGTTGCTCGTATAAAATAACAACTAACCTTACTTGAAGAGTTTGTTACACTAACATGAGATGAACGTACTATGTTCTAGAGTTTTAAGTTCTAGTCTGTGTTAATTGTTCCTTGTGAGCCACTCTTGTATTCTTTAATACTTGAGTTGGACGTTTAGTTGAGTTATAACTTGTTACTCATAAATAAGCTATGAACCAAGGATGATTATGTGTCTTTGAAGTGTGTCTTCAAGGATTTATTATTGTTTTTATCACAGTGTGTGATAGAGGGGGAGTGAGAGGGGTTTCTCATATTTCATAGGTTCTTAGGTAGATGTGTCATTAGGTAGTGATTAAGTGAGGGGTTTTAAACTGGAAAGTATAAATCTAAATTAATATTGCTAATAGTGGACTTCATCCCTCGCTTGGTGGCCTCCAGACGTATGTGTGATTGCACCGAACTGGGTAAACAATTTTCTTGTGTCAATTCTATTTTACTACATTTAGTATTCTGTTATTCTTTTTTCAGCATACAGATATTAACGTCGTGATACCTCCAACATCTCATATCTGATACCAGAATTTCACATATCATTCCAGATTAGGTCAATAGCTTTACCTTATACTTTTCTCTAGAAACAGGTCTGTGGTTGAGGAAGCAACATACTTTGAGATAATGTTCCAACATCGGATCCAACATATATCTCAAACACATGTATTTCATTCCTAACTATGGTGTGGAGGCATCATAGTAATCTATAGCTCTTGTGAGGGACATAAGAGGATCAACCATCAGTAGTTGATCAACCTTCATACCAAATCATCCATACATGCAAAGCATGCACACCTCAAGAATATTCTTCTTCTAAGCATAAAATTCATACCTCCTATCGGAATTTAAGGTAACATATACCATCTTTTTGCACCTAAATAGGAGGTGCCATCTAACGGGTATCTGCAAAAGACTTCAACAACTGTGGCATTGAATGACCTCCAAACATCAAAAACAGACTATTCAGACCAAGTCTACTTCTCCCAATACACAATAATCCCCTTTCATACTTGCATACACTAATATTTTATCCTGTGAGGACACCACATAATTTAACTCTAACTCAAAGAGGAAGTTCTCATATAGATATTAGGGAACCATAGACTTTGGTTCCAAAATAAACCCTCCTTGTGCCAAACAACTGAGATGTACATACTAGGTTATTCAAATGACTCTTAGATGACTTATCATAGGTTGAAACACCCCCAATGCACACAACCCTTAGATGACTTATCATACTTTTAGAACAAGAGTTCCATGCTCTCATATAATTGATAAGAGTACCAAGTTAGAGTAAACTACCTATATCATGTGAATAAGAATACCATCTAGACATGTTGAGAAAAATAAATTCTCAATACAAAGATGTCAAAACATGATGTCTGACACTAGTTCAAGTTCTCCTTAGCTTTAGATTAATGACCACCCCCTTGTTAACTGCTAAGAACTCCAAAAGGACTTGTGAACTCTCGCTTCCAATTGTTGTACATCTTGTAGGTTTTATCCGCGAACAAGTATTTTTAATTATCGATTCCACAGGGATTTGTGTATATTGTAGTCTTTCAATAGAAAAGTGTATTTTAAGATCAAAGTAACCAAAGGGTTTGTTTCCTAATCTACTAGTAACATGAATTTCCAAACAAGTAACTAAATTAGTCTTGTAAAAAGAGAGTTATGGTTTGGATTCAAGAGAGTTGGAGTTTGTTTGTAATTGATGGAAGCATGTCAAGATTAGTTTCATTGACCTAGTTTCATACATATTCAATTAATCAAGTGATGAACATAATAGATGATTTCTATAAATACATATCCTCTCAATCTTGTAGATTTTCCACCAAGATTGTGAATGTTATCATGTTAATCTTTGTATGATCCCTCACTACAACTATTGACATGATAATCATTAAGTTCAATATTTGTAAACACTAACACACAAATCTGTTCCTAGCATTTGTTCATTAGTGGATGAATATCCTAGGTCTACTTTGAAGCATTCTTTTCCAAGCAAAACTCAAAGCATAAAAATGAAGAACAAAGATATTCAACTATATTAATCATCAACCATGTTCATACACAAATGGATTAAAAGAAATACATACTAGTTAGATCAACTACCTCTAATCTTGACACAAAAAGAACTTAGCCACTCATTTCCATGGTTGCTATGCTCTCAAGATTGTTGGTAGAGATGATGAACATGAAGAATTAAGATGAAAAACTATGGTTTTTCTTACAAATTCTTGCCCTAATTTTTACAAATGAAAAGATAATTATGATGAAGTGAAGTTCCACCCTTTTACAAGTCAAAAACCAGCTGAAAGTGATGGGTTAGGTGGCCAAAAGGTGAAAGCATGGGTCTGTCTTTTTCTTTTTGCACCGCTAAGCTCCTAGTATTGCACGCTGGCCAACATGCTGCAAATCATTGAGCGACCTGTATGCTTCTTCATCCAAAAATTTCTTCAAAAAGAATCATCCCAAAAGCTCTTCAAGTGTCCTTGAATCCAAGCTTGGGAGAATTAATCAATAAAAACCTACAATTAGAAGTAAACCAAGTTAAATAATATATTATAAACAAAAACTAAATAAAAACATAATTAAACCAAAATACTAGAATAAATACTACTAATTATATAAAAAGGCATTGTTAAGGACCACAAAATCATGTACAAAAGAACTACAATTTGGTCCTTAACAACTCTCCCCAACTTACTTCTTTGTTTGTCCTCAAACAAAAGTCAATAATCTCCCTAAGCAAGAAGAACAAAATGTAAGCATGCAAGTCACACAAGAATGATGGTTCAAACTCGACATACCTGGCAAAAGCACACATCGATCGCTTCTTCGAAACACAACATGGATATGAATTAAGTTCTAAACACATCAACACATGTAACAAAATAAAAGATATGTTCACACTTGAATCACCTAATCATTTCTTCAAAATTCATGAAGAACAAAATGTAATATTTACAAAGGACTAAACACTCTCACTAATAGTCATGCACATCTAGAATAATTCATGCGATCATCGAAACAAGTTAAATGACAAAATGGAAACAAAGATCACTAAGGACTTTCAAGGTTGTAACTTGGCTTAGCTTAGAAACAAGGGATATTTAAGTAAAAAGCCATTGAAACGAATTGGATTAAAGAATATGAAGAGCATTTCACAACTAATTCCCACTTCCTTCTTGTTATTCACAACCTCTTTTCTCTTTCACACAATGATCCTCTTTTTTCTTTTCTTTTGTTTTCTTTTCATATACAATTTTTTCTTCTTTTGAATTTTTCTTTTCTCTATTCTTTTTTCTTTCTTTAGGATCATTGTGTCATCAATTCTAGATTCTTTTTGATCCACCTCCCCAACTTCATTTATATCAATCCTTTTTTATTCAAGATCATGCTCTTCAAGGGTTAATCAACAAAAAGGGTTGGTATTCACAAACAAGAAAAATTTATAGAATGAATTATCATTGAATTTTCAAAGATTATCAACAACTATTAAGTGGCCTACTTAACGATTAGTTGATTTGATAAATTCATCCTACCAATTATATAAGCTCAAAAGGGTTCACAAGGATTCATTCACTTACGGTTAGTTGAAGCCCTTTTGGAATTGATGGTTTTTCTCATAATGCACAAAAATTGCCTTGATCATTTCTAAGTTTCCAAATTATCACAAACAAATAAAGATTAAGCATGAATCAAACGAGTTAAAAAAACTATAAGACACTCTATATTTGGTAAAAGTGGAAGCTTCTCCCTATGTGGTTTAAGTCCTAATGATTCGAATGTGAACACAATTTTTTGTACATGCCAAGATATTTTGCATAAAGCACAAATTTCATAGACATATTATTATTCTACAAAATGATTAAATATGTACCTTATTTGTGGATTGAGTCGAGAATTTTATCATCACCATCACTTTGGTGAAACACACTTACTTGCTTTGGAGAACCGTTGAAAATCGGACAAACCAAAAGAAGTGCAATTCAAAATAATTAAACTATAATCTAAAATTAAAAATAAAATAGAACAAAATAAAATAAAACAAACTAAAACAAAATAAAATAAAATAAAAGACACCCCAAAATGGTGTTTTAAAACTAAAAGAAAGTATTTAGGCTCCATGCCTACAAAATGCCAATTGAATTACAAGCCTATCCTAAAATGGATGGCAACCAACAAAATCAAAAGTTTAAAACTAAAAGCAAAAATAAAAACTAAAAACTAGAAAGTACTAAAAGTAAAATAAAAACAAGAAAAATAAAAAGTCATCATCAATCTGAGGCCTCGAGGATAGAATCTCCAGGAGTCTCAGAACCAGAATCCGAACTGCCCTCTCCATCATCCTGTCATACCCCAAATTTTGACCTAATATACCACCTTACATTTGCATTGTTGCATGACTAACAGTTCAAACAGCATTAATCGGGTATAGCACTCACAGGTCAAAATTAGGGTTTCATCAGATTTTCATCTGATTCAAGAGCTAACCAATTAGGGTTTGAGATTTTCTCATCTTATTTGATCTATCTTGATCAAACCATCAACCTCCAATCCTCAGATATCAAATTTTCTCACAGATCAATCGAGGATCGACCAATTAGGGTTTTGATCGGGCATGAGAATTCTCTGACTTTTTGAACAAGAAATGACTTTTTTGGATAGAGATTGGTCATTATATCTTAGATACAACATCTTGACCTAATTTCTGGATTCAAAACATCACAGAGGTTCACAGAATTCATCAGTCGTTTTCAGAAACATCTGATGAAATTTCATCTGCACAGAAAAGTCAAACTTTGACTTTTGGTCAAATTTTTCAAAACAAAACTTTTTCCATCATCAAAATACTTCACATGATCCATCATGATCATAAAAAATCAAAGAATTTGGAAAAGTCAACAAAAAGTCAAAAGTTTTCATACTTAGAAATTTTTCTAAGTGTTAAAATTTCTTATTTTTTTCAAACTTCAAGCCATTTTTTCACCTAGTTCCAATTTGAATTTAGAAAAACTCAAAACATGAAAGTTGTAGCTTGTGGAAAAATATTTCCAAAATGTCCAAGAACTCTCAAATCCATGGAGTCTAGATACACTTTTGAAATTGAAACATAAGGCTCCATGGCACTTGATTTTCAAAGTCAAAACATCAAGATTATAGGTCATTTTGCATTTTCTTCTTCTAGAACCTTTGCCACCTTGCCAAGAGAGGATAGAACTGATAAAAATCAGTTGGATGTAATTATTATAGGATAGGATCAAGTTGAAATTAACCATGGTTAAAAGAAGGAAGCTTCCTTTTGCATTTAATGCAAAAAAGACTTCCTTGCCCTCTAAGGCAAGTTTGAATTACCAATGCCCAATTGCTTGCCTAACATTTCAGATACAATGGCCTATAAATAGAGGTACCAATTCATGATCAAAGGACACCAAAAACATTGCAAAGTCATGCTTCTCACTTCTTTCTTCAAAATCAAGTAACATAACACATTTTTGAGAAAACTTGCAATTTTCAAAATTCAATGAAAACATGATAAATTTTGGTGTCTAACATGTTTCAATATCAACATAAAACTTGTTTAGAACTTAAGATCATAAGGATAGCAAGCAAAAATCAGAAATCACATGCCATGGCTTCAAGTTTCCAAAACTGCCTTATGAATCGAATTTCAAGTTTGGCCTGAGCAATTGTTGTTCTAATGACTCAAACATCATCACCATACTCCATGGACATGAGGCAGACCATTAATCCTGAACTGTAACACTCTTAACCCCATTTTCGAGTTTCATTTTAAGCTGACTGTAGGTTTACTTGGTTGGAGAGATTGGAGCAAGTTCAAAGCAAGTATACCATCCACAAAGCTTCCATACATGCCGATGAAGGTGTAGCAATCCTTAAACAAGTTCTGGAAACACGTTTTGAGCTTCCTCGATTCTCATTTTTCCAGGTATGAACATGAACTGTGATATCATGATTCCTTGCATCTTTTTGAAAAAGCTCTTGGCCATTCTTTTTCTGCACCTCTAATGATCATTAACCCTCAAAAAAATCCAACAATCATCAACTACACATAATTTAATTTGGATTCTTAGATTCTAGGGTTCTTCGTTTTTCCAGAAATCAAAACATGCTAGGATGAATATAAATGAAATTAACAACCATATTCATGTTCGTTGTGCAAAACCGATCAAATTTGATTTTTACTTCACTTAATTTGGTTGAGAAACGAAGATTTTGGATTGAATTTGGTAATCTGAAGATCAAACAAGAAACCCAGGATGCGCGTGTTCTTCATCTGTTCTTCATTTTCAAATATTTAAAAATTCCAATCCTTTTCTAACACGTGTTCTAGTCCACTAACACTCCAGCGCATTTGGTCTAGTGGTTGTCTGCTTGCCTTTAAGTCTTCTTGCCACGCGTCCCACCTCATGGTCATGGGTTCAACACCCATCAGGACCATTCTTTTTACAAATTTTTTCATGTTTTTTATCAAACTTTCACAATTTTTTTGACCAATCAAAACTCCTTATTTTAAGGTGATTTTTTGGAAACTTGTCAATAAATACATCTATTTTGTGATAGTGCAAAAACTTTCATGTGATTAAATTTTAATCGGGAAAGCACGTTAACACTTTTCAAACCTCCTTTTAAGGTGAATTTTTCAAGTTTTCGACTTCCGATTTTTTTCAAAACTTCTCATAAATGAACTTAACATTTCAAAAACATTTCAAAAATCACTTTTCAAAACATTTCATCAAACTTGCATCTTTTACCATGATCGATCCGATTTAAAACGATAAAACCGATTTCGTCTTCTCTCGAATTTCTCGATCGATCATGGGCCACCCTTATGGTGTAAGTCCCAATCCTTTATGTACATATTTAGTTTTACTTGTACATACTCAAATTATCATTGTTAATATTCAAACGTAAACAAATTTCTATCGTTTGTTTTCATTCGTTTGTCTATACGCCGAATCCATTGGTTTTAAAGGAAGAATTCTTCTGAGTAAAATTTCTTTTGGACCAATGGGCCTCCATCATGGTGTAAGTCCCATAACATTATTTTATGTACATAATATTTCTTTGTACATATCAAACTTTTGTCAAATACTTTTTTTTTTACAAAGTTTCATCTGTACATAATACAGATACTCCTTTTATACTCAAGTACAGACAAACTTCGATCGTTTGTTTTCACATCACTTGTGTATACTCAAACAAAATAGTCTTTTGTGTATATATTTTCTTTGTACATACCAAATACTTTTCAAACAAACTTTTCATCTGTACATAACACAGATACTTCTTTTTTTCAAATACTTTTTATCTGTACATAATACAGATACCTTTTACAGATAAACTCCAATCAATCATTTCCGTTTCATCTGTACATTTTACACTGAATACCATTGGTATTGAAAGGAGCATTATTCCCTGTGAAACTGCTTTCAAATTAATGGGCCTCCCTTATGGTGTAAGTCCCAACCCTCCTATGTACATCCATCTTTCTCTGTACATAAATACTTGTTCGTGTACATATTCACTTCCTTGTACACAGTTCAAACTTGTAAATAATCAAGTTACGCTCGTTTCAAACGTTCGTTTCACAGACACTTGTTTATTTTTCTTTCATAAACTTCTGTAAATAAACATCATGCATTGTTTATATTTCCTTCATAAACTCCTGTGAATGCATATCACACACACACACACACCTGTTTATACAACTGTCTAGTTATAACATAACAATTAGACTAATCAATAGGTTCCCAGAGTTTAGCCTCCGCTTGGGCTTCATACAAGACAATCCATCCCCAGCATGAGTTAAACCTCCGCTTGGGCTTCATACAAAAATATTTTATCTCCAACAGAGTTTAGCCTTCTCTTGGGCTTTGTACAAAGAAACTCTCCCCACAGAGTTTAGCCTCCGCTTAGGCTTTATATAAGACAAACACTCCCCTGTTGAGTCAGCCTCCTCTTGGGCTCCGTTCAAAAGAACTCCTCTTTGAGTTTAGCCTTCTCTTGGGCATCATACAATGAAAGATATAGGAAATCTCTTAACAGCCTCCTATTGGGCTTCCAATACAAAGAATCACCCGCGCTAAGATAGAACCCTGAAAGGATGGTTTCCCGGTGAAATCACTTTCAAATCCCCCAGAGAGTAAAATTTCCCGGTGAAATTTCTCTTATTCAGAAAAGGATGGTTTCTCGGTGAAATCCCTTTCAAGCCAAAGCCAGCCATACCTTATAGCTTCCTCTTGAGCTTCATACAAGGACCCTCGATGACCCTCGATGACCCTCGGAATGCCTCCTCTTGGGCTAACAATACAAGGACCCATGGGCTTCTTAAAAGCATCCCTTTAATCCAATCAATTTCTCCTTGAGATTTAGACATCTATCATCTCTATGGAAGAAGTATCTCATCTATCACATCACATACAGTCAAAAACTTTTCAAACTTTTCAAATTTCTTTTCAAACAAAAACATCTCTTAACAGTAAGTGGTAACGCTTGTACACTCAAGAAAAACACCCAATGCTTACAGTTAAAAGATTCAATCATCTTTTTCAAAGATCTTTCTTAAACATGTAAGTGGTAACACTTGTATACTCAAGCAAAACACCTATAACTTACGATGAAAGATTTCAATCAAACTTTTTCAAAAATGTATGTGATGAAATAGATTAGATACATTTTTCATTAAGATGACATTTGTCTGTCTCTTACTAACATCCCGTTGCTTTCCACTAGCATAAGTGGGAACTACGATTGCTCTAACTTTCTCAACATCCTTTTGAGAATACGTAGGCACAAGGTCTCATCCTTGCCCAGCAAATTTCTTTCTCTCTCAGACCAAACAAACCATAGAACCCTGTAGATCCGAGCTACAAATGCTCGATTCCCACTAGGGGATATGTATGCGAAGATCCACATCTTTGCGAGCACAATAATAACAAACCTTAGAATCCCACATAATCTCTTTTAAAATCCAAGGAGAAACTTTCCCAATCATAGAAATAGTAATTAAAACACACAAACATATCAAATATATTCATATATAAAGCTGTAGATAACTACATATATTTAGGGTGCTCCATTTATTCCCTTTATATAACAATCCCCCTTACTCAGAATCTCCCCAATGCGTTACGTCTAGTTTGCGCTAGTTGTTACGCATACCAATATCAATTGAGGGTATTTCAGCTTTCCCCTTTTTCATAATCATCAAATCATCTTTCTTGTGTTAAAAATAATAAAGCTTGATGCTCGCGGCATCTTTATAAACAAATCAAAAGATTTAAATCGTTGCGTGCCAGAGAGTCCGAACTCACGTTCGCATCCTCAGGCGCGTCACCTTTTAACGCGAACACATCCTCACTCTGATCATCACCATCAGCATCGCCCACTTCCTCCTTTACATTTGGCCCGACCCCAGGCCAACCAGCATAAGCACTAAGCTGCTCACTCGTGCGAGTGAAGTGGTTCACCCCCGGCCCGGCTCTCTGATCTGCAAAGCAAGGTGCTCCATACTCTCGTGCATATACATAAATGCTCTCTGATGAGCAAGATGCATTTGCCGGTTCCATTCTTCAGAGGGACTGGCCTGAGGAAGTGCCGCAGCTACTGGAACAGCCTAGGCAGCAGAGTTATCATCCAGGGCCCTGCAATAACGATCACAATAGGAATCATCAATGACCCCATCAATAGTAAGGTGCCCCACAGCAGGAAAGACAACCTTCGCCCTTTTCAGAAGGCCCATTATCAACCCAGGATAAGTTAGGGCACATTTTATATGCCCTCCCCTCTAGAGGTATAACTCAATGTGACCCTCTTCAGCTCATTTGCAATAAGCCGACCAAAATCAATTTGCTCCTCATCGAGCATATAAGCAATTAGGCCTGAAGTCTCCATGGGAATAGAAGATGTGTGGCTTCGAGGTCTCAGATTATACAGAGCCACACACATCAGCACTCAGGCACTAGTCTTCAGGCTGGACCGGTTGAATTTCAAAGGTTGCCCAACCCTGTTCAATTCATATGAGTGCCCAGACAAACAAAGTTTCCTCCGCAACATAGCATGATCCCAGTTACCACGAGCCAGGTGGTCGTGGTAGATATCCAACTGATCCTCTAGGGCTGTCCAGTTTATGCCCAGGTAGTTGTTGATGGAGGTGCGAGAGAAAGAAACCAACTTCCCCCTCACAACAGAAGTGAAAAGAAAGTCTCGCCCTTTGGTCGGAATGGCGTTGGCATAGAACTCCCTCACCAGCTCAACATTCACTTTCGTCTGGGGCTCACATAGAACACCCAAATCATAGTTATGAAGAATCGCATCGGGCGTGGCATAGTGGCCCTGCTCTCGGAGCCGGATGATTCTCTCCGTCCAAATGTTCTGCTCCTCGAGCTCTTTGTACCTCACCTCTTGAGCAGGCCCCAAGAAGCGATCACCATCGAAAGGCACGGACCTAGAGGACCCAGCCCCGGCGGAAGAAACTCTTTGTCTTTTTGGAGCCATCTAAAAACAACACCAAAAATCAACAAAAATCGACACCGAAATGTCCGTTAGTGAAAATTCATGCAAACAGCAGTAGAAACCATCAAACCAAAGCATCTAGACACAATGGATGATTCAAAAACACAGCAGAAGAATTTTTCGCAGTGCGGAAGCGCACCGAGCGCTCTGCGATTTCCAGAAAAATTCTTCTGTAAAAACAGAAATTTCTCCATATAAACAGGCCTAATAGCAACGAAATTCCTATTCTAAGCAATCTCTACCATCTAAACAACCTAATCCTAAGAGAAAAATCAAAAATTCCTAAACCTAGGTTTTCAAAATCTAACCTAAACATCAAAATTTAACGAAATTGAAAGGAGAAACACATAGAGACAGTTACTTAGATGCTTGGGACGATGATTAGACAAAGAAATTCGCAAGAACTTGTTGATTTGGGGTTGGGAATTTTGGAATTTTTTAGAGAGTGAAAAATGGAGAGGGAAAAGTGAAAAAGGTTTGAAAAATAACCCTAACCTATTTAAAACAAATCAGGCCAGAAGTTGGGCCTCAAAAATCCGGTTTTTGAAAAAATATTTTTTTTTAAAAAACTCCCAGACCGCGCTGAGCGCGAAAGTTTCTGCCAGATGGGTCAAAATGCGCGCTAAGCGCGACCTGCAGAATTCTGAATTTTCAGAAAAACAGCAAATTAACATCATGTACAAGTCAAAATGAGTGCAATAAAGAATACTTACAATGTTGGCTCCCAACCAGCGCTTTGTTTAACGTCGGTGGAGCTCGACGGTTCAAAATGATCAAGGATCATTGAAGAAAATGGTACCAACATCACGATTTGCTCCTCCGAAATTGTAAACCTCCTTGATTTCCTCCTCCGCCGCATCATTTCAGAAAGCGTCATGTTTGTTCTTGGAATGTGTTGTTCCTTCAAAAAGATTGAAAGCAACCTCTTTATCTTGCACTCTCACTTTCATAATTCCATCGTCAATATCAATCATCATTCGTGAAGTCTTCATAAATGGTCTTCCAAGAATTAATGGCACGTCTCGATCCTCCTTCATGTCAATCACAACAAAATCCACCGGAAATAGAAATTTGTCCACTTTGACAACCATGTCTTGAGCAACTCCATAAGGTGAAATGGTTGACTTATCGACAAGTTGTAAAGTCATATTGGTAGACTCTATCCTAACATTTCCCAATCTTTTCACAATAGACAACGGGATTAAATTTATGCTAGACCCCAGATCAATCAAATCATTACCCTTGAAGGTATCTCCAATGGCCACTGGCAACGTGACACTCCCCGGATCGAATTCCTTCATTGGAAGAGCTTGTTTGATTATGGAACTACAATTAGCATCAAGCAAAATTGTCTCCTTATCTTTATGCTTCTTCTTCCTTGTGAGCATATCCTTCATGAATTTCACGTATTTCGGAATTTGCTCTAATGCCTCGGTGAATGGAATATTTATGTGAAACCGAGCATATTGTCTTGCCTTCTCCTTCTTTGACGGTGCATGAGGGTAAGGTAAATTTTGAATGGGAGCCGAGCTTTCTTCTTTACTTCCCTTTTTACTCTTCCTTGCATTCTTCTCTTTCTTTTTACTTCCTTCACCATTTTCTTTCCCCTTTTCAACTAAGTTTGCCTCCTTTACAACTTCATTGCTCTTATTTTCAACTAAATCTTCCGACTCATCCTCCTTTACAACTTCATCGCTTTCACCATTCGTCATCTCATTTCCATTTATAGTGAAAATTGCTTTGCAATACTCCTTCGGGTTTGCTTGAGTAGTTGGAGAAAATGAGGTCGAAGCCTTTTGTTCGGAAATTTGCTTGGCTAGTTGCCCCATTTGAGTTTCCAAATTCTTGATAGATGCCTCCGTGCTCTTTTGATTTTCCATAGAAGCTTACATAAATTGAGCTAGAGTGTCTTGAATGTTGGAAGATCTCACTTGATTTTGAGGTTGATTTTGTGGTTGAGCTTGATTTTGATTTTGAGTTTGATATGGATTTTGCCTACCTTGATTGTTGTTGTCTTGTCTCCAACCGCCTTGATAACCTTGGTTACCTCTTTGTTGGTAACCTTGGCCTTGATTTTGATAAGGGTAAGGAGCTCTTTGTTGGTATCCTTGGTTGGCCATATAATTTTCTTCCTCATTTTCCGGAGGACAAAATCCGGTTTTCTGATCCCCTTTACACAATTCACAACAAGCTATTTGGTGAGCTTGCTTGATGTTCCTTGCAACTCCATGATTTGTTGCGGAAGCCTTGCCATTTGTTTTGTCAATTCTTCAACTTGTTTCGCAAACAATTTGTTTTGCGCAAAGTGCTTCGTGACTCGAGCCAATTTCAAGAACTCCATTTTACTTGTACACCTCCTTGATCATGTTGAGTTTGGTGATCATTCCTCCCCATCTTCTCAATTATTTGAATTGCTTCATATGGTGTTTTGCCATCAAAGAACCTCCGTAGCATCCAACAATAATTTGTGTTGAGGTTGGAGACCATTTCGGAAAATATGAATTTGAGTGAGCTCGTCAAAATCATGGCTAGGACACTTCCTAAGCATAGACTTATACCTCTCCCAAACCCTATTCAAAGGCTCGTTTACTCCTTGTGAAAATACCGAGATTGCGGTCTTTGCCTCCATGAAACGTGATTGAGGGAAAAATCTTTCAAGGAATTTTTCCTCCAAAACATTCCAATTTGTCATTGTCTCTTGCAATTGGTCAAGATACCAATCTTTTGCCTTCCCACTAAAGAATGAGAAAAGCCTTTGAAAGTATTGCTCTTCTTGGTCTTCCGGAGCCCCGGCCGCTCCGCGATCTCATAGAACTTAGTAAGGTGGGTGTAAGGATCCTCATGGTCATGGCCATGAAAAGGACTTGCATAAAGAAGTTGAAGCAAGCCCGTCTTCATCTTCGCGACCCTTGCATTTGCTTGTCGAGCAAATTGAGCGGTGTGACGAGGGCTATTGACACACGGCCCCCGTGGTGGTGGTGGTGGTTGATTCTCCTCCATAGTGATGACTTCTCCTAACACGGGTGGTGTAGAAGAAGTAGATGTTTCTCCTCTTTCTTGCCTTTGCCTAGCTTGTCTTTTCCTTCTTTTAGCACTACTATTAAGTCTTCTAGCCGTCCTTTCAATTTCGGGATCGAAAAGGAGTTGATCGGCCTCGCATAAACTAATTCTGAAAAGTCTAGCCACACAAAAGAAACAAAGAGATTAGTAGAAATATGTCTTAAAACACATAACTATTGCGATACTAGCAATATCAAACGCTAATCCGCAACGGCGCCATTTTGTTGTAGGTTTTATCCGCGAACAAGTATTTTTAATTATCGATTCCACAGGGATTGGTGTATATTGTAGTCTTTCAATAGAAAAGTGTATTTTAAGATCAAAGTAACCAAAGGGTTTGTTTCCTAATCTACTAGTAACATGAATTTCCAAACAAGTAACTAAATTAGTCTTGTAAAAAGAGAGTTATGGTTTGGATTCAAGAGAGTTGGAGTTTGTTTGTAATTGATGGAAGCATGTCAAGATTAGTTTCATTGACCTAGTTTCATACATATTCAATTAATCAAGTGATGAACATAGTAGATGATTTCTATAAATACATATCCTCTCAATCTTGTAGATTTTCCACCAAGATTGTGAATGTTATCATGTTAATCTTTGTATGATCCCTCACTACAACTATTGACATGATAATCATTAAGTTCAATATTTGTAAACACTAACACACAAATCTATTCCTAGCATTTTTTCATTAGTGGATGAATATCCTAGGTCTACTTTGAAGCATTCTTTTCCAAGCAAAACTCAAAGCATAAAAATGAAGAACAAAGATATTCAACTATATTAATCATCAACCATGTTCATACACAAATGGATTAAAAGAAATACATACTAGTTAGATCAACTACCTCTAATCTTGACACAAAAAGAACTTAGCCACTCATTTCCATGGTTGCTTTGCTCTAAAGATTGTTGGTAGAGATGATGAACATGAAGAATCAAGATGAAAAACTATGGTTTTTCTTACAAATTCTTGCCCTAATTTTTACAAATGAAAAGATAATTATGATGAATTGAAGTTCCACCCTTTTACAAGCCAAAAACCAGCTGGAAGTGATGGGTTAGGTGGATAAAAGGTGAAAGCATGGGTCTGTCCTTTTTCTGTTTTTCGCACCGCTAAGCCTTGGTGGCGAGCACTCATGCTGCAACCATGGAGCGCGACTGTAGTGCTTCTTCATCCAAAATTTCTTCAAAAAGAATCATCCCAAAAGCTCTTCAAGTGTCCTTGAATCCAAGCTTGGGAGAATTAATCAATAAAAACCTACAATTAGAAGTAAACCAAGTTAAATAATATATTATAAACAAAAACTAAATAAAAACATAATTAAACCAAAATACTAGAATAAATACTACTAATTATATAAAAAGGCATTGTTAAGGACCACAAAATCATGTACAAAATAACTACAATTTGGTCCTTAACACTTATCATAGGTTGAAACACCTCCAATGCACACAACCCTTAGATGACTTATCATACTTTTAGAACAAGAGTTCCATGCTCTCATATAATTGATAAGAGTACCAAGTTAGAGTAAACTACCTATATCATGTGAATAAGAATACCATCTAGACATGTTGAGAAAACTAAATTCTCAATACAAAGATGTCAAAACATGATGTCTGACACTAGTTCAAGTTCTCCTTAGCTTTAGATTAATGACCACCCCCTTGTTAACTGCTAAGAACTCCAAAAGGACTTGTGAACTCTCGCTTCCAATTGTTGTACATCCTGTGATTTATACATGCAAGAAACTCCCCTAAAAAAATTGTTTAATGGCCACACACAAGATTCCATAAATTTAGATCCTTTTATCAGAAGGATCTTCAAGATGTTTAGGGAAAATGTCCTCAACAATATATCTTGATCTCCATGAATAAAGGAACGAGATAAGATACCTTTATCATGCTTTCACATGAAAAACACTACACAACCTTTTCATTTCCACTTACTTGGATCAGAAATAAACTAACCGAAGATGTAAATGATATGTTTATCATGTCCTGACCAACATACTAATCTAAGACATATTTCTCAGTGGAGAAACTTCTTAGATTCAGATGCCTCCTCTTCTAGACCAGGAGTAGGTTCCAACATATGTGAACAACACACATCAGTTTAGCACCCAAAGCATCTTCCATGCCTTACTTTTATCCAACGAGATTCTTCACAATCTGTTGGTCAGATGTTCCAACATCTGGTAGAACATCAGTTCCCTTTTCAAGGAACACACCAAGAGATCCTCTATTCAAGCCTGGAGATTGGATTTTAGGCTTGGAAGCAAAAATAAATTGCTCTTAACTTCCTTCAGACCTCTTCTCAACAAGCTCATACATGAGTTCCTTTATAAGTGGACTTGGATAAACCTCAAGTATCTTTGGCTATTATAATAAACTAGTCGACCCACTCTTCAAGAATTACCACACCACATGATACACCTTCATAGGAGAATATAGTGTTGAAAACTCAACACACAGAATACCAAGAGTAGGAAACTAGAAAACTCCTAACCAACATTCAGGAAAAATAAACCTTTGCAGAAACATCAACTCTAGGTGCAATAGGTTAGGTTTGAAAACAAATCAAAACCTCAATAAAATACCTCTCCTCCAAATCTACAAGCCTGGAAAAAAATACACAGATATATCACTACAATGTCATGAATAGTCCATCATCCACTTCTAGGGACCATTCAGCAACAATGAGAACTATCCAAGTTCAAACAGCTTTTCAGCATAACCTTCCTTGACCGAAACTATAAAGTATCATCCTAGGATCTCATCCAGAGACAGAATAGGATGCCTGGTCTGGTTCTAATTGAAATTCTGGTAAGACATAACCCATATTTCCTAAGAGGATGTTGAGACATCTGGTCTGACAGAAATAGCAATGCAAGGCATAAAGAGTTAAGAACAAATTCTGAAAAGCAATAAACAACCCACAAAATTTTTAACCGATTTTGAAACAACCTTCCTACATTTGGGAGCATACCAAGCTTGGGATAAGTCCACTATAATATCATTTAAAAGTTTAAACAAATCCATGTTTACTACTTTCCATCCTAATCACTATCTTGTGCAACTTTAATCCAAGACTCACCTAGATATGAGGTCCTCCTCAATCCCTAATCAATCACAGATAGCGATTGGACAACAACTCTGAACAAACAGGAGGATGCGCTTTCATGACAATACCTAGCTAAGACTCAATGTTAAACTACATGTTTATAAACTTTCTCCTAACTACATACAACAACTTGGAGTTGCTTCAAAGTTTCTTCCAAGAATAATACTACCTCTTGCTTCACAGCTTCGAGGAGAACAAAGTGACCATCTCACAACCCGAGTGGTTCAATTTCACCAACTCTCCTTGAGAGTGGTAACAGTGACAAATCCCTAGAATTATATATCTTGATCCTGTACCAAAACTAGGTTACAAACCCGTCTATTTATAATCCATTTCCAATTGGACATGGGCTTCAAATCACAACATATCAGGTGTTACAAACCAACAGTAACTTCTGCTACAAACAACGTCTTCAATCAAATGTTTCCTAAATAATATATATTTAGAAACTTCAAATTTTTCAAATATTATTCTTAATTATCTTGACCTTCAATTCAGCGTCACATAGGATTGCATAATATTTCCAAAATATTTTGCATAAGTTAAATCATAATAGAATTAACTAATTCACTTCAGCTCATGCGCGGTGTCGTAAGCTCCTTCATAGGACATCTGATCCGACATGTGGTTTCAGACGTTGAAACTTCAACAATTCAACATGTCCCAACATAAGATAGGACTTCTGCACAACCTGTTCCTATTAGCAAGTTATATACATCCTACCTATAATATTGTTGTCTTATTTGTATTACAAAAATTAATGTCAATCCTAAGAAAAGAGAACTTACAGTTTGGATAGATAGTACAAATGTAGATGTTACATCAATTAGCTTTGATTGGAAAACAAGAATCTCTACTAAAGATTGGGACTTGTCGCAAAAATAAAAAAAATTGAGATCAATCTTTTAGATCTTTACGTTTTTGGAGTTTTATGTAAAATTTTATTTTCAATTGATTTTCAAGTAGTTCTAGTTTTGGATATTTATATATCATTTCAATTCTTTTTAATTTAAAATACAATTATTTTTAAGATAAAATATGAATAATTGAAATACATATTATTGATGTATTTCTTTTAAAAATTAAAAAAATGATACGATTTTATTTTTATTTAAAAATGTATTTCTTTTACAAATAATAAACTACTTTCAAAATATTTTGTTTTATTTATTTATACTCTTGTTTTATTTTGAAAACAAAAATGTGCACCTTTGAAGATGCACGAGTTTTCTACTAATTATAACTTACATTTATTAAATTTATATGAAGAATTTGGAGGAAAGATTATACATTCAAAACATAAGATATAAAAATTACATTATAGTAATTTTTATTGTTTTTTTCATGCTATAGTCGATATTTTAGAGAAAAAAAATCATAATTTCAAAGTATAGAAAAATATTAATCTTAGTTGGAAGCATAAATCTCAAATGCCAACTTATGAAATATTCTATCATAAGATAGTATTATTCATAGTTCTTTTCTATATTTCTTTCTTATAAGATCAAAAGGAATGCACACACGTTTTCAATGCACAGGACTTGGGCATCAAATGTATTCTTGCTGTTCCCGATATACACCTTCATACAATCATCAGAAGTTATACATGGATCTGTAATAGAAAATATAATAAACAATGTCAATAAAATATGATAAAATATAATGTAAAAACTATAAAATAATTTTTTTAAGGAAAACAATGATTTACAACGAGCCTTCACCGAAAGAAAGAATAAGGACAAAAACAAAACTATTGCATGAAGAAATTTAGGAATTTTAGCCATATATTTTTATCTTTTAATTTTACAAATGAATCGAGATATATTCAGTTTATATTAATGCAATAATACTAAAATCACTTACATATTGATAGTACTAAAATATATAATATATTTTAATATGTTTTATTGCCCTTTTGCACATTTAATAAATGCCTCTTAAGCATACTTAAAAAAAGAGATAACATAAAAATACTTTATAATCTTTAAATCTATTTTTGAAGATCTTTTTTATCCTTTGGTGATTGAAATTAGACATGCATTTTTATAACATTTGTGTGTGTGTGATATGTATTCACAGGAGTTTATGAAGGAAATATAAACAATGCATGATGTTTATTTACAAGAGTTTATGAATGAAATATAAACAAGTGTCTGTGAAACGAACGTTTAAAACGAGCGTAACTTGATTATTTTTGACCTGTGTACAAGGAATTGAATATGTACACGAACGAGTTATTTATGTACAGAGAGGATGTGGATGTACATAGGAGGGTTGGGACTTACACCATAAGGGTGGCCCATTGGTTTAAAAGCAGTTTCACCGGGAATAATGCTCCTTTTAATACCAATGGTATTCAGCGTATACACAAGTGAAATGAAAAACAAACGATCGAAGTTTCTGTACTTGAGTATTTACAAAAAGTGTCTATATTATGTACAGTAAAAATTTGTATGTATATGAAAAGGATGTGTTATGTACAAGGAAAATATGTATGTACATAAAGAATGTTTGTTTATGTACAGAGAAATGAAAACAAACGGACAAAAGTTTGTATGTACACGAATGTTTACAAAAGACGTCTGTGTTATGTACATATGAATTTTATGTGTATGAGGAGAAGTTAATATGTACAAGAAAAAATGATATGCACATAAAAGAATTTGTTTTGTTTATGTACAAAGAAATAAATATGTACATAAAAAGGATTTGAGACTTACACCGTGAGGGAGGCCCATGATCGATTAAGAAATCTGAGAGAAAACGAATTCGGTTTTATCGTTTTAATCGGATCGATGATGGTAAAAATGTAAGTTTGATGAAAAGTTTTGAAAAATGTTATTTGAAAATGTTTTTGAAAAGTGATATTCACTTGTGAAAAGTTTTGAAAAGAATCGGGCTTCGAAAGCTCGAAAAAATCACCTTTAAAGGTGTTTTGAAAAGTGCTCAAAGTGTCGTTTTCGGCTCGATAAAAATATGATCAAATGAAAATATTTTTGGATTTTTTTTGCATATTCATAAAATAGATATGTTAATTGACAAGTGTACAAAAAATCACCTCAAAATGAGGAGTTTTGATTGGTTAAAAAAAATGTCAAAGTTTGTGAAAAATATGAAGAAAAAATGAAAAGTTTGAAAAAAATTGGTTCATCTGGGACTTGAACGCGGGACCTGGTGGGTGGCTACGTGGCATAGAATCTTAAGAGCGAGCTGGCAACCACTGGGACAACGTTTCATTCGTGTACAGTATTCAAACTAACAAAATATAATATAAATCAGATTTTCAAATTGGAAAAACGCGCGCAAGCTTCATCATCTTCTCCAATCCTTTGATTTCGTAACATTCTTGTTTCTCAATGATTTTGAAAGTTGTAAACATGAAAGTTACTCGTTTTGAACCCAGGAATATGATGGCATCACTTAATTTCATTTATTTTAAGCCTAACCTAATTGAATTTCTGATGAACATGATGAACCCTAGAACTGAAAAACCTAAATGAAATCGTGTATGGTTGATGATTTTTCCAATTGTTTGAGGGTTAATGATCGTGAGAGGTGCAGAAAACAAATGGCCAAGAGCTTTTTTGTTTAAAGGCAAGGAATCATAGAGTTCAAAGTTGAGGTTCATACCTGTTGAAGCTTGAATTGAATTCTGGATTTGAGTGTTTCCAATTGTGATTTTATGATTGTTTGAGCACCAGCGGCCTATGTGGAAGGTGTAGAAGTGGTCTGCACTTCATGAGCTTGCTTGAATTACTCTACCCAAGTCGACCTGCATCAGTTGAAAATGGAAGCTCGAATTCTATGTTAGAGGTGTTACAGTTAGTTGTTGATGATCTGCATCATGTCTATGATGTTCATGGATGGTGTTTGGATGCTTGGAACTCAAGTTATTCAAACCAAACCATGATTTCGAGTGATAAGGCAGTTTTGGCAAGCATGATGAACATGGTTTGTTATTCTGAATTCTAGCCTTGCCTATGTTGTTTTTAAGTTTCAAACAGATTTCATATTGATGTTAAAACATATTAGACACCAAATTGCTTAAGATTTTTCATTAGTTTTCAAAATTGCAATGTTTCTCAATTTTGCACTATGTTGCTTAAATTTCAAGAGAGTGGAGAGAAAGCATGGATTTGCATTGCTTTGGTGTAGTTTGGATGGCAAACAAGACCTATATTTATAGGAAACAAGTTCTGAAATGTTAGGCACAAAGAATGGCATTTGAGAAATCAAACTTGCCTTAGAGGGCAAGAAAGTCTTTTGCAAAAGGAAAAGGAAACTTCCTTTTTTCACCATGTGTTAAAATCCAATCTTGATCCTATCTTTCAATTATTACCTCTAACTGATATTTATCAGTTCTATCTCAATTTGGCAAGGTGGAAAATGTTCTAGAAGAAGAAATTCAAGAATGACCTATAATTTTACAAGTTTTGACCTTGAAAATCATGGTTATGGAGCCTTATGTTTCAATTTCAAAAGCATAGCTAGACTCCATGGATTTGAGAGTTCTTCGACATTTTGGAAAGCTTGTTTCAAGAGCTACAACTTTCATGTTTTGAGTTTTTTCCAATTCAAAGTGGAACTATGTGAAAAAATGCCATGAAGTTTGGAAAAAGTACAAAATTTTAACACTTGAAAATTTTTCTAAGTGTTAGAAATTTTGACTTTTTGTTGACTTTTCCAAATTCTTTGATTTTTTATGATCAAGATGGATCATTTGAAGTATTTTGATGATGGAAAAAGTTTTGTTTTGAAAAATTTGACCAAAAGTCAAAGTTTGACTTTTCTGTGCAGATGAAATTTCATTAGATGTTTCAGAAATTGACTGATGAATCCTGTGAACTTCTTAGATGTTTTGAATCCAGAAATTAGGTCAACATATTGTATCTAAGATATAATGACCAATCTTTAGCCAAAAAAGTTATTCATTGTTCAAAAAATCAGAGAATACTCATGCTCGACCAAAACCCTAATTGGTTGTCTCTTGAATCAGATGAAAATTCTGTGAAACCCTAATTTTGACCTGTAGAAGCCACACCCGATTAATTCAATTCTGAACTGTTAGTGATGCAATGATGCAAATGTAAGGTGGTATATTAGGTCAAAAATTGGGGTATGACAGATGCCCCTATTTAAGTTTCTTCAATCTGAGACATGAAGATGAATATCTTCGTTTTGATAGGTGTGAAGAGACTTAAATATCAGAATACGCAAATTTTGGACCTAAGATACCAAAAATGCGGATGATGCAAAATGATTGCAAAAAGTTCACCCAGGAGATATCAAAGATTGACATGACGGGGAAAAATTTGTGAGGACGACTCGATCTATTTAAGAAAAGAGACTCCTGTTTTGTAGAGAAACATGCAATATGTTTCGCTGGGAAAAAAGAGATTCACAAAATATGTGAATATCTGTTTCTCTTTGGGAAACAAAGAGATTACCTTCTGTCAGCCTTGTGACAATGTTTAAGGTAGGTGACAATGATATTACCAATTATCAGCTTTGTGATAGTTTATGGTAATGAATTATAAAGATATTACCAATTATCAGCGCAGTGATAACTATAACAAGGTAAATCTTTGAAAAGTTTTCTAAGTATTCAGCCTCGTGAATATCAGGCAATGATGGAAACAGATTTCAAATGAATTTCTATTTTCACAGTTACAATCTTGTCGGGGATCTTTCTCTTTTGAGAAGATGCAGGCATTTTGATTGAAAGGACACAGGTTTTCGTTAGACAGAAAGACAACTGCTGGGAAATTTCTCATACAGTCGTGATTTGACCTTGTTGAGAAGAATAAGCTTTCATGACAAGTTTAGGAACGAAAAAGAAAAATAAGCGGCTCAAATGATGAGGCTATTGCTTATTACTTTGTCGACTAGAAACAGAGTTTTATCCAGGAATGAACTGGAAAGAAAAGGTTAATCAAGAGATTGTTCCCAATGACAAATGCTCTCAGCTGAGGAACATGATAGAGAAAAAAATGTAATTTTCTACTTGGGGATAATCTGCTGGAGATATGATATACACATATGAGTATATGTAACCTAAACCAGTGATATAGAAGCAAACATTTGAGGAATGCAGAAATGCATTAATGATGCTATTATGTATGAATGATGAATGTTATGAATGTCATATGCATGCTGACGATACTTGACAAAACAACAAAAAGAGGTATTTGGGGAAAAGGACTACGTCACAGTTCGAACAAATACTTAGTGAAATCTGCAGCGATGGCGTAGATGTTTACTGGCTGTAGAATTTGGGTCGCATGCTTTAAACATTTCTTGAAAAAGGCATTTCATTGGCAACTTGTTGGGGAATTCTTTTTGGATAAGAATACCATCCTTTGATGATTTATGCTGAGGAGAAGACTTCCGTAGCAATTGTTCTATCCATTGGAGGTCGAAACACTCGTGGAGAAACTGTTGAAGTTCTTTCCGTGTTTATAGTTCAAAAGAAAATTTCGCTTTTGTTTCAAAATTTGAAGTAAAAATTCATTTAAAAACTTTTTCAGTTTCAAAAAGTGATTTTCACAATAAAAGCGTTATTTTGCAAAACAAAATAAAGCAAGAATTGCAAACAAAAGGCACAAGGCTCAAATTAATTGATAGAATGGTAATCAGCCAAAGGCGTGATTCCATGAACTATTTACAAAAGTTGGAAATGATAATTTATTGGGAAAAGGCTACATTGAAAGCAATAATCACTATTATCCCTAACAACTTTGAATTCCAACTGTGCTTGTTGCTTCAGAAGAGTTGATTGAAGATCCATTGATGAAGGATTCCTCAGATTGACGAAGTATGGACTGATTGCAGTTACTTTGTCATCATTTTTTTTATATCCTTATTTTTGCCTAGATTGCCTTTTCAGGTTTTCAATCTATCAGGATAATTTCTGTTTATTGTCTCTAATTTTTTCCTGGACCGCCTTTTCAGGTTTTCAGCCCACTGAGACGCTCATTTTTGCCTAAGCCACCCTTTTCGGGTTTTCGACTTACCGAGCTGTTCTTTTTGTTTTTTTTAGACAAAGTATTTCTTGACTGCATCAGCATTTACAGGATGCGGGAGTTCATCACCGTCCATGGTTGTGAGAATCATAGCATCGCCAGAAAAGCTTCTTTTGACGATGTATGGGCCTTCGTAATTAGGAGTCCATTTGCCCCTAGAATCTGGTTGAAAAGACAGAATCTTTTTAAGCACGAGGTCGCCTTCTCGGAATTCACGAGGTCGGACCTTCTTGTCGAAAGCTTTCTTCATCCTTCTTTGATATAGTTGTCCATGACACAGAGCGGTCAGGCGCTTCTCTTCGATTAAGTTCAGCTGATCATATCTGCTTTGACACCATTCAGCCTCAAATAGCTTAGTTTCCATGAGAACTCTCATTGACAGAATTTCGACTTCTACGGGGAGCACTGCTTCCATGCCGTATACTAGAGAAAAAGGAGTTGCCCCTATTGAAGTGCGTACTGAAGTACGGTACCCGTGCAGAGCAAATGGCAGCATTTCGTGCCAGTCTTTGTAAGTGATGACCATTTTCTGGACGATCTTTTTTATGTTCTTGTTGGCAACTTCAACGGCGCCGTTCATCTTTGGCCGGTAAGGAGATGAGTTATGATGCTCAATCTTGAATTCCTCACACAGTTCTTTCATCATTTTGTTGTTCAAGTTCGATCCATTGTACGTAATGATCTTACTTGGAATTCCATATCGGCAAATGAGGTTGTTCTTGATGAACCTCACAACCACTTGTCTTGTGACGTTGGCATACGAAGCTGCTTCGACCCATTTGGTGAAGTAATCAATAGCCACTAGAATGAAGCGATGTCTGTTGGACGCTTTTGGTTTGATCATCCCGATCATGTCAATGCCCCACATGGAGAAAGGCCACGGAGAAGAGAGAATGTTGAGTAGAGTCGGTGGCACATGGATCTTATCTGCGTAGATCTGGCACTTGTGACAATCTTGACGTGTTTACAGCAATCAGATTCCATCGTTATCCAATAGTATCCTGCTCATAAGATTTTTCTAGACATTGCATGCCCATTTGAATGGGTTCCAAAGGATCCTTCATGTAATTCATGGATAATTGTGTCTGCTTCTTGTCTGTCGACGCATCTGAGCAGGACAATATCGAAGTTTCTTTTGTAGAGCACATCTCCATTCAGGAAGAAGTTTCTAGAAAGCCTCATTAGAGTTTTCTTATCCTTGTACGATGCCCCCATTGGGTACTCTCGTGTTTGAAGAAAATGTTTGATGTCGTGAAACCATGGTTTATCATCGAAGAGTGCTTCAGTTGCGAATACATATGCAGGTCTTTCAAGGCGTCTGATGCAGATTTTAGGCCTATCATTCCAATCATTGACTTTGAACATGGAAGATAGAGTAGCCAAGGCGTCTGCCATTCGATTCTGATCTCGAGGGATATGATGCAGTTTAACTTTGTTGAAGAAAGTTAACAATCGTCTTGCATAATCTCTATAGGGAATCAAACCAAGATGATGAGTTTCGTATTTGTCTTTGATTTGGTTGATCACAAGGGCTGAATCTCCATATATGTCAAGGATCTTGATCCCTAAGTCGATGGCTTCTTCGATACCCATAATACAAGCTTCATATTCTGCTATGTTGTTGGTGCAATCAAATAGCAATCTAGCAGAAAACGGGATATGAGAACCCTCGGGAGTGATGATGACTGCCCCAATTCCATTGCCAAAAACATTAACTGCTCCAACAAAGATTAAACCCCATCTGGATTCTGGATCTGGACCTTCTCCGGGTAGCGGTTCGTCACAATCTTTCATCTTTAAGTACATAACATCCTCGTCAGGGAAGTCAAACTTGAGAATTTGGTATTCGTTGAGCGGCTGATAAGCTAAGTGATCGGCGAGAATGCTTCCTTTGACCGCTTTTTGAGCACGGTACTGGATGTCATATTCGGATAACAGCATCTGCCATCGAGCAATCCTTCCTGTTAAGGCAGGCTTTTCAAAGACGTACTTGATCGGATCCATTTTGGAGATTAACCAAGTCGTGTGATTGACAATGTACTAGCGAAGATGTTTTGAAGCCCACACCAAAGCGCAACATGTTTTCTCGAGCATGGAGTAACGAGTTTCACAGTCTGTGAACTTTTTACTCAAGTAGTAGATGGCATGCTCCTTCTTACCGGTCTCATCTTGCTGTCCAAGCACGCAGCCCATGGAATTTTCTAGCACGGTAAGGTACATGATTAATGGTCTTCCTTCCCCGGAGGAAGCGATGTTGGAGGTTCGCGGTATGCCTTGATACTGTCGAACGCTTTTTGGCAATCTTCTGTCCACACAACCTCTTGATTTTTGCGGAGAAGCTTGAATATTGGCCCACAGGTAGCAGTCATTTGAGAGATAAATTTGGAGATGTAATTCAAACGTCCGAGAAATCCTCTTACTTGCTTTTCCGTACGTGGCGTAGGCATTTCGTGAATGGCCTTGACTTTGTCAGGGTCAACTTCAATACCTCTTTGACTGACAATGAAACCCAGGAGTTTTCCGGATCGTACCCCAAAGGTGCATTTGTTAGGATTCAGGCGAAGCTGAAATTTCCTTAGCCGCTGAAACAACTGTAAGAGATATTCTATATGCTTTTCTTCGGTGTCAGACTTTGCTATCATATCATCCACGTAGACTTCGATCTCTTTCTGCATCATGTCATGAAAGAGAGTAGTCATCACCCTTTGGTAAGTTGCGCTGCATTCTTTAATCCAAACGGCATTACTTTGTAGCAAAACGTGCCTGGTGATAAAGATGTCTTCTCCATGTCTTCGGGAGCCATTCTGATCTGATTATAGCCAGAGAAACCGTCCATGAAGGAAAAGACGTTGAATTTTGCAGTGCTATCCACTAGCATGTCAATATGCGGTAGTGGGAAATCATCTTTCGGGCTTGCTTTGTTCAAGTCCCGGTAGTCAACACATTCTGACCTTTCCGTCTTTCTTGGAGACAGGTACTATGTTGGCTAACCATTGAGGATATTCTGAGGTGACGAGGAAACCTGCGTCGAGCTGCTTTTGAACCTCCTTTTTGATTTTGTCGGCCATTTCAGGGTGAACTCTCCTCAGTTTTTGTTTGACCGACGGACACTCCGGCTTTAATGGCAAATGATGCTCCACGATGCTGGTATCTAAACCCGGCAAGTCCTGGTAGGACCAGGCGAACACATCAACATATTCTTTAAGAAGATCTATCAGTTTTCCCTTGACGTTGTTGTCGAGTAGAGCTCCGATGTTTAATTCTTTTTTATCTTCTTCAGAACCTAAGTTGATTGCTTCTAGAGGTTCTTTGTGAGGCTGAATGATCCTTTCCTCGTGCTTTAGTAGTCGAGAAATCTCATATGGGATCTCTTCTTCAACTTCCTCCTCAGCGACTTCACAGGGGATTTCAAAGTTGGGAGAGAGCATAGAGTTATTGCTTTTAATGGATTTGTCCATCGGTTAATCTGCATGTTTTGATTTATGTTTTCATCATCATTTTTTTTTAAAAGTTAATGTGAAAGTGAATGCAGATTATCTCTTTTTTTAAAGATTTTGTTTTTGTTTTTTAGGATTATCATTTCCAGAAAAGGGTAAAAATGAAAATAAACACAAAATGTGGAATCAAAACAACGCGTTTTATTTATGATTCACAATATGAACAGGGCCCTAAAATACAAACTCATTTGTCTTGGGCAAGACAAAGAGAAATTATTTAAAAGCTAAACCCTATAAAACATCTCTTCGCTCTGGGTGAAGCGAGAGTTCAAAACAAAAGCAAAATAAACTACTTAGAACTAGAAGCGTTAGTCCGAACTTCAACAGGTTTCCAGTAGTGGCGAACTCCTTGGAAGTCGAGGTACTCGGGTAATTTTCCACTTGGTTTAATCCTCGAGTAAACTTTGGTCGTTGGTCGAGCAGGCTTTGAAGATTCTGGATGACAGACCTTGCCTTTTGTGCTGCTAAAGCAGTCTTCTTCGGCTTGATGAACAGATCGGGAAGTATGGGATACAACATATGTGCTTCCTGTTGACTTCTTTGTTGAATTCTGAGGATGTACCCTACAATTTTCTGAGTGCAGAGACTCATTGTCGGCGACACTTTCCAATTCGTATCCCGAATCGTATCCTTGATCTTCAGTGATCATGTTGATATAGTGATAATCAGGATCTGATTTAACATATTCTACAGGTGCGTTAAAACAGAGATCTTTGTTCGGAACTTTGATTGGCTGATCAGATCGGGAAGATGTATATACTTCTTCGGGCTGACTAGGGTATTCAAAAGAATCATCCCATCCAGTAGGTTGGATATCTTCGATCCTAATTTTCGAGCTTTCTGGCGCAGTGTATCTCACCATATAGTCAAACTTGCCACTTGGTTCTCCCAAGGTATCCCAAACTTCAGCAGGGACAGGCGGATTTTCATTCTTTTACAGGGACATGCCTTTGAATTGACCAGTCGGAGGATAGCACGGCGTGTACGATTCTTCTTGAGACACATATTCAGGGCTGTTCAAATAAGTGCTCCATTCCTCAGATCCAGAGAGACCATCTTCGTCACCCTCATTGGTAAGAACGTTAACCTCTTGAAGAACAGGGTTTAAGAAACCCCCACTATTGAACATTTCTCTGATTGGACAAAATGCTTCATCTTTTTGCTTGTTTTTAGAGAATACGGGTGCAAACCCGAGTCCGGCTTTTGTCTCGTTGTTGACAGGTTTGATTACTTGTCCCCAACCTTCAGCATTGCCATCTTTCACTATCTGTGCTGCCTCTTTATAAGAAGAAATAGATGATCTACTTTTGCTAGTAGATTCATCTTCTAATGGATGTCCTGGGAGATGTGTCCCTTCAACGTCGTTAGCTGTGATGAAAGAGAAACTGGACAAATGGCTTACGAACAAAGCTTGTTCACCATTGATGGTTACTAGCTTCCCATTTACTGTGTATTTCAACTTCTGATGGAGAGTGGAAGTCACGGCTCCTGCTTCGTGGATCCATGGTCTTCCTAGTAGACAACTGTAAGCAGCTGGCACATCCATGACCTGGAAAGTGATCTGGAAAGTATGCGGACCAATTGTCATCGGGAGATCGACTTCCCCAATAACTGACTTCCGTGACCCATCAAAGGCTCTTACAACTATGTCGTTGAATCTCATTGGCGTCCCTTTGTAAGCTAAACGAGCGAGAGTCGTTTTTGGCATTACGTTCAAAGATGAACCGGTATCCACTAATACGTTGGACAAAGAATCCGACTGGCAAATCATTGAGATATGCAGGGCTAGATTGTGATCTTTCCCTTCCTCTGGAAGTTCCTCGTCACTGAAACTTAGATTATTACAGGCTGTTATGTTGGCGACAATACCTCCAAACTGGTCTGTAGTCACATCATGGTCTACATAAGCTTGGTCTAGTACCTTCATTAAAGCTTCTCGATGAGCTTCAGAGTTCAATAGTAGAGACAAAATTGAAATCTTGGAGGGAGTCTGCATCAGCTGATCCACATCAGCTGATCCACGACTCGGTATTCGCTCTTCTTGATTAATTTCAGTATCTCATCAAAGTCTGGGTTGACGTTGGTCTTATCAGGAAGACCAATATTTGTGCTTGGATTAACATCGGGAATCATTGTGGGATTCTCGGGAGATATGTTGATTGAATTCTATCTAACAACAGGAACAACAGGCGGTCTTGGTGGCAACGGAATGTGTACTCGTCCGCTTCGTGTCACTCGTCCTATTTCCGTTATGTTGACATTGGCTGAAAGCGTTGGCATGGGTTTCTCTTTCCCATCCTCTATCACAGTTGCATTGTATTGATAAGGAATTTCCTTGCTAGAACTGTATGAAATAGGACCGGGTAAACGAATCACCAAAGGAGATCTTGGGATATTTGAATCGTTATACTTGATTTCCACATGCTCAGGTACATTGAAACAGGGAATGATAACGTTTACTTCGGGATTTTCCGAGTTGATATCTGAGACAAAAAGCTCATGCGGAAAATGCCCTACTGTATTTACGTCATAGTCATTTCTGTTTCTGTAGATCTGTATGTCACCAATATCTAGCAATCGTTGAATATCTGCTCTTATGGTAGGACATCCTTGACAATCCTTGAAGCAGATGCTACAAGCTACGTAATTGTGTTTAGTGAAAGCTCCCATTGCACTGTATGAATCATGGAAATGTACCAAGTTTCCTCTGATCAGATTCACATTGGTGACGAGATATCGATCCGTATTTCTTAATATCAGATTCACTGCATGTACACTGTGACTGGGAAGCAGATTGACTTGCACGTTTGGATTCGTATTTCTAAAAGAAAGAAGATTAGATTTCACTAATCTCTGCACTTCTGCTTTTAACGCTATGCAATGCTCAAGATCAATGCCTGGTGCCCCTTGGTGAAAAGGGCAAGTTACATCCGCTTTGTACCACCATGGAAATTTTTCTGGGATTGGAGGTGGTGACCTTGGCTGTACCAGATTCGTTTCTATTAAGGCAGGGTATAGTTCTGTATACGTCATCGGAATTGGGTCGAATTGCGAGACCCGAGGCATACGGTTTTGATTGTTAAACTGCCGAGCCTGTTGTCGAGGCTGTTGAGTTTGTTGAGTTTGCTGGAATTGCGGAGTAATTCCTGTATTTGGACTTGCGTTAACAGCGGGCGTTATGGTAGCTACCTGTCGCTGTTGACTGACATTTTTTCGCGGTTTCCCTCGGGATACCATTCCTATGTCATGTTCTTTTTTCTTTGGAAAACTGGTCCCAACCTTCCTAGTTCCACTGGAAGATCCCGCCTCTTTGGTTAGGCGCCCGGTTCGAACTCCTTCTTCTAAACGCATTCCCATGCTTACCATTTTGGTGAAATCTCCGGGAGCGCTAGCGATCATTCGTTCGTAGTAGAACGAGCCAAGAGTGTTTAAGAATACCTTATTCATCTCTTTCTCTTCTAGTGGTGGGTTGACTTGGGCAGCAATTTCCCTCCATCGTTGAGCGTACTCTTTGAACGTTTCTCTTTCTTTCTGAGACATGGAGCAAAGTTGATCCCGATCGGGAGCCATATCTAGGTTGAACTTATACTGTTGTACGAAAGCATCACCTAAGTCGTTGAATGTTTGGATACTTGCGCTGTCTAATCCCATGTACCACTTCAGTGCGGCATCGGTGAGACTATCTTGGAAGTAGTGGATTAACAACTGGTGATCGTCGTTGTACGTGGACATTTTCCTGGCATACATCGTGAGATGACTCTGAGGACATGAGTTTCCCTTGTACTTTTCAAAGTCAGGGACTTTGAATTTTGCAGGTATCCTTACGCGAGGAACTAAGCAAAGATCTTGGGCGTTTTTCCCAAACAATTCCTTTCCATAAATTGTTTTTATCTCAAGTTGCATCTTATGAAGCTGTTCCTGGAGATTCTCCATTGAACCATGCGAATTCGTGTTATTTCCCGGAATATGGTGAACTTCTTCGTCTATGGTAGTATGCACTACAGAAGCTGAGTTTGTCATGATCGGTTGAGAAACCGTCATTGTCACCTGCGGAAGAGTTACTCCATGTTGCGAAGTAAGTGTTGAGTTCTGCTGCAAAGTAGGTATTTCCAGCGTGGTCGTTTGCACTTGAGAAGTCGGCTGGCGAAATCCGATGCCAAAGTTGAAAGGCATGCCCCATGGATAACCTTCTGGCATACTGAAAGGTGAACTCTTGGCTGCGACGGTGGCCGGAGTAGTAGTATCCTCTGAAATCGCTACTCAGTTTTGACTGCTCGATGCTGCTGGTTGACTTTGCGCTGCTGCTAATGAGTTGACCAAAGAAGTGAGTCTTTCCACCTCTTCTTGTAGTGTTGTTACTGTACTACGAAGTTCAACATTTTCTTGTTCAAATCCTTCCATCACTTTCCTTCTTTTTGATGTTGTATCGTACGTTCGAGTTGGCTGTGGACGCGGTCGAGAAACTCTAAGACGCGATAGCTTGACGATCTTTTACTTTCTGTTGACAGAAATCCAAGAGATCAGACTCTAGACTACAGACTCGATATGCAAAGTATGATGCATGATTATGAGTGTAAAGAAAGATTTCCAAAGAATTTACGCTAAAAGAGAAATTTCTGGCAAATATTTGGATGGAAAACACACATTTTATTAATTATTGAAAGAAGATTACAACAATCGTTTTTGAGCATTGCTCACGCAAATGATACAGTAAATGGTAAAAAAAAATTTACAATCTAAACTAATTAATCGTCCTCGTCGGATGAAGCTCCAAAGGCTTGATGTAGTTTCAACTTCAGGATTTCCTTCCCATAGTGGGCTTTTAGTTCAGCTTTCTCGGCTTTAAGCTTGCTGATGACTTTCTTCCATTCGTCGGGAGCAAGGTTGCTGGTAGTCATTTCCTCAAGCTTTCTTTTCCTTTCTTTGACGAATTTCTTGATCGTGTCATACTTTTGATAAATCTCCTCATCTTTCTGCATGAGCCATTCATCTTGGAAGTAGAGCGTCTTTTCATGCTCTTTGACCTGCTTATTTAGCTTCTCAGTCTCAAGGTCAGTCTTAAAGAACTTGTCTTTCAAAGCCTCTTTCTCAAGCCTCATCTTGGCCAAAGCTTCTTGGTATTCTCCCATAGTCTCGACGGGAAAATTTGTTGATCTGGAAGCGGTTGAGAACATGGGTTCTTCATAAGCGTATGGCATTCGAAATTCCTTCGATCTTTTCTTTACCCAAGAAGTGTAGGTTTCCATGGCTATACAATTCTTTGTCTTACCTTTTTCTTTCCTTCGGATGTGATGCCAAGCTCTGATCATTCTAGCCTTCATTCCTTGAGAATCTTCTCCCTCATGATAGAAGTAGCTTTCTACTGTAAATCCAAGAGGCTTACTAGAGTTTGAGTATCCAAGCTGACGTCTCGCCAGGAATGGGTTGTAGTTGATTCCTCCTTTTGTACCAATGAGAGGTACGTTGGCAAATTCTCCACAGCTCTCAATGATTTCCATCTCATTGTTCGCTAAGGTATACCAATGGATATCGTCATTAGTAAGAGACATGAGTCTTCTTGACCAATGCCAATCGTCTTTGTTTTCGCGGAAGATAGGAGATTTAGGCAAATGCAAGGTAATCCATTTGAAAAACAGTGGTACACAACACACGATAGTTCCGTCTCCTTGACGATTCCTATGATGAATGGAGAAGTATGTATCACCAAGCAGAGTTGGAGCGGGATTTCCAATCAGAAAGATCCTTATGGCATTGATATCAACGAAATTTGGGACGTTGGGAAACAACACCAATCCATAGAGGAGTAAAGCTAAAATAGCTTCAAAAGCTACCATACTACCGGCTTCAGAAAATTTAAGAGCCTTCTCCATTAGGAACATTGAAGTTAGTCCTAAGAGTTTTCCTCTGGTAGTTAGGTTTTTGTCTATCTCAGATTTCTTTAAATGAGTCATCGTTGCAATGACTGGTGACTTAGGAATGGCTTCCAAACCATTGAAAGGCACTTTGTCTGATACTGAGATACCCAAGATATGCGCGTACTCTTCCAAAGTAGGCATCAATTGATAATCAGGGAAACTGAAACAGCGATAGACTGGATCGTAAAATTGAACGAAAGTTTTGAGAAGTCCTTCATCAACGTTAGCGTTCAGGATCGTTAAAAGAGTTCCATAGCGTTTTCTGAAATCCGAGGGATCTTCTACCAAGGATGCTAACTCTTTTAACTTCCCTACGTCAGGAATTCTAAAACTGTATCTCTTGGTGAATCTTCCTCTGACGTCCATCACTCTAACCTAAAATATTTTACAAAGAAAAATCTCTAAATTCTTTGGAAATGGGAAGAGAAATGAAAAATTTGAATGAATGCATGAATGCTACAAACATGGTTAATAGTTATTCACACTGTCAAGCGTTCGAAGTCACGAGCATGAGGCCAACGATAAGAACCAAACGTGGGTAATGTTCTAAGGGCTTATTCATCTGTGAAATGGGTTCTACTGATAATACAGGCTCAACACTCCTCTTTGAAATATTATCGGATTTGTTGAATACTCGATGGTCCAATAATATTTTTCAAGAGAAACTCGCCTGATCGTAGTCTCGCATGACAATTATTCTAGACTTACGCCCGAATAATTTCTGCACTACATCCTAAATGGCCAGGATGGGTTATGTGTTCTCTGATTACTCAACCGTTAGCCATCTTGAAAGCAAAATGTCTTCGCAAATACTTGCTAAACACAAATACTCCCAAAACAACCTCCACTGAGAGAGGGATCTCAAATTAACTCCGTAACTACTGAGACTTCTCACAAGTTAATAGGACTATACCCCCACCTAGATCTTAAAATGTTTCTTAAATCCGGGTTAGGATTTCTTTCCATCAGATGAAATCGTGAAACACACAATAAAAAAAACAAACATATGCAAATATGAAAGCTTAACCCCTTTTTTTCTTTTTGAAAACAAAAAAGCTTGGTGCTCTTGAGCAGAGTCACATTTTTTTTTAAAATCAAAATTTAGCGTACTCCCCAGCAGAGTCGCCATTTTTCCTGTTCGCGTTAAAAGATTATGCGCTAGAGGAATCGAAACTGAATTCGAATTCTCTGGCTCGAAACGATTTACTCTTTTGATTTGTTTATAAAGATTCCGCGAGCATCAAGCTTTATTATTTCCAACACAAGAAAATGATTTAATGATTATGAAAAAGGGGAAAGCTGTAATACCCTCAATTGATTTTGATATGCGTAACGACTAGCGTAAACTAGACGCAACGCATTGGGGAGTATTCTGGGCAAGGGGGTTTGTTATATAAAGGGAATACATGGAGCACCCTAAATATATATGGTTATCCATAGATTTATATATGAATACGTTTGATATGTTTGTGTGTTTTAAATTGCTATTACTATGATTGGGAAAGTTTCTCCTTTGGATTTTAAGAAACGTAGATTATGTGAGATCCTAGGTTTTGTTATTATTATGCTCGCAAAGATCATTGAGATCCTCTGCATACATATCCCCTAGTGGGAATCAGAGCATTTGTAGCTCGGATCTACAGGGATCTATGGTTTGTTTGGTTTGAGAGAGAAAGAAATTTTGCTCGCCAAGGATGAGACCTTGTGCCTACGTATTCTCAAAAGGATGTTGAGAAAGTCAGAGCAATCGTAGTTCCCACTTATGCTAGTGGAAGCAACGGGAAGTTAATAAGAGACAGACAAATGTCATCTTAATGAAAAATGTATCTAATCTATTTCATCACATACATTTTGAAAAGTTGATTGATTGAATCTTTCATCGTAAGTTATAGGTGTTTTGCTCGAGTGTACAAGCGTTACCACTTACGAGTTTAGAAAGATGTTTGAAAAATGATTGAAATCTTTTAATTGTAATCATTGGGTGTTTTGCTTGAGTGTACAAGCGTTACCACTTACAGATTAAAAAGATGTTTTTGTTTGAAATGAGTTTGAAAAGTTTTTGACTGTATGTGATGTGATAGATGTGATACTTCTTCCATAGAGATGATAGATGTCTAAATCTCTAGGAGAAATTGATTGGATTTAAAGGGATGCTTTTAAGAACCTCGCGGGTCCTTGTATTGTAAGCCCAAGAGGAGGCATTTCGAGGGTCATCGAGGGTCATCGAGGGTCCTTGTATAAAGCTCAAGAGGAAGCTATAGGGTATGGCTGGCTTTGTTTTAAAAGGGATTTCACTGGGAAATCATCCTTTTGGAATTTAGAGCAATTTCACCGAGAAATTATACTCTCAAGGTTCTATTCTAGCGCGAGTGATTCTTTGTATTGGAAGCCCAATAGGAGGCTGTTAAGAGATTTCTTGGTCTCTTTCTTGTATGATGCCCAAGAGAAGGCTAAACTCAATGAGGAGTTCTTTTGAACGAAGCCCAAGAGGAGGTTGACTCAACAGGGGAGTGTTGTCTTATATGAAGCCTAAGCGGAGGCTAACTCAGATGAATGAGTTTTCTTATATGAAGCCTAAGAGGAGGCTAACTCTGTGGGGAGAGTTATCTTGTACAAAGTCCAAGCGGAGGCTAATACTGTAGGGAACCTATTGGTTAGACTAGTTGTTATGTTATAACCAGACAGTTGTATAAACAAGTGTGTGTGTGATATGTATTCACAGGAGTTTATGAAGGAAATATAAACAATGCATGATGTTTATTTACAAGAGTTTATGAATGAAATATAAACAAGTGTCTGTGAAACGAACGTTTAAAACGAGCGTAACTTGATTATTTTTGACCTGTGTACAAGGAATTGAATATGTACACGAACGAGTTATTTATGTACAGAGAGGATGTGGATGTACATAGGAGGGTTGGGACTTACACCATAAGGGTGGCCCATTGGTTTAAAAGCAGTTTCACCGGGAATAATGCTCCTTTTAATACCAATGGTATTCAGCATATACACAAGTGAAATGAAAACAAACGATCAAGTTTGTGCATTTGAGTATTTACAAAAGTGTTTGTATTATGTACGGTAAAAATTTGTATGTATATGAAAAGGATGTGTTATGTACAAGGAAAATATGTATGTACATAAAGAATGTTTGTTTATGTACGAGAAAAGAAAACAAACGGACAAAAGTTTGAATGTACACGAATGTTTACAAAAGACGCCGTGTTATGTATGTATGAATTTTATGTGTATGAGGAGAAGTTAATATGTACAAGAAAAATGATATGTACATAAAAGAATTGGTTTTGTTTATGTACAAAGAAATAAATATGTACATAAAAGGATTTGGGACTTACACGTGAAGGAGGCCCATGATCGATTAAGAAATCTGAGAGAAAACGAATTCGGTTTTATCGTTTTAATCGGATCGATCATGGTAAAAATGTAAGTTTGATGAAAAGTTTTGAAAAATTTTATTTGAAAATGTTTTTGAAAAGTGATATTCACTTGTGAAAAGTTTTGAAAAGAATCGGGCTTCGAAAGCTCGAAAAAATCACCTTTAAAGGTGTTTTGAAAAGTGCTCAAAGTGTCGTTTTCGGCTCGATAAAAATATGATCAAATTAAAATATTTTTGGATTTTTTTTGCATATTCATAAAATAGATATGTTAATTGAAAAGTGTACAAAAAATCACCTCAAAATGAGGAGTTTTGATTGGTTAAAAAAAATGTCAAAGTTTGTGAAAAATATGAAGAAAAAATGAAAAGTTTGAAAAAAATATGTTCATATGGGACTTGAACGCGGGACCTGGTGGGTGGCTACGTGGCATAGAATCTTAAGAGCGAGCTGGAAACCACTGGGACAATGTTTCATTCGTGTACAATATTCAAACTAACAAAATATAATATAAAACAGAAAGTTGTAAACATGAAAGTTGCTCGTTTTGAACCCAGGAATATGATGGCATCACTTAATTTCATTTATTTTAAGCCTAACCTAATTGAATTTCTGATGAACATGATGAACCCTAGAACTGAAAAACCTAAATGAAATCGTGTATGGTTGATGATTTTTCCAATTGTTTGAGGGTTAATGATCGTGAGAGGTGCAGAAAACAAATGGCCAAGAGCTTTTTTGTTTAAAGGCAAGGAATCATAGAGTTCGAAGTTGAGGTTCATACCTGTTGAAGCTTGAATTGAATTCTGGATTTGAGTGATTCCAGTTGTGATTTTATGATTGTTTGAGCACCAGCGGCCTATGTGGAAGGTGTAGAAGTGGTCTGCACTTCATGAGCTTGCTTGAATTACTCTACCCAAGTCGACCTGCATCAGTTGAAAATGGAAGCTCGAATTCTATGTTAGAGGTGTTACAGTTAGTTGTTGATGATCTGCATCATGTCTATGATGTTCATGGATGGTGTTTGGATGCTTGGAACTCAAGTTATTCAAACCAAACCATGATTTCGAGTGATAAGGCAGTTTTGGCAAGCATGATGAACATGGTTTGTTATTCTGAATTCTAGCCTTGCCTATGTTGTTTTTAAGTTTCAAACAGATTTCATATTGATGTTAAAACATATTAGACACCAAATTGCTTAAGATTTTTCATTAGTTTTCAAAATTGCAATGTTTCTCAATTTTGCACTATGTTGCTTAAATTTCAAGAGAGTGGAGAGAAAGCATGGATTTGCATTGCTTTGGTGTAGTTTGGATGGCAAACAAGACCTATATTTATAGGAAACAAGTTCTGAAATGTTAGGCACAAAGAATGGCATTTGAGAAATCAAACTTGCCTTAGAGGGCAAGAAAGTCTTTTGCAAAAGGAAAAGGAAACTTCCTTTTTTCACCATGTGTTAAAATCCAATCTTGATCCTATCTTTCAATTATTACCTCTAACTGATATTTATCAGTTCTATCTCAATTTGGCAAGGTGGAAAATGTTCTAGAAGAAGAAATTCAAGAATGACCTATAATTTTACAAGTTTTGACCTTGAAAATCATGGTTATGGAGCCTTATGTTTCAATTTCAAAAGCATAGCTAGACTCCATGGATTTGAGAGTTCTTCGACATTTTGGAAAGCTTGTTTCAAGAGCTACAACTTTCATGTTTTGAGTTTTTTCCAATTCAAAGTGGAACTATGTGAAACAATGCCATGAAGTTTGGAAAAAGTACAAAATTTTAACACTTGAAAATTTTTCTAAGTGTTAGAAATTTTGACTTTTTGTTGACTTTTCCAAATTCTTTGATTTTTTATGATCAAGATGGATCATTTGAAGTATTTTGATGATGGAAAAAGTTTTGTTTTGAAAAAGTTGACCAAAAGTCAAAGTTTGACTTTTCTGTGTAGATGAAATTTCATCAGATGCTTCAGAAATTGACTGATGAATCCTGTGAACTTCTTAGATGTTTTGAATCCAGAAATTAGGTCAACTTATTGTATCTAAGATATAATGACCAATCTCTATCCAAAAAAGTTATTCATTGTTCAAAAAAATCAAAGAATACTCATGCTCGACCAAAACCCTAATTGGTTGTCTCTTGAATCAGATGAAAATTCTGTGAAACCCCAATTTTGACCTGTAGAAGCCACACCCGATTAATTCAATTCTGAACTGTTAGTGATGCAATGATGCAAATGTAAGGTGGTATATTAGGTCAAAAATTGGGGTATGACAGCTGTCATCCTGCCCTATGAGAATAATGGGTCCCACTTCCTTATTATCTCAGGGTAGTTGACTAGGGAGGATGCCATGTGATGGACTTTGTTACTCATGTTACCCTAGCAGTCCTCGTTATTGGGCCTGGAAAACACCTTGTTTGGATGAGGTGACAATAATGGTATGGCAACTCAAAAAGAGTTGTTTTTCTTATTTTGAATGGCACATCAACAACAGGTAAATATGGTCATCTTTGCGGCAGTTTATTTGGGAAAGGTTGGTCGGGCTACCTCTAGAGGTATTTCAGTAGGGGGTATGATTATCTAGATTGTCGATCATTTTGGTTATGGGAGATTGTTGATAAAGGAAGCCCCGATAGCGGGTAGGAGTAAAAATGATATGACTGTCTTGACGCAACAAGGGACGATTATTGCATTTAGGGACTATTATAGGTTAATGATTCACGATAAGTGCATTCTGGCTTAACCTAATTCTGAAAAAATTTCAATTTCTAACCTTGATAATTTGTTGTAAGAGAATGCCGACCTTAAAGAAGAAGGCAAACATTATGTGGAGAATGTTTTTTCATTCAATGAGATGAACGAAGATGATCCTGTTCAGGTGAAATTTGTACCACATGTTCCAAACCAGGGTTTTGGATCATCCATTTTTACTCTGGACCAGGCCATGGGTGCAAACGGAGCTAGGAGACCTTTGTTCAAAATAATCCAGACAAGGGGAAGAACAAACTCAACAAGGGAATGAATCGAACTAGTAAGGAGTTCTTATAAATCAGATGCATGCGATGATGTAGCAGTTGATGTTGTAGTTTCCTCCACATCCTTTGCACATCAAGGAGTTATTGTAGATCAGATGCATGCGATGATGTAGCAGTTGATATTGTAGTTTCCTCCACCTCTTTTGCAGTGAGCGTTGTGAATTTCCCCTTCACTATTTTGTTCTAAAACATTAAGACCAATGTTTAGTTCAAGTGTGGGGGGAATTGTAGTTATTTTATTTTTTTTATTTTATTTTGATTATTTTTTTCTATTTTCATTTTATTTCTTCTTGCATTGTTTGTTTTCAGTATCTTTGAAATGTGTTGAGTCATGTAGTGCAAGATAAAGATATTGTTAGACGGATAGGTGATGAGGACTGGTGATAGTGGATGAATGATCACTCCATTTATTGTGTTTGTTGGATGTGACCCCCAAAAGTGATACCATTGAATGATTAATCATACATAACCATCAAGAGCTAGACAACAAAGGTATCCGGCACACCCGAGTCAGAGTGGGATGTTGCATCAGACCAAGATGGTCTATGGAATCTTTCAATTTCACCCAATATGGTGATAGAATAAAAGGCCAAACACAAATTTTTCATCATGAGAGTTCAGTAAGGTATGTCTTTATTACTCTGAGTTTGTGTGCATTCTACATGCATATCACTACATGATGACACACACTGAGGCACGTTGTTTCATTTCCCTCTGAGTGTTTCTAGACATCCCATTGTAATATTTATCTGTATTTAACCCTATTGAGACTTTATTTATATCTTTGTTATAATCGCATCTATTGACCCATGGCCAAACACTTTCTACCCCGCTCGGCTAAGTGTTGTACATTTTGAGTCTGTGCAAATTTCTAAGTTTGGGGTAGTACACCAAGATGATATGGGCAAGTGAAGAGAAAAGAAGATGCGACATAAATGTGTCTTGAAAAGAAAAATTAAAATAAAAAGAAGAAAAAGAAAGAAAAATCATTGAAGGAACACTTTCCTAGAACAAAGAGACTCATTGACTATTAAAATGCTCAAAGCAACAATGGAGTAAAATGAGGAATTAGAAAAAAACTGGTGTGTTTAAAACCCCACAGCAACATAAACGAGAGGAGCACAGAGACAAGAAAGACAACATGAATGTTGAGCCCAAAACCCTTCGTACATCCATTTTGTTTGTTTATTCCACCGTACCTAAGCCCCATTACAACCCAAAGACCTCCAAAGTGTGTGAAATATGTTTGTGTAATAAATATAGAATTTATTCAAAGTTAAGATTTGATATTGCATATGCTTTTTGTGAGTGAAACACTTTAAACCATAGATATTTGGTGAAAATGTGCAATAATTTGACTGGTGAAGTGGTTTCTTGTCGTGGAACTGTGACAGAACACTCGATTCGAGGAAGCAGAGAACTTTGGAGGAAAAGCAATAGCAAGTTGCAAATGATCTCGATGGTATTGTGTTCAGTTGATAGTTTGGGGTGTATGATTCTATTTGTCGTGAACATTGCTTGAGGACAATAAACAATCTAAGTTTAGGGTTGTGACCGATCACCATTCTCATCAAGTTTTTGTCACTTGTCTGGTGATAGTGCAAGTATTCTGCATCGTTTTGTGTCATATTTTGGTTATGTTTGAGTCATTTCATGTTTCTTAAGTTTCTCCGCATTTTATATTTTACCAAGTTTATTTTGAGTTATTTCCTACGTTATGCTTCGTTTGGTTATTGTTACTGTTTCAGGTTCGGATGAAATATCCAAAGAACTAATGACGAGAAAAGTCAAGGAATCAGAAGTTTTGAAGGAGTTTCAACAAGTTACAATAGGTCTAACACGGCCACCCATGTCACCTGACATGCCACCCGTGTCACCTGACAAGGGTCGTGTCAGGTAAAGGATCCCATGAGGAGAGAAAAATTAGTTTCACAACACAGACAACTGTGTCAACTAACACAGGCCGGGTTACTTTTCCTGAGTTGAATTGTTCTTTGAGATTGATTAGAGGCCAACATGGTCAACTGTGTCATCTGACACGGGCTGTGTTGGCTTGTGCGTTGATAACTTATGATTTTGTTTTTACCTAAGTGTGATCCGGAAGGGCCTTTTAGACGGTGAACAGAAGAATTTCATTACTTGTGGAAATTTTGACAAACTAGACGGTAATATTTGACTACAGAAGATAAGGAACGGGAGATTTGGATGCTTTCAAGATATTTGGAGACGAAGATCCCTTTAAAGGTAGAAAAAACACAAGAAAGGGGATTTGAATTGGGTTTTTGTAAATTAAAAATTATTTTATAGCTAACACACAATAATTACAAATATAATGAAAATGAATAAGGATAACACATTTATTTTTATACAAGTTCACCTTAAAACTAATGCTACCTCTTCTCCACCCACCAAGGTGATTTCTCCTTAGAAAAGGACTTAATTCAATAATCTCAAAAGTTTATAACCTCTAAGAGTCTAGAAAGACCTCTTAGCCCTCTCAAGTATATAGACTAGAAAGTCACTTGAGGGAATCTACACAATTTCAAGTAGTACTTTATTTTTGTGTTTACAAAAGTATACTTCTATAAAGCAGATGAACACTCTAGTTTATTGTAAAAATAATTACACTTTTGAGAAACAACTCAGTGTAACTAATAAACCCTTTTAAATATTTTAGATATGTGTGCGCATTTTCAATATTTGAGTAGTCAGTTGTCTAATCAAACATTGTAGTGATCTTTTTATAGCCTCATGTGAATATTACTATTTGATCAAGTATTTAATATTGAGTTATGTTTCCAATGCAAAACTCTTTTAAAGATTGTGATAATTAATGCGTGGAGGCGCAATAAACTACTTTGCTTAATTTAGATATATGTTAAATCACCGTGTTTCCTTGAATATAGTGATTACTGCTTTATACTTATTGAGATAGTTTTGATGTAGTGTCTTAGGCCTTTTTAGTTAATTTTTGAAGAATAGAAAAACACAAGAAAGGGGGGGTTTTAATTTGGGTTTTCAAAACTAAAACAGTAAGACATGTTTGATTTTATCCATGTTCATTTGAACTCAAACTACTTCGGTCCATCCGTCAAGGTGATTTCGCCTCTCTCAATCGAGGTCTTAATCCACTAATTAAAACTTGATTATAAATCACAAAGACCTCATTAAATGTCTTCTCGAGAATAAACCACAACTTGGTTTCTCAAGGAATTAAAATTATAAATCAAATCATGTGTAAAGATTTGCTTCTAATAAGCGATATCACAACTGTGATGTTTACACAATTTTTAAAGTATATTAAAAATATTTAAGAGATTTAGACAGAAAGCTTTATGAATAAATGACCGAAGCTGGGATGTAATCAAGGAGACTGTCGACACCATGTGGGCTTGTCGAGCCATGCTCACATTCACTCCATTTAAACCAGCATTCTTCTGCACCCAAGAGTTTAAAACTTGGTGGCAGTCATATATTGTTACCTTTGTAAATGATGTTGTTGACAAGATGAATGAGCTAACTGTTTGTTTCAATACTTTTCAGGGGAAGACAACAAAATGTAAGGCAGTTCACATCAGAGAAATTCAAGCTTTCCAGAATTTTTTCAGAGTGGTGTACTTGCCAAACAATCTTCGTCGAACCATCCACGACGCGGCCCAAGAGCTAAAGGAGAAGGTAACTGGGAGGATTCCTCACCTCAAGACCCCCAGTTACGCGAAAGACAAATATCTTTACACACTTCACTTTGGAAAAATCAAATTTCCTCCTTTTCCGACTTTCCCTTTTGGCCCTGGCTATTCGACCGCCTATCCCAGATTGGTGGTAGAGCTCTTTGTCGAACATTCGAAATGCTTACAAAAAGAGAGCCGACAGGGTGATTCCGACAAAGCATTGGTTGCATGACTACCCAAACACAATTAGCAAACAGAAGCGCCCTAAACGGGTCTTTAAATAAACCAGAGGGGTTCCTAAACATGCTCCAACTACGGAAGCCCCATCATACATCTCTATTCCTACTTCTCATGGCAAGGAAAGCGGTAAAATCCTACTTCTCATGCTCTCTAGAAAAGCGGTAAAAGAATGCGGTAAACAAAGTAAAGAAAATACCAAATGGATAATAAAATTTGAAGAGCACTACAAGCTAAAAATACTCCGGAAAACTTCGAGTAAACTACCATCAACAAAGCAATAATAAGAAACATCTCGATCAATATAATCCACAAGGTGATATCGTGCAACATGTGCGTGTAGAAAACAAATCCTCATAACAATCGGAACACCTGCACAAAGGTACATATCCATACAAAATAGCAGAATATGTGTTTCTCGTAACATGAGAAAACACAAAGCAAAATGTGTTTAAAACGCAAATAAAACCACGGGAGAAGTGGTGTGTTAGTGTACCAAGATTAGGGACCTAACCAAAATATCCTCAATGTACCTTGCACAAGTCAACAAACATGTCAAAAATAACAAGGAGGCGGGAATATAATTTCATACTCACATCACAAGTCAAAATATGATCCAAATGTGAAGAAAGAGAATGTAAACATGTATAGCAACATAAGAATGGAAAACCGGGCAGCCACGCAAACATAATGCAAAATAACCCATGAACCATAACGGAATCGAGCTAAGTCTACCACAAAAATTCTCAAATGAAATGTTAAACATAATTAGAGATCTAGAGGAGTTAGAAACCAAAAATCTACTCTAAATGGCTTAAAATGCATTATTCGCAAAGGAATCGAGGAATGAAGTTTAACTTCTAATAGGGGCAGCAACTACCTATTCTAAAGCTTTCCTAAACATCTCTAAAAATAGAGGAAAAGAATTAAAAGTAAACATGCAAGAGGAACCTAGAAGAACTATGTAAGTATTAAACTAGTTCCTAGGAATTGAACTACTAAAGATTAGCTTTGAAGTTCTATTTACAATCCTAAGATGAGGTTTACATTTAACTACAATTAAATAGGAGAAAATATCCTAAAGTTTCTAAGAAACACATGGCATTATACTGATCGCGACTTTATCGTCTATTCATCGGGAGACTACAAGTGCACAGTTCTATCGCATAGTTTTAAAAGATATCGAACCCACATAGACTATAAATCGATCTACTATTATCCTACGTTACTGTATATATCTAAGGCAAATAATTCTTTTAGATAATGGTTAAAGAAAAATATAAATTAAACGGATATCGGTACGTAATATAGTGAACCTAAGCGGATTTAATCGAACCTAAGCGTATAAAGATGGTTAACTTAATTGTTCTGTAGAGATTATCATTTTAAAAACCCTCAACTCACACTTTCGTGGTCTTATCTCGGATTATACTCCTAAAGCCCTATGCCTGCTCTCTCTAGCCCATAAGTGTTTAAAAAATATTCTTTGAAAACTTAATAAAATCTAATTGCTTTAAAGCGCCTCATTGTATTTAAATTGAATGCCTAACTTTAGCTATCCGGTTAAAACCTCACACTTTCGTGGTCTCGATCCCAACCTATTCTACTTTTCTTACTTTCGTAATAAAAAGATTGATTTTTAATTACAAAAAGTCATAACCAGAAATTAAGTTAATTAAGATTTTAGCTTGGGAACAATTTAATTCCTACTATCGCTATTACATACCGATACTACTGCTATATATTGACACGCATAAATAATAAGGTTCAATATATTTAAATATCTCCATAATCAAATAAATAATATCAAGATTTTCAAATAAAATAAGAAAATAAGTTCTTCAAAAATCGAACACTCCACTACAAGTTGGTTGGATCTGCTCGGAGACTTCTTGAATCGAAAAGAAAATACGACAAGAAAAATAAATGAAATAATTGCCTAAAATTAAAAAGAAAAGAAAATCTAAGACTAAAAATAAAAGAAGAATGTTGAAAGACTATTGCAGTGTTCGGTAAAAATGTCGACCCTTCCTCTGAAACTTGAACTTGTATTTATAGCTCCATTCGTAACTTTCTTTTCCTGAACTTCGTAAGAAAGTGTAATCGTGCATGCCTTGAAAGTAGGAGAGACGGACGTCTCATCTTGAAGAGGTAAAATGTGAGACGTGGGTCTCACATAATGAAAGGATCATGAGTTGTGGGTCTTAAAGAATGAAGATGGTGGGCCCTTTGGAGGCGGTCGCCTAAAGGTTGAGTGGAGAGGGTGAGACGTGTGTCTCACATGAGGACGTGGCTGGAGACGGTCGCCTCAAAGCCTAAGGAGGCGTGGGCGTCACTTGCTGGGCCTGGCCTTTGCTTCATCTTTGGATAATTATCTTCTTCTTCTATAACTCCTCCTTTTTTCTATACCACCCTTTGTTTCATTTCTTTGGCTTTTTTATTAGATTTTTCCTCAATTTTAATTCTTTGCTCAGTTGATCTTTATTTAATACAAATACCTGAAACAACAAAAATACCAACGTAATACAGAAATAAAATAATATAATTGATCAAAAATAGTAACATTATCCATGAAAATTAAATCAAATATGTTATATAAATTCGTGTTATCATATACTCCTACAACTAGTCAATTCAAACGACAAGGGAGAAACATGCTTTTAAACCATACAACATAACTGAAACTTGAGAATTAAGTAAGTATTGAATTCAAATAGATGTAAAATTATAAAAGTCAGTAGCTAATTCATATTAAATGACATCAAACAAAATGCACAAGAAAAATCATGCTTAAAGCAAAACTATGCGCAAATCTAAGTCAAAATATTCAATCGTCGCTCTAAGGGTTAATTCTCATGGTACCCTAATCATATGACTCAATTATCAATTGTAAATCAAGGTAAGAACTACCTAAACATGTCAACATGTTAATCAAAAGTTAATTGAAGGTTATAACAAGTATTAGACAGTATATGCAATGAAATTGATTCCTAACTAGGAGAACTAGCAAACAATTACCTATGTTTGTATCATACAAAAGGAAAATCGGATAAAAACCAAAAAAGATCTAAACAAATACTAGAAAAATACCTAAAGACTCCTAATATCTAATAGAACAATCATATTATTTTTAGGAATTTTTAAGGTTAAGAAACAATCAAAAATTGCATCTAAATGCGAAGTATTATGGGAAAAATCGCCTTTAAACATGTTATCGAAAACAATTAAAATGAGATCAAAATTTAATTACGAAAAATCCCAAATAAATGTGATAATATCCTAAAAGTCCTAAAGTATTAGGAACCTATTTACTCAAATTTTTATTGTCGAGAAACGATCAAAAACCACATCAAAATGTGCACGGTATAACAGAATGAATCGTTTCTAAACATGTTATCAAAAATGGATTAAAAACTAAAGGAAATTAATTGTTAAAAATTCCCAAAAAATATGAAAAATATCCTAAGATACTAAAAAGTCAGAAACATATTTTTATGTATTTTTTATGAGTCGAGGGGATCGAAATTATAAGCAAAATTGAATCATGTGTTAGTATTGCCTCATGGAAAACTGGGGGTGTAAACCAGATTTCAAATTTGAACTAAATCTAGTCATAATCGCTGCTGTTGGGCTTAAGTCAGGGGTGTATTAGCATTTCTCTAGGCCCAGTCCATCTATTACACTAATTCCAATTATAAAAAATAATTCATTCCAGTTTATTGTTATTAATATGTCACGTTCATTTTTATGTCACCCACATGTTATCAATTGGTCACAATAAATTAAGTCAAGTTATCAGATTTTTATTTTTGAAATTAAAAAATGACACATAGCGTGGTTGGATAGGTTCATGGGGAAATAACATGATCCACAAGGAACATGCCACGCTTAGGGCACGGGAAGACTCCGCCTGAACAGAGACGCCGAAATTCATCTCCGGTCGTCTTCTCCGTCTTACTAGTCACCAGAAATCGAACGCGATCAAAAATGGATGAAACGGGCATAATCCGACTCAGTTTTTTACGTGGATTCAGAATTTAGCCTTAGTTTCTCCACAAACTCACTAAATCATGGCGAAATTGCTACACGAATGCAAGATCTGAAAACGAAAACTAAAAAATCGGCACCTATCACCTCTAACGCTACACTTACGTGATGTAAACGAGTATCCATAATAAATCGAGACACATAGAAGGGGAAGTTTAAAGGCTTACTTGTTGAAGATCACAAGCTAACAGAAACTTCAGAAACAACACTTCTTGCGCACGATATCTTGGTGACGAAGATGAAGATTCGAGGAACTCCTTGCTTCTGAGAAATAAACTCAGAGATGCTTGAATCTCGAAGAAGAAGGCGATGGGGAAACTGAATCAAGACTTTCATCTATCATCCGGGAAGAATAAAAATGCACTTCCTTGGATTATAGCGAAAGAAATCGGAATCCAATAGCCTCAGAACCAACGGTGGTTATGGCAGAGAGTTGAGGAGAAGAGAGAAGTTACGGTTATGACGGAGAGATGAGGAGAAGAGTGTGTAGTTACGGTTAGGGGTTGTTACTGAGTTTGTTGGGTCGGTTAGAGAATCAAGAAAAATGGGAAGGGTGGTGTAGATGAGAGAAGGAAAGGAAGAGATAGAGAGCTATCGGGAGAGATGGTTATGAGGATCCCTCAGAAAAAAATGATAAAAGAAAAGGTTGTTATGGTGGTATTGTGGTTTTGGAAGATGAATTAAGAAGAATCAATGGATGCTCAGGAGAGTGGAGGCAGAGTGATGATTAGTGCAGATGGAAGAGAAGAATGTTCGTTCGAAGAAGGAGGGGTGAGAAAATTTTGTTATGTCTTTTTTTCTGTTAGAAAAAGTGAAGAGTGAGAGAGTTTATGGTTAGAGAGAAAGAGAGAGAGAATCTACAGTCATGAAAAAGAGAGAACCTATTATGGTAAAATCATCCCCATCATGCATGCCTTTCGATTGATGCATGGCTGTATCAAGTAAAAAGAGTTGGCATCCACATTTCGAATATCATGCACACCGCTTCTTTAGTCAATAACTCTCTATTTACTAACTTTCGCGTTTCGACCCCAAAACAAAAATTCTAGAGAACATTTGTGTGATCGACTTTCATGCTGAAAGTTTCTCAAATCGAGGCCTGTAGCATGCTTGAAAACAGCCTTGAAGTCGTGGCCTCGACACTGGTTCTACCATCAGCAATTATTTAGAAGCTTTGCTAACCACCAACTCAGTTTGAGTATGCTACTTTACGACCCTATAACTCCTTCAATACTCGACCAAATAACGCAAACTCAGTTCCATTGAAAAGAGCACGTGTGATAGAACAACTTTGCAGTTCGACAAAAATCCAAACAGAGCCTCAATCACTGAAAAAAAGTGTTTGAACTTTGACACGCGACTATTCGATGAAAGTCCTAGCTTGGCTGGGCAAGTCATGTGCGTGACATCCAACCATTTTCCAACTTCAAACTACCAACTTCAGATCTTCATATTTTTCGCTGCGACGTATGAAACGAAATAATTCCTAAACAGAACCTTTAGAGGACATGACAAACTCCAACTTTCGTGTTCAGAGTTTTTCCGTGCGGCGATCGAATCGATGAGAAAAATTGCCTCGAACATACGCACAACAATTGTTTGATAAAATATTCTCGTAGGCATGGAAAAAATGTGTATGCTATCTCGCGTTTTGGCAACTTCAACCTAACCACTTCGAGGCTTCGTATCCTTTGTTGCGACGTCCGAAATGAAACGGTTTCTGAACGAAACTTAAAGAGGATATGACAAACTCCAACTTTCATGTTCAGAGTTTTTTCCATGCGGCGATCGAATCGATGATAAAAAAAGCCTCGAACATGCGCACAATAACTATTCGAATATTGCAAACATCATGAATTATTATTTTCTAGGCTTTGTAACTTTCGATCCGAGTCCCGAATGAATTCGATTACTGCAACAAAGTTATAGATTTCCGCGAGATAAACAACTTTGCAGTTGAACATTTTTTAGGTTGGAGCTGATAGCTAAGATAAAATCGAACCCGAAGTCGTCAGTCTGACCATATAAACAAACACTCCAAAAAAAATTCTAAGTGTTGAATATTGTAAACATGATGAATTCATAACTTTCGAGCCTCATAACTTTTGATCCGAGCTCCGAATTAATTCGATTACTTCATCAAAGTTGTGTTGCTGCAAAATGAATAACTTTGGTTTTGAACTCAACTCGAATCGACGCCTCGAAACACGTGTAAAATGCCTCTGAAGTCGGGTACTTGAACGTGTTGAAAAACACTTAAAATTTCACTAAGTGTAAACTCCAAAAGTTTTGAACATTAAACTTCTGAGCCTCATAACTTGAAATCTGGGCATTTTCAAAGAAATCTTCACAGGGACAAATTCGGAGTACGAAATACGCTCTTTCCAACGAATACAAATTCGAGAAATTCCGACCACAAATGAGTGAGATACAGAGTCGACAACATAACTCTGCGAACACAAAATACTTCAAACTTAGACATTTTTTCTAAGTCCAAGATTACTTAAATTGCAAGAAATCTTGTTTTCACCCGATTCTTCCGACTTTTCTCAACAAATGACCATATTTTCTCAAATATCGACATTTGACAATAATTTTGACCAGAAATTCCACTCGGTCAAACTTTGACTTTTGTTGACTTTTCAATACGTACACTCAAATGTGCTTTTAACTGACTGCTCTTGATCTTCTAATGAATCGGGTGGATCGATAAGCCGTATGCAAATACTTCAAGACTCATAGAAGGCCATAGAATCAATTCGGGCTCAAATATCAAACCACAACCTGCTTTTACTCGAAAACCTCAATTAATATCCTCAAGATAGGCAAACAGAACCTCAAATCCTAAATTCTTGATATATAGCCAGAAGCTTTTCAGACACACATGTCTTGTACACTAAGATGACACTGGAAACAACAGAACCTCAAATATCCAACTTTTGGGAATCAAACCTCTTATTTAGAATGGTGTACACTCTCATAATCGAAAAATTAGATCCCATGGTTAATGCATGAATGATATGTATGCAATGCACCTACTAATTAAATGTAAGCCAATTATTTATTAAAAAAATTAAGAGGGCGAATTTTGGGGTACAACAGAACCAAAAAGGTTCGGGCAAAAATTAAGGACATATATACAAAAAATGTACACCCGGCAAGTCGAAAACCTACAAAGGCAGCTTGGGCAAAAAAGGGTATCCCGCTAGACTGAAAACCCGAAAGGACAGTCTAGGCAAAAGTTAGGGATTAAAGCGTACGACTATGTCTCGTCAAGATCATCTACTTACATACTACACTACTATCAAGTTCAAATGGCGTAGATCAGTTCAATCACCTTCTTCTGACAGCAAGGAGATGAGATAGTCGAAAATATATGAGCAATAGCATAGTTGAAACTCGACGAGATTGTTTCTACATAGCTTTTGTCCAAAATGCTTCCGAAAATTTCCTCTTACTAGGATATTTGTCTCTTTGTACATGAATTGTCTATCTATAGGCCCACTTTTCGAAATTAATACAATTTCTCTTTTCCAGTTCCAATTTTACTTTTATTTGTTTTGTTTGCATAAAGTCCAATGATTGCTTTGAATGATTATATGCATCTGATGATAAATATATGTTCACAAATATACGAAAAGCGAACAGAAACAACAATTACTACAGGATCTAGGAATTGAGATGACAACCAAAGTCACCAATGCATCCCCATAGAGTCATTTTCATAGGAACATCCTCATAGAGTCATTTTTTCCAAAAAGTATCCCCACAGGATAACCTCTACAATTCCCACATAACCATCACTTCTTCGACGGAGACGAATCTTCTCCAACAAGACTACCACTATATCATCTCCTTTCGACAGTGTCTAACACTTCAACACCCTCACGTTGGTCCCCCAGCAATGATCATATACATCATCACGTTAGTCCCCGAGCAGTGATCATATCACCTTCATCACGTTAGTCCCCGAGCAGTGATCCTATCAACATCATCACATCAGTCCTCGCGCAGTGATCATCTACAACATCATAACGTCAGTCCCCGTGCAGTGATCATCTATACTATCAACATCACCACATTAGTCTCTGAGCAGTGATCCTATCAACGTCATCACGTTAGTCTCCGAGCAGTGATCGCATCAACATCATCGCATTAGTCCCCGAGCAGTGATCCCATCAACATCATCGCATTAGTCCCTGAGCAATGATCCTATCAACATCATCACGTTAGTCCCCAAGTAGTGATCCTATCAACATCATCGCGTTAGTCTCCGAGCAGTGATCCTATCAACATCATCACATTAGTCCCCGAGCAGTGATCCCATCAACATCATGACATTAGTCCCCGAGCAGTGATCATATCAATGTAATCATGTTAGTCCTCGAGCAGTGATCCTATCAACATCATCACGTTAGTCCCCGAGCAGTGGTCCTAACGACATCATCACGTCATTCCCTGAGCATTGATCCTATTAGACTTATCTACATTCTCAAGTTATCACATTAGTCCCCGAGCATTGATCATCTACATTGTCACGTCATTCCTCGCGCAATGAATGTAAATTGTGTTACATTGGTCCCCGAGTAGTAACCAATCATCAATCAACTTATTGTGACAGTCTCCGAGCAATAATAGGTTATGCAAGATCTCATCATTCCCAACAAGGTTTATATACAAGATATTCATCCCCAGCTGAGTATCTCTCGAGATCATCATTCCCCAACAACACCAATATCTAGACCCGAAACTTGGTCTAATAGTGCATCAAAGGAATCTACATCTCTCTTATTCCTCAGTCAAGATCTTCATCCCCAAGAAAAAATCAAATATCCCCAACATAACATTCATATCTTCTTCAAGATGGATATGTTTTGGAATACCATAACATCTACATTCATACATTATTCATAAAATTTTGAACATGTGCATATATCACTCGCAAGCATTATCATATACTCGCATGCATCATAATCTGCATAGAACTAACCATATCCTTTCAAGATTAAATTTCCCCAGCAGGTGAAAGTTACTTTCCAGATAGAAGGTCAAAGATTAATACCCGATACAAGTTATTTCCAGATAGCAGTACATAGATTAATACCCGAGATAAGACGGGAAAGCTATCTACGGCATGACGATTACTCATTTTAGATACAGCCGAGATGAAGGTTCATTCTGACTCTCTCTTATCACCAACTATTCCTGAGGGCATCTTTAAGCCCATCTCCGACTACACGTCCTCATCACTCCGAATGGTATCTTTAAGCCCATCTCCGACTACACGTCCTCATCATTCCAGATGGAATATTTAATCCCATCTCTGACTACACGTCCTCATCACTCCAGACAGCATCCTTAAACCCATCTCCGACTACACGTCGATATCTCTCCACCCACAGAAGGAGGCATATATGGTTAAAAATAAATATATACCAGTAATCTAATTCCAAGACAAGCGCAAAGTCTAGCGTACGACTCACTTCCCAACATCAGATTCTCCAAATGGCATCTATATTCCCATTTCAATACATTGTCAACTAACGATCCCATTCCATACACCAACGAGTGTAAATTTTCAGGTGTACTCGAATGTTCAATCATCTTCCACCTTCAGGTAACGAAAGGCAAGCATACCAATCTAACCCTTCAAGTACAAGAAGATTGAACACGGGCAACTGTTATACCCCAAAATTTTCCCTCCTATTTCTCAAGACAATCCACATCTCCATACTCAAGAATTTCTCAAGGGTAGGCCAGATGAACCATTTCCTAAGCAATCAACCCAAACTAGGGTTTTGATTCTGTCAAGTCAAATATGAGTTCTAATACCTCAAGTGGTCATCATATCTCCTCATATATCTCAAGGTATCATCATGTCAAGTTTCAAGCCATACAACTCAAATTTGCTCAGTCAATTGCTCAGATGGTTGAAAATCAGTTTTATCGGACAAAAAGTCAATTATGGTCAACATACGGTCAAACTTTATCATTTTTGGTCAACATAAATATTTTGAAGTCACATGCATCATATGACTAAGTGTTGATCATGATTCATCAAGAAAATTCAAGATTTGATCAACAGTCAAAGTTTCCAACTTATGGTTTTTTGGAATAAAGTCAATAGAACTTTGACCAGACATAACTTTCACATACTTTATCAAAAAAATTTGCACCAGAGCTTATTTTGAAGAGAATTCAATTCTATACAACTTCATGCCTCACAAACTTTGGCCAAAAATGCATCATTTGAGAGTTATGGATCAAGACATTATAGGTCCTTCTAAAAGTCAACAAAAAATTATCTTTTTGTAAAAAAGTGTACATGAACATGGAAACTTCAATGAATATTAAACCAAAAGGAGTGATTAGAGGACATCTTGAGCTTTCTAAAAAGTCCAAGAACACTCAAAAATGTTGAAAATTGAGCAGGATACAAGTTATGAAAGTTTGACATTTTTGAAGAGGTGCATGAAGAGAAATACTTAGCAAATTCAAGTTTCTTCTTAATAGGCCTAAGTTTTCATGATCCAAACTTGTTCTTGAGATGGACCATGACCTCTAAACTTATTTTCACGCCCTTCCTTTATTTTTATTTTATTTTTTTTAATTTAATTATTAAAATTCAATTTTAATTAAATAAAATACAAAGGTAAGAGGTAAGGTGAGTTGGGCTTGGTTTTTGTTTGTCTTGAGGTCCATGGAATATCATGAAAGCTAACAAATTCGTGCAAGAAAGGTTAAGGCAAGATTAAGCCACTTTTGGAAAGATTTGATAAATTTCTCAATCAAATATTTTTTGCATTCAAGGCAATATATTTCCACTCAATGCTTGACCTAATACACTCTCCTATATATACTTATCAAAACCACAAGCAAAGGACACGAATCCTTGCCTCTAGAAGCAACCCTAAAACTCACAAAAATTTCAAAGAAACTTACACTTTCGAGTTTCAATTTCCAGTCACTCTTAAGCCAAACCAGCCATCCATTCAGTCTCCTGAGCATTCCAGGAGTCGATCCTAGGTCTTCACGAAGCCAAAGCACCCCAAAATGTGGCATCTAAGACTCGTCGGTTGGTAAGGTTTTCTTGAAATCGATTTTGTTTTTCTAAGCATTGTCGACATGTTTGATGTGTGTATTCGTGTTTAGGACATCCATTATAATAGGTTAGACGTATTACTTGTGAGCTTTAAGGCTCCAATCCATGGATGCCATTATTAGGGCACGAAGCTTCTACTTCGTCGTATCCTTATTTCCAGTCCGTTTCAGATTAAACGGACACCACCACTGAATTCGCAGGGGTCGATTTAGGGGGGGTAGGCTTAAGCTTTTTGTCTCGATTCTTACTATTTTGCAGGTTTGACATTTGGAGTGGTCTGAGAAGACGACCGAAGCTCATCTTCGGCGTCTCTGACCTTAGTTGACCGGCGAGGGCATGCGTGGCTGCGTGCGATTGGATCGTTCAAACATCCTGGGCCCCAGTGCGCGTTTTCATTTAAAAAATTAGTTTTCAGAATTAAATATCACATATATATTAATCCTTGTAACTTAATACACGGATGTATCACCACCCCAGTGGTAACACATGCGTGCTCTGGTCTCCTTTATCCCTCAGGTTGTGGGTTCGAACCCCATCTTTTGCTATTTTTTCACACAGGTTACACATACATACATCCAGGAGCGTGATCTAAACACCATTGGCAGATGGTGCAGTGGCATAATTTTGAGCCTGTGACACGCAGGTCACGAGTTCAACACCTACCAGTGCCATTCAATTTTTTTTATACTTGTTTTCTTTCATACTTTTCCTAATTTCTTTTATTTTTCTAATTTAGTTTAATTTATTTCAAAAATTAATTTAAGCACTTTCAAAAATTACAAAAAAATATTTAGTTTCAGATTTAGGTTAATTAGACGTTTAATTAATTTTTGACATAAAAATAATTTATTTTCCTCATAATTTAAATTATTTTTCATAATTAATTAATAATTAACCTAGCATTAGGATTTTCACATTAAAATAAATCTCAAAAAATACCAAAAATATTTTTCCTTTGCAATTAAGGATTAGAAATTTTCTCTTATCATTAGACGTTTTTCTTTTATTTATTTCTATTATTTTGCATTTAAATATTAGAAATCGATGTATAGGTCGCAACATTTATTTTGTAATAGCGTAGATTTAAACTTTCTTCCTTTATTTTCCGCACCTATATTATGTAACTTCCCCAAAGCCATGTAATAGCGTAGGACATTTACATTTCCGCACTTTACTTTTCCGCACTTTTACTTTCCGCACCTTTATTTTTTGTACATACATTAATTGTTTAGATGTATGGTTAATAGGATTGCATGCTAAGACTAAAATCAACCCTAGATCACTTCTAAACTCAAGATAACATATCTGAATACAATTCACTCTTCACACTTGCACCACCCTTAGGGTTTCCTCTCTTGTTTCCTTTCGAATACAATGGTCATGTCCCTCGAACGTAGGGATACCATTAGCAAAGTTGCCTACGAATAATATCATCAAAAAGATCATAGTCCCTCGATGACCCTCAATGTTGCCTACAAATATATGATCTCGTCCCTCGGTTGTTGCCTATGAGAAGTGGTGATCGTCCCTTCAAATTGCTAAGGTATCCCTACATGTTGCCTTCTATGACCATACGACGATCCTACGATTGTACCTTCACACCCAAACAGATAAAGTCACCTACCAACTAATGGTATGAATAGCCTTATTCTAAAGGAGAAGGAAAATAACAAGAAACGACCATTTTGAGTAGGTAATAGACTCCTAATTGCTTGCTCAATCAAAATACTTTTCACACCACACACTTCTTTTCAAAAACTTTTCAAAAACCTTTCAAACACTTTGTATACATTCCATAAAGAATCATTACAAAGTTAAACATTTTCAAAACAAACATTTCCGAACACTTCGTATACATTCCAACGAGAATCATTACGAAGTCAAAGTGAAATATCTTTCAAAAGTACTTTTCAAAAGCACATACACTAAACAAATTAAAGTGAGCTAAGAAACTAAAAGCCCGTAGATAACTACGGATGGAAAGGGTGCTAATACCTTCCCTTTTTATAACTACCTCCCTTACTCAGAATCTAACGAAGGTCTTTTCCTATTCTTTTCACCTTCTCTTTATTGGATAAAAGAAAATCCGGTGGACACTCTTGCTATCCGCAACCTTTGCGATCAAACGCAAAACAAATAAGCCAGTTCTTCCACTGTGTTACAATGTGTAAGTTTCACAACTATTTCGCAAGGTGGTACTATTCTTATACCCATGGATGCAGATATTTATGGTTCTGAAGGCATGACAACAATTAGTAAGGAGGATTTGGAACATGTTTTTGGATATTTGACATTAGGCGTCGCTATTATCAATACATACATAAGGTATACTCTGATCAACTTTGTTTAATTAATTGAAGAATTTATTTACTCATTTCAATGAATAATTAATGTTAATGATGTTTTTATTTAAGGTTTCTGTATGACAAGTTGATTCGCCCGCGTGGATTGGAATCCAGATTTGCTTTCATAAATCTCAACTTTGTCCATACAGGGTCAATCAACTCAAAACCAGATGAATTAATGGTGTTTGTACTCCTTTTATTTATGGCCAACAAAGATACAGAAAAGTTATTCTTTTACCATATAATACTGACCACAAGTAAGATTTTCATTATAACTTTCCACTATTATAATTTTTTTCATTTTTTGACATTGTGTAGAAAGTTTCCATCTAACCGTTGTTTCATATTGCAGTGGACACTAGTTATAGGTTGCGATTAATCCTGTGAGAGAAATTGTATATTATCTGGATTCATTGGGCAATGATTGGACAACATACTCAGATATGAAGAAGATGATTGATACATAAGTGAGATTGTTCTAAAATATTCGTGTGTATATTTAATTATTTATCTGAGATAGTTCTAAATATTCGTTTATATTTTATTATAGCATTCTTCAAAGTTTTCGAGCACAAAGAGATATTCAAGTATCAAAGAGTAGAGTCAACAACATTTCGTGGATCAAAGTGGAGGTATATCTTCACAATTTTGATTATATAGTGATGATACTTGATAAAACAAGTTTTTGAAAAAATTTGAAAATATGGATTGAAGATGTATATTGATGTTGTTGTTGTTTCAAATTTTATATTGAAGCTACAAATTTGCTTCAAGTTTATGAATTTTTGGTGCAAATTCTGATAAAAACCTGGTGTATAAATGGTGAAATTAAATCTGGTACATATATGTTGACTTTATCATAGGCAGGTCTTTATATTAAATGAAAACAAGCTTTATATTTAAAAATTTCGTGGGGAAAAACGCTGCCTAAAGTGGGGGAATAGACAACGCTTTTAGTAAGAAACGTTGTCTAAAGTGGAGGAAAGCGCTGCTATAGGGGCAATAAAAAAGCGCTGCTATAGGGGAAATAAAAAGCGCTGAATAAAGTAATCGCTGCTAAAGATGGAATATATAGCAGCACTTTCAGGAAAAAGCGCTACCTAAAGGGTATCTATAGCAGCGTTTTTACAAAGCGCTGTCTAAAGCTCCACCTAAAATTCTTTCAAAAGCACTGTCTAAAATGAAAACGCTGTTATAGGGGCAATAAAAAGTGTTGTATAAAGTAAAGCGCTGCTAAAGAGGGTATATATAATAGCGTTTTTCAGTTAAAAGTGTTCCCTAAAGGGTATATATAGCAGGGCTTTTACAATAACCTAAGCGTTGTCTATACTTTTAGCAACGGTGGACTTGGCAGCGCTTTTAAGCGCTGTCTATGGCCAAAAAAATGCTATCTAATCTCTTGATTGGCGTAGTGAATCGAAAATATAAATATACAAAAGTATACATATTTACACACAAAATTGAGAAATATTCAACGAATATTTAAAAAAAGCATCGATAAGTGCTTCAAATTATATACATAAAATACTGACATTTTAGAACTTATCGACTACCATCGCTGGTCTTCGACCAACTAGAGAAGACTATGAGCCTTCGAAGGTCACAAAGACCGAACCTGAGTTTTTTAACAATCACAACGCTTATAGTACCTTCACAGAGGATCATTGTGGTTTGGGTGATATCGTTGACGCTTATGACTACATAGCATTCTTGATTTATTAGATATATCGCTATGTCTTTTACCCCCGTGGAGTTAAAATCAGGAAGATGTATGTATCTCTGGCCACCTAAATTTACGAGAGAGTGAATATTAACCTCAAAAAACTAATCATTGGGGCCTTTATGAGTCGTTGTGACATGCGTCTCGCAACTTTGTTAGTCGACAAAATCTAGACAATCTTCAGATAAAAGGGCCTATTTGGATGTTACAATTGCGGCTTAACACGATGTTTGCACCAACACAAATAGTTCAACTCCCTATTAGCATTGAAGTGGAAAGACTGTGTCGCAAGATGTATTTGAAAAATATTTCTATAAGTTTTACGACTGTGAAATTTTTTATCGAACTATGGCACCGTTCTCCACTCAATAGTGTGACAAAGCATGGCTAAAGTGTTAAACGCTCCGCCGAGAAGGAATTATTCAATTCAAATAATTTTTTATGAGATTATCCATGGTGATTTATTTCATAGAAGGTTTAACTTTCCATATTTATTAGGTTCTACTAATTTTGTTTAGGTTTTTCTTTATTTATATCATCCCTTGATTTTTAGATCTTTATTATTAATATTATTAATATATTAACGAAGATATTGCAAATAAATTTTGTTTTGTTTAGACGCTAACATACCATAAAAACTAGTTAATCATAAGTAAATGGTGCCTTTTCACCTCCAATTTTTAATCATATAAAAAAATATATCAAAAACTAATTTTGGTATTAATCAAACTACATTTTTATTTTATTAATATACTTAATTTTTTTAAGGAATCAAATTAAGAATTTGTAAAAGCTTTAATGAGAAGACACTTTATATACCATATGTAGTTGTAGAAATCAAATAATGTAAAAGAAATTACACTATAATACAAAATATGATTCACATTCCTTCCTTGTGATCAAATGATTTTATATATAGAATATTGTCTCATCAACCATGCATTCAAACCTAAATCTAAAGATTATAAACTATTTGTATATTACCTCTTTACTAAATTTGCATAATAGACATTTCTTAAGTATGCGAAAGGTAAGGGACAAATTAAATATATGCAATGTACTACTACAAATATTTTATGCTATAATATGGCTAAAATTCTAAAGTTTATTCATGCTATAATTTTATTTCTTTCCTTATTTCTTTTTTCAACGGAGGCAGGCAGTAAATCATTTTCTCCCTTTTGAATATTTTTATTTTATTTTATAGTCATTACACAATTTTTAGTGTCTTACTAATATTTTTTATTCTATTTTTTAGGACAATGTGAAACTGATCAAATATATGCAATGTACTACTACAAATATTTATGCTATAATATGGCTAAAATTCTAAAGTTTATTCATGCTATAATTTTATTTCTTTCCTTATTTCTTTTTTCAACGGAGGCAGGCAGTAAATTATTTTCTCCCTTTTGAATATTTTTATTTTATTTTATAGTCATTACACAATTTTTAGTGTCTTACTAATATTTTTTATTCTATTTTTTAGGACAATGTGAAACTGATTGAGAATTCTATTGATTCACATGAATCAAAGATGATAGAAATAATGAGATAATAATGAGAGAATGACGGTTGCACTAAAGAGAAAGAAATAAGGATCGTTGTTATAAATGACATCTACTACTAGTCTATTTATACAAAGACAAAATTGTCATATAGGCCCTAATAAAGATAAACTTAATAACTAAGCAAACAGTACAAACTAGGAAATACAAAAGTACCCTTAAAATTAAACTTAACAGCTACGCTAACTCAACTCCAAAACTCAGAACTTCAGGACGCAACCTTAGAAGCTTTCTGCTTCTGACTAACAACAACTTCTAGTTAATCAACCTCAGAAGTTATACTGCTTCTGAACAACAACATCTTCTGAATACCAACATCGGAGCATCATAACTTCTGATTAACAACAACTTTTGAATATTGAATTACTCTTCAATATCATCCCTTAATTCATATTCAGCTAGCCAAAATCTACAACACCAATTTCATCCCTCAAACGGATAAGGTGTTCAGTCTTTACATCCTTCATCAGAACTTCTACAAGTTTCTTCTAGTCGCTACAGTGTGTAACTTCCAATACTCCATTAGAAATGTAGATTTCTCCTTTAAAACTGATCTGGCGCTGATGGTTTTCTTCTCCTTTGGAAGCTTAGTTAACTTTCAAGTCTTGTTTCTTTCTGAAGCCTCAAGTTCTTCTTTCATGGCCTTCAGCCACACTTTCTTCTTGAGAACTTCTCCAATTGCCTCCTGTTCAGAATCTCCTTCTGATTCTGAAACCGTATCTCTTTCTGGACTTTCTTCAGAAGTTTTACTTCAACCAGAAGTTGCACCTTTGTTAACTTCTGGACCTTGTCCAGAACCACCACCTTCAAAAGTTGGATCACCTTCAAAAGCTCTGCCTTTGGAAGTTCCATCTTCAGTATCATGACCACCACCAGAGACTAGACTATCTTTAGAAGCTCCTCATTCAGAAGATCCACCTTTAGAGTCATGATTACCATCAAAAGCATGATCATCTCCAGAAGCTTGTCCTTTAGAACCTACGTCTTCAGAGTTTTCCCTTCTAGAAACATGATCGCCACCAAATTTTTGATCATCATCAAAATTTGGATCAGAATCAGATTCACTATCTGACTCATCTTTAGAGTCTCCAGAAGATTCATCATCTTCTAACTCTAACTGTTCTTCAGAACTTTCAAGTTCTGATTCATCTTCAGAAGTTTCAACTTCTGAGTCTTCTTCAAAATTTTAACTTTTGACTCTTCAATGTCATTTTCTGACTCTAACTCATAAAGAAACACTCCTTCTGAATCAGAATATTCAGAGTCATCTTTATCCCCTTCAGAATCAGAAAATGACAACCTCATAGGTTCCTCGTAAGATTCATAAGCCATCAATAGCACAAATTAATCATTTGAATCTCCTCTGGCTATTTATGCTTCATCTTTGTTTGACCAACAATCTCTAGCAAAGTGGCCAAACTGGTTACTAAAGTAACATTGAACCATTCTTTTTCCATACTTCTCCTTTCCCTTCTGATGTTTCTCATTAGAATAGAAGACTTCTAACTCTTGCGACCTACCATATTTTTTTAGCTTCTGGTCCTTCTTGACAAAAGAAGCCTTCAGAGCTTGCACAACTTCCCTCTTAGAAGTTCTTTTAGTCAGATGCAACTCATGTGCTTCTAGACTACTTTGAAGCTCTTCTATTCTCATGGTTTCTAAATCTTTAGAATATTCTATTGGTACAATAATGTAATCAAATTGAGGAGTAAGTGACCTCAATACCATCTCTATGATTACTTGTTCAAAAAGAGTTTCTCCACAAGCCTTCATCTCATTAGTGATCAGTAACAAGCTCCAGAACATGTTGAGCTCCAAATAACAGGCGCATCTGAAACATCCACCTGTTCCAGTTCTTGCCATCAAAAATTAGAAGTTTGGTACTCATGTTGTCGTTTCCGTTCATCTTCTATCTTGTACAGTACACTCAGATCTTCAGTCACAGTGTTTCCCAACCCACAAAATCAGAAAATGTGATTCGGTTACAATGTTGTTCAAAGATGATAGGAATAATGGGAGAATACTGAGAGAATGATGGCTACACAAAGGGAAAAAAATCAGGATTGTTGTTATAAATGACATCTACTACTAGTCAATTTATACAAAGATAAAATTGTCACATAGGCCCTAATAAAGGTAAACTTAATAACTAAGCAAACAGTACAAACTAGAAAATATTAACTACCCTTAAAACTAAACATAATAGCTACGCTAACTCAACTCCAAGACCCATAACTTCTGGACGCAACCTCAGAAGCTTTCTGCTTCTGACTAAGAACAACTTCTAGCTAATCAACCTTAGAAGTTCTACTGCTTCTGAACAACAACATATTTTGAATAACAACATCAGAGCATCATAACTTCTGATTAACAACAAGTTCTAAATATTGAATTACTCTTCAATAATTTTCCTTCTCTGCCTATTGTTAGCCCTGACATGATGGATATATCTTTTAAGTGCATTAACAAATTGTGTATAATGTTTGACGTGGAGCCATAAAAGCTCCATATTTGCCAGGAAGAATTATTTGTTGGTATATCGAAGATATAAATAATATATTTTTTGGTATAATATAGTATGAGTTGTCATTTAAAATGTTGAATATTTATTGGTAGAAGATCCATGCGTCAGCATGGATAATCCTATCTTAAATTATTTGTTAAATAACATATTACACATTTCTCCGTTGAATAATATATCACACTATTTGACATGTAATGCCAATATAAAGTGATAATTTTAACTCATTTACACATATTCGATTTATATATTTCATATAGTACATTTTTACATGCCACCGTGTTTTGGCTTCAAGAATTGTTTTCTAGAGCTAGCAAGCACTACTTGACTCAAAGGTTGACTTAGCTAGCCACAATAAGCCAAGATCATGCCACTTCAACACCTGCATCTTCCTTCTCAAGATTGTCAAATATAACTTCGTCTCTGAAACCAACCAGGGAATGAATTTCCAAGGCAGCTGCAGCAAAAAAAAAAGAAAGATATTAGCCCAATTTTAAGCATGTACAGAAACAACATGCCAGTATGACATATAGAAAAAAATTTGAACACAGAAAACATGTTCAATCACATTCCTGCAATAGAGAAAGGAATGGTTTATGTCAGGACTAAACAAAGAATTGTTAGAATGTGTGCATAATTCATGATTCAATAGTAATCGAATAAGGTTGTAATCGAAATAGCTTGGTTATTTCGATTTGTTATCTCTCGGATGCTAGAAGTCGAAATGTATTGGGCTTTAGATATTTTGAGCCTTAGTTTAGTTTCATTATTGGGCTTAGGAAATGTGTCTATATAAGGAGCATTTCGTTGTAAATAAAGAAGTAATCATACAATATACATATTCAATTTCAGTATCACACATTATTTTCTCTTCCCATTTCATCTTAAACTTCTTCTTCTTCTTCATCACAAATACTTTCTTTCATCTTCTGTTTCAACAAGAATTACTACAAGTATTTTATGATTTTCTTTTTATGCTAAAATGATGAAACAAGTGGATGGTAAAATCGTATCAATGATTTCTCTGTATAATTGTGCATAAGCATACCTAATTATTTTCAAGAGAATTTGGAGAACTGAAGTACTTTGCATTTCACTAACTTCACTTCTAAGCATTTCCAAGGCTGCTGCAATCAGTTACAAACAGCATTTATGGCAACATTTATCCTCTGGAGTTCTTGGTCATCAGGATCTAGCTCATCAGTCTGCAATGTAGATGACTTTGGTGTGGGAACCCTGCTGTCATCAGGATCAGGTTCTGCCGTCGTATTTATTTCTACATCAAATTCATCATATGAGCAGCTGTCATTTACGTATAATTAGACATTTAGAAGCAATAAGAAACCACTCAAATTCGCAACACTCTCGTAGTTTCGATAATAGTTGAAATTATATATATAAAATCAAATCACTGAAAATACCATGATAATTGCATATCAAAATCCTGAAAGTAATCTTGCTAATTAATCGCTTGAAAAACATCTTGACGATTATTTGAAGAAACACCGTAAATCATTTGCATTTGAGTATCGCTCCATGAATCTCATGATCCGATCCCTGTCTCGTGTAGTCCGCAACATTGCGAACATAGAACAAACTAATTATTTAATGGTTACTACATGTTGGTATCCTGTATCATTTTACCAAAACATTAGTTAAATACCTCAACATTGAACTTACTAATTATTTATTATTTGTGCAGCTGAAATTACTTCATTGGAAACCTGGTTGTGTAGTTGATGTGGCGGCATAATTGACGGTACGATGTTTTTTGGATTTGGAAGCATGTTGTTTTTCTGAGGCCTCCCATGACGGGGTTTGTAAATATCTTCAGAATTGAAATTACACCAAAAACTTGCTTTAGTGACGCAGCATACAAACTATTTATAAAAACAGGTGCAGGAATCATAACGCACGTTCTTTTCCTCGAAGAATTGCTGCCGCCATTATGTTATGGTAAAATTACAGGCAGCTAGTCCAATTGAATTGTAGGCCTGCCATTATGAAAATGAGAAAATGAGAAAATGAGAAAAAAAGATATCAAAGCATAAAAACCCCATAAAGGTCAGAATATCAGTTTATCTCAGTTACTAAAACGAAACATAAATGAAAAACACAAGCATGAACACACAATGAATCACACAACACCAACAACATCATTTTCGGCGAAGAAAGTCATGTTTAAATGATTTTTTGAACAACAACATCATTTCCGGTAAAGAACAATACCGTGACCTTACATACTTGGGGAAAATGGTTTTAAGAAACCATTATGTTGAAAGAGGAAGTAATGGAAGAATGACAAAGGATCTTATGAAACAAACATGAAGTATGTTGTAAAGTAGTGAGTTGATGAAGTAAAGTTCCCTTGAAGGAAGATGAAGATGAAAGTATTGAGTAGTCCGTCTATGGCAGGGAGAAAAAGAGCAGGTTTATCAAGGTTAGTGCATGCTGGAGGGTTAAGAAAGGTTTGACCAATAAAAATTGCACACTTGGTGTTTGGTTGTGATTTGTTTTGAAAATTGGGAGCATTTATTAATTACTTATCTGTCCGTTTAGTAGTGTAAAATTAAAATAAGGAAATGACAATTTAGAAATATTGCTCAACTGATTAGTATTAAATTGACAGTAGAAGAGAATAAGAGTTAGATACTCCATTGTAACTAACTCCAACGCTTTAACTTTGACAATTAAGAATAGTTGGCATTATACACTAGCTCGTTCTTTGGTATATATAGTCATTGTAATAGTTAGTTTTTGTGAATAAAGCTTCTTCTAATATTCTTCTTCTCTTTTTATATTTCCAAAACTATGTTTAGTTCAAGCTTAAACATGAATATGCCTTACCATTTAGGCTTTCTCTCCGCTGCTCCATTGCTTACGATTCTTAGGAAACCTTGATTTTCCTCATTTTTTCGCCAACGTCATCTCTTTCTCTTTCTTTTTTCAATATGTCTGTTGCATGCTCTTAAAGAAGCATGTCGCCACTCGCCACTGCAAAAAATAGCGACGTAAATATTTTTGTCATCGAATATTATTCGTCATAAATAAGAGGAAGAAAAACATCGAGAAAATCTAAGAAAAAAAAGAACATGATGTCACGACTAAGAGAATGGTACAAAACGTGATTACACAAACAGAAGGCAATTGGACCTCTCAGATTCGTAGTGATCAACGAGATCCACTCTAGTTGTTCTAATCAAAGGTTTCTCAACTCGATGCCTACGTATCCCGAAGGAATTAGAGCGTCGTAGCTCTTCTGAAAAAATTTGATTTGTTGGTATATTTTAATGGGTAACAACCCTTTTTGAAAAGTTTTTCAAAAGAAAAGAAAAGTGCCAAAAGAAGTTTTGATGTAGAAATGATGTAGATGTATTTGTTGACTTTATATCCAAGATTGATGATTTTGTCTTCAATATGAAGATCCAACGTCTCTCCAAATTCTTCTACTTAAATATTTATACTATGCTTTATTGTGAATCTTGTTGTTAATTACGGCAAAATTCAATATTAATTTGTGAGGTAAAGAATAGTAGTAACTAAAATAAATGGTTTGTAGCAATAATGATTTTTATACATAAAATATAATAGAATAAGGCGACAAACAAATGAAGGTTCGTTTACTCAATTCGATCAAACGATATACTCTAGGAGAGAGAGCATCTCTTCAATTCAATATACTCAAAAAGTTTTTACAAGAGATTACAAATGAGTTACAAGAAAATAGTCTTCGCCTTCACGTTCCCAAGAATAACCCTAAAGGTGCCCAAGAATTACTTTATTTTCTACCCAGTTGTTTCCCAGCCCTTCAACCTTCAATATGTGAATAACTCAAACCCAGGGTGTCAACAAGTGTTTCCTAATTCCCAATAACCTTAGATAACCCCAAAGGTTTCCAAAACCTTTGCCTTCTAAGATTTTCCTTGAGAATAGTCAAAACCTTATACTATACCTTCAAACCCTTATTCTCCCTTTTGGTGTAAGCTCTAATATTGTCACACTGTAATAAAAGAAGAGATACATGTTTATAATAGCAAATACCTAACAACTAAAGCCCAAAATCATAATCCAATGACACATAGATCCATGTAATGAACCGAAAGAAGCCGAAACACCCAAAAGGAGAAACTGTCAAAAAAGTTCGAAAAATCAAAATCACTATTCATGTCCGTACAATTACTATTCACGCCCGTATGAGCACTATTCATTAGTCCGTACGGTCATTATTCACCCGTTCGTACGATCTAACCGTTTGTCTGATTTTTGGTTTTTCAACTTTCTAAAACTTCTGATTTCTGCGGTATATGGAATCTCCAAAATATGTTTTCTTTCTCTTCATCAACAAAGATTTTAAGGCACATTTTCAACATGTTTCCTTACTTTTCTTTTAAGTATTCCATTAGTGTGATGAACGTTTCAGAAGACCATATATCCTCACAAGGGTAAGGTGGAAAGTTTGAGTTCTTCATAGATTTTAACAAACTGCATTCTTTGAAATCTTTTGGTTCTAGGGTATGGATTTTTAGAATTGGTCGGTTGGCGAAGTGTATAAAGAACCTTACTTCTCGTTGTTTGGTGGTGAAATATATAAATTATGATAGCGTTATATTATAAATCAAGGGTTTGTGCATAAAAATTAAGAGACACTTGTTACATCTTAGTCCAAGGACATTCCATATATAAAAAATAGAATCTTCCAAGTCCTTAGAAGAAAATTGGGCCAACCAGTGAAAACATTTGATCATAGTTGACTTGTCTCGAGTGAGCTTCAGACGATATGGCATGTGAGATCCTCTAACATTTTTCCTCAGAGATAGACAAATGTCTTTAAAGGAGATTATAAAGCCTACAAACCCAAGAATGACACGTTGAAGTTTAATATTTGATTCAAACTCAAGGTACCCATTATTCTAAAAGTCGATAACTCGCATTCAGAGTCTCTATTAATTTAATTGTCTGAGTGTTTCTTGGTAAACCCTCCATTATTTGATTAATTAGACCACAACTGTCGTTGAGTAATTAATTATCATATTTACATCACTAGCACATCAATATAAAGTTATTTTCAAATAAATATATTTTAGACTCTAAGGAATAATTTAAACATTCATATCCACTCGAAGTTTCTTGTTTGACAAAATATTAGTTGTTTATAAATTAAAAATAGTACTTTAGAGTTTAGAAGAAAATTCGCAATAACTTATGAAAATTATAAGATAGATTGAATAAGTTTAGATTATTAAAGGAGACAGATCTAAGAAATAATAATATTCTCAAAGTGTAAGGTAAGAGATCAGAGTAGGTTCAAACATAGTATGTAAAGTGAGTTGCCACACATGACTCAAAATTTGTCATAACTAAATTATAATTAAATAAGAGTTTGTCATAAAAAAAACTTTAATTTAATAGGATTTTTATTTAGTGTGACATAGTTAAACTGTGATTAATCTATGCAGCGATTCTAAAAATAAGAAAAGATAGCATAAAAATATGATTAATAATTTTATAAATATTTAAAACTCATTAACCAATAACTTTTGATAACTTAGAATGTGAGGTGATCTCTTAATTTTAATTATGTTTGAAATTCGATACATAGTGGTTGCAAAAGAATTGTTTCAATATGTTTCTCTCTGATTTAAAAGATGTTTCTAAAAAACACATATCTCCTTTCTATCGCTAAAGAATGAAAAATTTCTTTAAAAAATAGATCTAAAAATTATAAAGTATTTTTATGTTACCTTTGTGTGTAAAAGGGGCAATTAAAATATATTAAAATATATTAAAATATATTGTGTACTTTAGTGTTACGAATATTTAACTGTGTTTAGCATTACATTAAATTTACACTTTGATCAAATCTCATTCAATTGTAAAATCAAAAGATAAAAAATATGGCTAAAATTCTAAACTTTGTTTATGCTAGTTTTATTTTTGTCCCTATTAACACAATATGTAAATCACATTCTTTTTTCCTTAAATGTTTTCCTTTTTTATTATCATATGTTTTTATTAATAATGTTTATTCTATTTTTCACTTCAGATTCATGTGAAACTGATAAAGATTTTGAAGAAGTGTTTATTAGCGCTGAAAAGCTGAATTACCTTATTTTTTGTGCTGAGAAAGTATGTGTATTGGCTAAATATCAAACGGATCTGTTGTAAGCAAGAATTAGTACTTGAAAAATTAAAATATAAAAAAACTATAAATTATATATCTTATGTTAGAATAATTCATAAGTTTTCATTTAAGATTTAAACTTTAAATCAGTAATTATATTTTATATATATTTCTTTTATTATTTTATATACTTTAAAAATTATGAGTTTGTTCTCTAAAGTTTCGACAATAAAATGAAAAAGACAATAAAGATTATTGTAATGCAACTATTTTTTATTTCTTATTAACTTTGGATGTATACTGTCGCCTCCTTCAAATTCTCCATATAATTAATAAATTTAAGTTAGAATAAAGTAAATTATTCAAGTTCTTTGTATTATTAATGAATTTAAGTTATAACAGGTAATTTAATTATTTTATAAAAAAATTATTTAGTGGTTCATATGTTGTAAAATATAATAATATTTATAATTTATAATTTATAATTTTATTAAAATAAAAAATTATTTAGAAATATGCGAAATTATTTTGTTGTAATTTAAACTTTTGACAAATGTTTATAGATTTGTTGTTGTGTCATTTAATAACATTGGTGCAATCGACCAACTATCCATATGACACGCATTTTGATATTTTTTACCGTTTACTAAACTTTCAAGATTGCCTTACATATTTATCGATCGAGTTTAATAGGTGTGAGAGTTTTGTAAAAAGTTATAAAAACTAATTAAAAATGTATTTGAGGTTACATTATAATTTATTATAAAAACTAATTAAAAATGTATTTGAGGTTACATTATAATTTATTTATTATGAAATGTGAATGTTAATTTAAAATAGTAATGCAATTTAAATAAATTTTGAAGAAAAATAAATTATAAAGCTAAAACATTTTAACACTGTTTTTTAAAGAAAAATTTGGATTATGGAAAACACAAGAGGGACTCAATCCCAAAATAGAAAAAGATTAACAAAAAAAGAATTACAAAAAATTGCAATTAATATTGTAGTGAATCGGATGACTTGGAAACAAAATATAAATTTGTTGCTCAATGTAAGGGAAAAGAATGAAGAACACGATGAACACAAGGATTGGTTATTAACTGCTATTCTTTCCTTTCTCTTCAAAACAAGATTACAAGTATACAAGAATAACAAATAACCCTCTCACCCTAAATTAGGATTTGCAGTATACAATGATGAGAGACTAGTATGCTATTTATAATAAACCTAACATACAAAACTAATGGGCTTTTATCACAAATACCCATTACAAGCTAACTTAGGGTACAAACTAACTTAACCAATTGGACATAACAAACAAGCCCAATTCGATGCTAATAATCCTAGCATCCTTCAACCCAATAGAGTTCGATCCAATATCTCACAAATCTCCACCTTGGAACAAACTCTATTATCAACTAACGAATTAGTTTTCTTCATGTAGCTTTATCAACTGTATACAGCGGAAAAACTTGCAACTAGGCAATGTCTTGGTGATCATATCAGCAGCATTATGATCTGTCGAAACCTTCAACACTTGGACTTCTCCACGCTCGATTACCCTCCGACGAATGACCTCACATCATGTGCTTGGTTCGCTCATGATAGGTGAATTCTTCGACAGTGTATTGCACTGACTATCACATTTAACGTTGATAACTTCCCTTGAATTTTCAGCTCCTTAGCAAAACCTTCAAGCCACAATGCTTCTTTCACAGCTTCAGTTAAAGCAATATATTCTGCTTCAATGGTTGATAATGCAACAACCTTCTGAAGTGTTGCTTTCCAACTAATAGCTGTACCAAACATAGTGAAAACATATCCAAAAATAGATTTTCTAGAATCCATACAACCTGCATAATCAGAGTCGACATATCCTTTGATTGCTGCATTACTATCTTCACCAAAGGCTCCACCATAAATTAAGACTCTGTTCAGAGACCCATTTATGTACCTTAGAATCCACTTCAATGCTTGTCAGTGAGCCTTTCCAAGATTCGCCATGTACCTGCTTACAAGACTTACTGCATATGCTATATCGGGTCTAGTATAAACCATAACATACATCAAAGAACCTACTACATTAGCATATGGGATGCTATTCATATAAGTTCTTTCGACCTCAGTACTGGGACATTGATCAATACTCAACTTGAATTGAGGGTTTGTTGGAGTCACAACAGGCTTCAAATTCGACATACCAAACTTTTCGAGAATCTTTCGTAAATATGCCTCTTAAGATAAGCATAATTTTGACTGCTTTCTATCTCTTCGAATGTCAATTCCAAGAATCCTGGAAGCTGCTCCTAGATCCTTCATTTCGAACTCCTTATTGAGTTCTGCCTTCACCTTCATTACCTCTTCGACATTGTTACTTGCAATGAGAATATCATCAACATAAAGTAACAAAATAACAAATGAATTACCAGGACGAAATCTGAAGTAAACACAGTGGTCGAACTGACTTCTAACGAAACTTATGCGTGTCATGAATTTGTCGAATCTCCTATTCCACTGTCGAGGAGATTGTTTCAGCCCATATAAAGATCTATTCAACTTGCACACATAATCTTCCTTTCCCTTTTCGACATACCCTTCAGGTTGCCTCATCAGGATTGTTTCATCTAGATCACCATACAAGAACGCAGTCTTCACATCCATCTGTTCCAGTTCAAGATCGAACTGTGCCACCATGGCAAGCAACATTCGAATGGACCTATGCTTCACAACAGGAGAAAACACATCATTGAAATCTATACCTTCTTTCTGAGTGAAACCCCTTGCAACCAACCTTGCCTTGTATCTTTTCGACGCCACTCCTTCGATTCCTTCCTTAACTTTGAAAATCCATTTACAACTGACTAACCTGGCTCCAGCAAGTTTCTTGATCAATTCCCAAGTGTTGTTATCATGAAGAGACTTCATCTCATCATCCATGGCCTTCAGCCATTCAGTCTTATTTCGACTCCTCATAACTTCCTTATGGTCTCTTGGTTCTTCGTCTAGAACCTCACTTGCATAGATTAAGGCATAAGCTATAAGATCTGCATACCCAAACCTTTGAGGTGGTTTGATGACTCTTCGTGTCATATCTCTTGCCAATAGATAGTCATCAACAGTTTCCTCAACTTCATCAAGATCATCCGCTTCTTCGACTTTATCGGGATATGCAATTCAAGATCAACATGCTCCACCTCAACAGAATCTCTACTGTTCCACTCTTCGTCGATATACGCACGACCAACATCATCCGTTTTCTTGAAAGCTATTTCAGCTTCATTGAAAACAACATCTCGACTGGTGATAATCCTTCTGTGACCTGACTCTAGGCACCATAGCCTATAAGATTTGACTCCTTCAAGGTATCCCATGAACATGCATTTAAGAGCTCTAGGTTCGACCTTGTCTTGCCTAATGTGAGCATAGGCTACGCAGCCAAATACTCTCAGTTTGTCGAGATTTGGTGGATGTCCCGACCAAACCTCTTCAGGTGTCTTCATATCTAACACAGTCGAAGGACATCTATTTATCAGATATGTTGCTGTCGAAACAGCCTCAGCCCAAAACACCTTCTTTAATCCAGCACTAGTCAACATGCATCTAACTCTCTCCAAGATGGTTCGATTAAACCTTTCAGCCAAACCATTTTGTTGTGGAGTGCCTGCAGTAGTTCTGTGTCTTGCAATACCAGAGACTGCACAAAAGTTGTCGAATGCCTCATTGCAAAATTCAAGACCATTGTCTGTTCTCAACCTCTTGACCTTTCTGCCAGTTTGGTTTTCGACCAAAGTCTTCCAACCTTTGAAGTTCTCAAAAGTTTCATCCTTAGTCTTCTGAATGAATACCCATAACTTTTTGGAATAGTCATCTACTATGGATAGAAAATACCTTGCTCCTGAATGTGATGGACACCTTGCAGGCCCCCAAAGATCAGCATGAATGTAATCAAGGGATCCATGTGTTCTTTGTTTGCCTTTGTTGAACTTCACTCTGCAAGATTTTCCAAGTACACAACGTTCACAAAACTTTAACTTTTCGACTTTGTCTCCTTCAAGAAAATTTTGCTTCCCCAATTCGAACAGACCCCTTTCACTAACATGGCCTAATCTCTTGTGCCAGATTTCTGTCTTCGACAAAGGTTTCGTGGATGCAACATTTGTCGAACCACTTACAACTTCAGCCACAAGGGTATAGAAGCCTTGTTTCTTCACACCTCTCAAGACTTCCTTCGAACCCTTCATGACTCTTAGGATACTTTTCTCTCCTTGAAAAACATATCCTTTCTTGTCAAATTCACCAAGAGAAATCAAATTTCTCTTCAAATCAGGTACATAGCTGACTTCAGTCAATAACCTTATTGACTCATCATGGAGCTTGAATCTCACAGATCCAACACCTGCAATCTTGCAAGCTTTGTTGTTTCCCAGCAATACAGATCCACCATCTTGATCACATAATTCCTCGAACAAGTCTTTGTTTGGAGTCATGTGCCAAGTGCACCCAGAATCCATAATCCATTCCTTCGACGAGTTGCTGCTCGAAACCACAAGAATATCAGATGAGTTGAAATCATCTTGAACAATAGCTGCATTGCCATTATCCTTTCCTTCATGATCTTTCAGGCGTTCATGGCACACTTTTCTTGTGTGACCCTCCTTCTTACAATGATAGCATCGAATACCAGATGCTTCACCACTGTAAAACTTCTACTGACTTTTACCTTTCTTCTTGTCGAACTTATTATCCTTTCGCAAGAATTTTCCTTTAACGGCCAAACCTTCACCAATCGTCGAAGGTTTATGCTCCTTTCGTTCATTCAAGTCCTTTGAATACAAGGCTGATTGAACCTCTTCAAAGGTCAGGGACTCCCTTCCATACAAGAGAGTTTCTTTGAAGTGGGCATGTGATCTGGGCAACACGCACAACAGCAGCAGAGCTTGATCTTCATCATCGATCTTCACATCAATATTTTCAAGATCAAGAATCAGCTTGTTAAACATATCCAACTGCTCAACCAACACTTTGTCTTAAATCATCTTGAATGAATACAAAGCTTGCTTCAGGTAGAGTCGATTCACCAACGATTTGGTCATGTACAAACTTTCAAGTTTCACCCATAACCCTGCCGCCGTCGTCTCCTTTAATACCTGTCGAAGAACCTTATCACCAAGGCTCAACAAAATTGCGTTGTGGGCCTTATCTATCATTGCCTTCTTCTCAGCTGTCGTCAACTCTTCGTTCATGGCTGACTCTCCCTTCAACGCTTCTAAACAACCCTGCTGAACCAGTAGGGCTTTCATCTTCAAGCGCCATTGACCAAAATCGTTCACTCCGGTGAACTTTTCAATCTCATACTTTGTCGAAGGCATCTTCTCCACGCTCACCGCACAAATTTGTAGTGAATCGGATGCCTTGGAAACAAAATATAAATTTGTTGCTCAATGTAAGGGAAAAGAATGAAGAACACGATGAACACAAGGATTGGTTATTAACTGCTATTCTTTCCTTTCTCTTCAAAACAAGATTACAAGTATACAAGAATAACAAATAACCCTCTCACCCTAAATTAGGATTTGCAGTATACAATGATGAGATACTAGTATGCTATTTATAATAAACCTAACATACTAAACTAATGGGCTTTTATCACAAGTACCCATTACAAGCTAACTTTGGGTACAAGCTAACTTAACCAATTGGACATAACAAACAAGCCCAATTCGATGCTAATAATCCTAGCATCCTTCAACCCAATAGAGTTCGATCCAATATCTCACAAACATCTTAAATAGTATATTAATCTTAATAAATAACTTTTATTAATATTATTATTTGCTTTTTTATAACTATTATCTTTTGTATATTTGATTGCAATTACTATATTTTTCAACAGTCATATACTTTTCATAGCCATTAACGTTTGCAAATTCGGTTACCATTATAAAATTATGTATTAAATTTATAAAATATCTACCAATAACATTATAAATAATTTTTAGAAAAGTCAAAATAAATATATTAAAAAAATACTTCTTGGGTATTTTATAACTAAAAATGATGTGAATATCGATTTAGACTGACTTTTGATTAGTTTAAATACGACGAAATGATGCATATACAATGAGTGAATGACTGTTTTTTTTAATATTTTTAATATTTTTAATATAAATACAATGCAAGTAGAAAAATAGCAGGGTAAAATTTGGGGTGCAACAGTCATCAAGGGAGTGATTAACTCATTCACAAGAAAGACATAAGAGTCGTCGTCAATGGCGTAGGCACAATTTCCATGATCGGGCATTGGTGCGTTCTTCATGTTCGGGGTTTCGACAGGAAAGTCGAATTCAATTTCCTGAGCTTCAATCATGTCTTGGATCTTGTTCTCCAGGGCCCAACAGTTGTTGGTGTTGTTTCTAGGGCTATTGGAGTGGTATGCACACCATTCATTAGGATTGTACTTCGAAGAAGATGTGTTGACATGTTGAGGAGGATCTCTCAAAGTATTCAACTCTACTTTCAATATGTGTTGCAATGCTTGAGACAACGACATGTTGATCTTCATTAACTGCCTTCTTGGCGCATTTTGTCTACGTGCGCTGTCTTGTTGAGGTTGCACTGGTGTGGGATTGGAGATCATATCTGCCCCCACAGATTGGTGACGATCATTTTTATCACGACTCTTCTGGCTATACACAACATTGACTTCTTTCTTCCCACCAAAAGATCTCTTCGTTGCATTTGAAGGCGTCTCGACTTGAATTTTTCCACTCTTGATTCCAGCTTCAATATATTCCCTTGTCAATAACAGTTCGGTGAATCCGACTGAGGAATTTCTAATCAGATGATTGAAGAATGGACCTGTCAGTGTTCCCATAAACATGTCAACAAATTCCCTATTTGACATGGATGGTTGGACTCTGTCTGCTACATCTCTCCATTTTTAGCGTACTCTTTGAAATTCTCATCACGACCCATAGACATATTCTGTAGTTGCATACGGGTTGGTGTCAATTCAGCGTTATACTAGTACTGTTTGTAAAACGTATCTGCCAAATCATTCTAGGTATGAGTATGGGTATTTTCTAGCTGGTAATACCACTCTAATTGTGCTCTAGACAGACTCTCTTGAAATAAATGCATCCACAACTTACTATCAGCAGTTTGTGGTTGAATCTTATGATCTTAGGACTTCAGATGAAGCTTCAGACAAGAAATGCCATCATACTTAGCAAAAGTAAGAACTTTGAATTTGTGGGGAATCACCACTCTAGAAACCAGGCTTAAGTCACCGAAGTTTAGTCTTGACATTTTCAGATTTTCCACAGCATTCAGACGGTCTTCAAGTAGCTTATACTTCTCATTGTCAGGAGGATACTTCTCGCTCATATAGTCTTCTTCTTCTTCTTCAGACCCATAATGGCTTCCTTCATTGGCCTTGACACTTCCATCAGTTTCGCCACTCTTTTCCGAGAACTCAAGCTATCTGACTACCTTTACTGAACCTCTGAACCTTTTCCCCATGTTGAAAATACCAGCGATCTTCTTATTTTTCTTCTTGACGATGATATCTTTAAGATCTTTCTGTCCTTGGGCCAAGTTGGTGAACATCTCTTGGAACTGAGTGTTATGAGCCTGGAGATCTTTGATAGTTTATTCGAGAGCCATCTTTGCTGAATTAAATAGTGCGAGAATGAGAAAACCGGTCTTCAGAGTACCTCTTATGAAATGATATGCTATGATATGAAATGTTATACAATGTTTTCAAGGACCTTAAGAATTTAAATTTGGTAAACAAGCAAGAACAAACTTTTTATTAGTTTGATTAGTGAATACAAATAAAAGTTCAAAAATTAAGACTCCTAATGCCTTAAGCCTCCCATGGACGCTTCCTCTTTGTGTTAACATAGGTGTTAATGCTTTGTTCCTCGTGAAGTAGCTTTGTCAGCTCCAATACTCTTTTCTTGCTTGCATATAATTGAGCTTTGAATGTATCCATTTCTTATTTAATCTGAATCCATGATCTCTTCAATTCTTTGAAATCGGTAGGCATATCTGGATGAAGAATGGTATAAGATTCATCGCCTTCAGCAACAGGTTCATAACCACTGGTAGGATAGCAACATATGGCATCATGAGATTTTGAGCACAAGCTCGTATCCATTTGAGGTAAGGTTCCCAGGGAATTGAATTTTTATGCCCCAAAGTCTTGGTATCAGTCTTCTTCACCATGCCCCATGCGTCTACAAATCTTCGACGATAACAATGGAGATCAATGTTGTAGTCAAACACAATGCCTTGAATAAGTATGTCATGAAGAACGTCTTTTCGAGCATAACCAAACTGTCGTAGCGCTAGAGAAGGGTTGTAAGTGATACCTCCCCTTATGCCAAGGAGTGGTACATTAGGGAATTCTCCACAACTCTCAATGAAAGTGAAGTCTTTTTGAGAGTAAAGACATAAACAGATATCTGAGTGAGAGAGTGACATCAATCTTTGAGACCATTTTAGACCTTGTTCATTCTTCGTCACTGACCGAGTAAGGTGCAAAATAAACCACCTGGATAATAACAGTATGCAACACATGAGAGTCCCTTGTCTTTTCGTAGTACGAGTGTGAAGAGAATGCAGAATACCTCCGAGATAGGTAGGCACAATATTATGAGTGAGGAATATCTTGATGGTGTTCACGTCTATGAATTGATTCGGATTAGGAAATAACACCAAACCATAGATTAGTAAAGCTAAAATATCTTCGAAAGCATGGAAAATCATAGCCTTTAAGAATTCTTGAGCCCTCTTTATCAGAAATTTAGCAAGCAAACCCTTAACTTCACTTCTTGTTTCCCAATTAGCTTCAATGTCTGACCACTTTAGATGTAAAGCTGCTGCTATATCTTCAAACCTCATAAATTTTTCTGAACCGGTGAAAGGTATCTGATCAAGAATGGGTATTCCAATTAGCTTAGAGAATTCTTCCATTGTAGGTACCAGTATCTTCTTCAAAACCGGTGGTAACCAAGTCGAGTACATAACTATGCCTCTTGATGAACTGAGCGTGATCGAGAACTTTTGAGACCAAATGCTTGAGTTGAGAAGATATTCCCACAAATTTTATTCGGACAGTCTTCCTGGAAGCCATAACCCTACAACACATAGCAAAAGTAAATCTCTAGGTCCTTGAAATGGTTAGAAATGTCATGATGTTATGGTGTCATGATGTCATGTTTAAATAGCAAGCACAAGCAATTCACACAATAGCCCTAGGTTTAAGGCTTTCATGAGGTATAGGTGTCTACCCTACCGGAGTTTAAGTTGATTCAACCTGTCCTACAATAGAAACCGGGTTCTAGGAATCTCATATAACAGATCTTTCTCACAGGCTTTATTTCAGTACGGCTACCAAATGGTCCACCGAAACATCCCGAAAGTCGAATCTCAATGAGCATAGCATTGAGTATTAACTAACCCCAGTCTACACCGAAGTAGGCTATCTCACTACCTTCTAATAGCTTAGACTGGTCAATTAGGATTCTAAAAGTTTAGTTAGTGCTTGATGACACCACGCAGATGCCAAATATTTCCTTAACTGAACATGAGGAACATCAAGACATCCAAAGTGTCACACTAACTGTAGCCATCATTTTAACTGTTTCAGTCTAAGCCGGATAGTCGCGATGATCTATTTCTACTTACCTAAGGAAACCTGGATGTGGGTACAAGATCCCCCACAAATATAATACTCAAGCAACCCTTAAAACTAAAGCATACAGAGAACACAAAAAGCAATTAAAATTGATCTAAAGACCTAAGGTAACCTCTCTTTGGGTAGTCTCCCCAGCAGAGTCGGCAGTTCTGTAACAGGTGGGAGAACTGACTTGTTAGTTTTGCATTTTATCGCAAATGTTGCGGTTAGCAAGAGTTGCCACTGACTTTTCTTTTATCCAATAAAGGAAAGGTGAAAAGAATAGGAAAGACGTTTTATCGATTATGAGTACATGAGATAATTATGAAAAGGGAGGGTATTAGCACCCTTTCCATCTGTAGTTACCTATGGACTCTTAATAGCTTTAGCTCACTTTTTTTGAAAACTACTCGCCTTGTGTGTGTGTGTGTGTGATTTGAAAAGAAGTATTTTGCTTTGACTTCGTAATGATTCTTGTATCAATCCTCAATAATGTATACGAAGTGTTTGAAAATATTTCGAAAAGTTTAACTTTGTAATGATTCTCTTATGAATGTATACAAAGTGTTTTTGAAAGAAATTTTGAAAAGAGTGTGTGGTGTGAAAAGTATTTGTTTTGATTGGAGCAAGCAATTTAGAGTCTTATTACCTACTTAGATAGATCATTCTTGTTATTTTCCTTACCATTAGTTAGTAGGTAGCCTTATCCGTTGGATGTGAAGGGACGCACGTAGGGTCATCGAATGGTCATTGAAGGTAACATGTAATGATACCTTAGCAAATCGAAGGGACGATCATCACTTATTCGTAGGCAACAACTGAGGGACGAGATCATATATTCGTAGGCAACATCGAGGGACTATGATCTTTCTGATGATTTTGAATCGAGGGACCTTTACTAATCGTACCCCTACGTTCGAGGGACATGACCATTATTTATTCATATGGCAATAAGAAAGATTACCCTATGGGTGCAAGTGTGATAAGTGAGTTTAATTCAGATATTTTATTTTGGAGATTAGGTTATTCTAAGATTGATTGATTAGTCTTGCCATACAATCCTATTAGCCATACATCTAAGCAGTTATATACAATTATAGAGGGTGCATTAAGTAAATGCAGAAAAGTAAACCCTACGCTATTACAAGGCTTTGGGGCAGATACATAATAAGAGGTGCGGAAAGTAAATGCGGAAATTAAACCCTAATTAAGCTATTACATCTTGTGAGCAGATACATAATGATAAAAATATGCGAGAAATTAGCCCTAGCTATTACAACTTGAAAGCATATACATCAATCGGAAAATAATATCAAGACAAGGATTAAATCAGAATAACAGAAAATAACATTAGGAAAAAGATTTGTGTTAGTAAAAAAGGTTTCGAAATTAGTCAAAAAAAGTTTAAGGTTAGTGGAAACCCTAATTACTAGAAGGAAAAAATATTTTTAAATTTTTGTGGGTTGATTTTTATTAAGAAAAATAAATTAAAGTTAATTTTGTGGGTTGTCACCACCAGGGTTTGAACGGAGGACCTTGGTGTGACAAATGGTGTGCCTTACCAAGTGAGCTGCATGACCTGTTTGGTTAGTCAATGAAACAAAAATAATATATAATAAAAAAAACTGAATAGATTAAATTTTGAAAAAATTTAAAACGCGGCAAGTTGCCTTCTCCTTCGTCGTGAAGTACGCATGACTCTACCCACTGTTTTCTTCCGTGGCTGAAGCTTATACCTACAAACAAAGCGTCACTATAGGACCTGCAATTATCAAACCTGCAAAATACATAACATAAATTCCATAGAAGGGTATAGATTAACTGGAAAACTCCTTGTAAGCACGATGGTACCTCTCATTAAGTCCAATTATGCCTAGATCGAGAAACACCAATTTGGAGCTCCAAAACCCTAGTAATGGCAACTCCTTTAATCTACGACTAAACACAAATCAAGCTATACAGAAACATTGCAAATAACATTCTAAACATGAATATATGATCAAATTCAATTTATGACATGCATATGATCAAAATCGAATTCAAAATATTTGCCACAAACTGTGAGTTGTATGTGAGTGTTCATGGGCGTTCCAATTGTGGTGATGATCACAATAGCTCCAGAAGGCACTGCGGAATCGTTCTTGATGCTTATAATGGGTTGAATCAATCTGGAACCCTGACTTCTACTTCCTTGTGAAACATGGTTTTTTGAGCATTGTTTAGGGTTTTTGAAGACAGGATTTCGTCCCTTTGGCATCTGAAGGTGTTGTGTACTTATAGAGGAAGGATTTAGGTCAACAAATGTGTAGAAAATATCTTGCATTGATGTGAGTATATTTGATTGAAAAACATGCATAAAATCTTTCTATTCTTGGCCAATCTTGTTCCAATCAAGCTCTACTAATTTACTTGACCCGCAAGCTTTATTTTAGATTGATTTTCTGATTGAAAACAAATCCCATGCGCCTCATGTAATTATTTCCATATTTTATTTGATTTATTTTGATTTTAATTGAATAAAAAATCAAAAATAAATGAAATAAAAATCATGGCCATGCACCAATGGGCTTAGAGGTCCTCTAACATATTATATTCACGTCCACACCTAAAAAATTAGGCTCGTTAACTCAAAAAGTCAAAATTGCTCAATTGACATTTTGTGCATCTCTTCAAAATTTCTATTTTTGTTCAAGCCATAACTTGCTCAATTTTTTATCATTTGAGAGTTTTATTGGACTTTTTAGAAAGCTCTAGATTCCCTCTAAGATATCCTTTTCATTGCATCTTCATTGAAGCTTCCATGTTCATGCACACCTCTTTGGAAAAGATGACTTTTTATTGACTTTTAGAAGGACCTATAATGTCTTGACCCATAACTCTCAAATGAAGCATTTTCGGGCAAAGCTTGTGAGAGACAAAGTTGTAGAGAATTGAATTCCCTTTAAAACGAGCTTTGGTGGAAAAAATTTTATGAAGCATGTGAAAGTTATGCTTGGTAAAAATTCTGTTGACTTTCCCATAAGAAATCCTAATTTAGAAACTTTTGACCATTCTTTGAAGGGTTAAATAAGTTTTTGATCCCTATAAATATTGCAGTTTTCATTTTTAGTCCTTCCCAACCTTTAGGCAATGGTTTTTACAAAAAACCGCTATCAAAGCAAACTAAAATCGTTGCCAAAACCCAAAAGCGACTAAAAATGAAACTGCAATATTTATAGGGAACAAAAACGTATTTAACCCTTCTTTGAATTTCTTGATGAATCATGATCAACCCTTGATAAAATGATGAATGTGACTTCAAAATCTTGATGTTGACCAAAAATGATGAAGTTTGGGTATATGTTGACCACAATTGACTTTTTGTCCAATACAACTGATTTCCAACCATCTGAGCAATTGACTGAGCATACTTAGGCTATGAGGCTTAAAACTTGACATGGTAATACTTTGAAACATATGAGAGGCATGATGCCCACTTGAGGCATTAGAACTCAACTTTGACTTGAGAGAAACAAAACCCTAATTGTGGGTTGATTACTTAGGATTGTTGTTCATGGATACGGAAATGGTAGCAAGATCCACAAACTTCTCAACATCAGGGAAGATCATTGTACCATAGCTCATGGTGGCTAAAATAGTGTTGAAGTTCCCCCAATAACCATCCCTAGAAAATTCATCAACTTTGGATAAGGGAAAACCCAAAGGGAGCCAGAATGTGCGATCTTTCGGAATCCAACTAGCCCTCACTTCACTAACACACAAGTAAAGCGCCTTAGCAATGGCTTTGAAATCAGCAGTATCTGAAACTTTGACAAAAGGCATACCGCTTGTGATATCAATACCCAAAAGGAAAGAGTACTCTTCGAGAGTAGGTGCTAACCGATAATCTTGAAAAGTGAAACACTTGAGCTCACTATCATAGAACTGAAGCAGAGAATGCATGGCAAAGAACTCATAATCTTCCATTAGCAACAAAAATATGTTCCCATAATTCTCTCTAAAATTCCTTTCAATTGGACCTTCCACAAGAGCGCCTCTGTCTCTCACTTCGAAGATGTCAAATGAGCAGAAAGAATACACTGAAGACTTCTTGAGAACCTCGGTGTTGGTCTGGATGTTGGTATCCATACCGATGCTGACAATAATCACGGAAAGTCCTGGAAATGATATGCATGCATGGTTATATAAACAATACATTTTTTTCTGACATTTCTTTTACAAAAATAAACATGCTATGATGCAAGGTGCAAAGTGCATTGATCATGGGTTTACTACTTACATGACATTGCCCAAACTATTGTGTTGTTTCTGATCTGGTTGAAGAAAACAGAGATCATGGACAAAGTAACTGCTAGAAAATACCACAGAATAGAACTATAGTCACCAACAGAAAATACCAAGTCACCATCAGTATCAAGTCACCAACAGTCACCAACGGTACCTATAATAATCATGATGATCCCTCCCCACTCACGGGTTAGACTACGGTCTGGGTAAAGTCAAGGTAACTCCAGGATCATGTCCGCCTAGGTATACTATCAGCGTAACAACTACATGATGACAATAACACCCTACTTGAAACCTCCTTTGAGCATGAACGACAAGACGAACTAAAAGATCTACATCTGTATCCTTCGTGTTCCACTCTAGTCCTAGGTGTCCTATATGTCTCTCTGGCTGGGGTATGTGGCCTTTTACCTCATGTAACTCCCACCCAATCCTAAAATAGATCACAACACAATAGCCAACCAATGTTTGAAAGCAGTAAAATGTCACATAGGATGCAACGCAAACATACAAAGGATGGTGCGATAAAGGGAGTAAATAGATAAACTCCAAATAGACAAGAAAATAAAAGCTAGGATCGACTCCTGATCGGACCAGCAAGAGGTCTAGACGGTCCCAATAAAGTCGCCATCTAAAACCACCCGGCTGAACATCCACTGATATGATATATTAATGAAGTCTCCATCAAACATTTTTATCTCGTGAAGGAGAAAGGAAAACATCGAGTAAACTTGAAAAGGAAGAAATCACGGTCTTACAACCGAGAGATTCAGGTAAGGGAGTTTGTTATGTGAGGGGAATGTATTAGCACCCCACACGCCTGTAGTACTCTATGGTATCCACTTCTAATTTCTAGCTAAAGAGTGTGCTATATCTATTTATTGCTTAATCGCTATAATGCATGAGAAAGAAAAGGAAAATAAAGAAACCACGGGGAAAAGAAGGAAGTTTTTACAAAGTTATGCTCAATCGATCCCCGTGACAAGATGCCTACGTATTCCCTCGTGCAATGGGAAAGCCAGAGCACCGTAGTTTGGCTCACATGTTTTGGTGGGTTTTGTGTTTTTACTTATGAAAAAGATTTAAACACAAAAGAAAGCACCCGTAGATGAAAAAGAGTTTGCATTGGTTGGTTGCTTTTACCTTAAAGAAAGGAGTTTTGAACAATTATTAGGTGTTTTAGTTTTCAAAAGAAAAAGAAAGCAAGTTTTAGTTTTAATTACATGAAAGGATGCAAAAGAAACAAGCAAAACAAAAGGGAGATTAACTAGTACTAGCCGTAATTTTTTTATGAAAATATTGGACCTAAGGTTGAGGATGAAGGGAAATCTCTACCTATGTTGATATGCAAAGGATATAAATCCTAATGTCTAGGATCGAGATCTATCCTAACCGAGCGGTACTAAGGTAAAGCTATCCTAATATCTGTCTTGGTTTTAGAACCAAGGGATGCAAAGGGATGAAGCAATCAAGTGCTTTGACAAAAGCACACAAGCAATGAAAAGCACAAACATATGTCACACATGCGTAGGAAAAGAAGGAAGTCCCATAGCCTGCGACGGTAACGAGTATACTAGAGTAAAAAATGAGCCGACCATTCGATTCTCATGAAAGGTATCACATCATGACATAAATTGTCAAGTATGAAGAGCAATGAGTGCATGTATCAGAAGTAAATGCAAACCCCGAGATGGCGTGGAGAGTCAGAATAGGGAACTCTTGCAACTTTTTATTATTTGACTCAATAAAAGAAGCAACACGATTCGCGTGTGCTGAGCTGACACGGACTAGAACTGTGCGGCGGTTGATTGCGGAACCTTTCTTCATGCCGATTATATCATCATCATATATATCAATAAGTATCAAAGTGGGACTTTGCTTGGTGGTGCCACTCTGGGTTGCCTAATCACTCACGATCTATGCAAGCACAAATGTAAACACTTACTGAGAATTTCCTACCTATGAACGGAAGAGGACTTTAAACAAACCAGAGACAAGTAGCACATAAAAGCGCCATAAACAGGTCTTTAAATAAACCAGAGGGGTTCCTGAACAGGCTCCAACTACAGAAGCCCCATCATGCATCTCTATTTCTACTTCTCATGGCAAAAGAAAGCTATAAAACTCTATTTCTCATGATATCTAGGAAATCTCTAAGAGAATGCAATAAAATGGTGTAGAAAATATAAAACGGATGATAAATTTCTAGAGCACTGCAAGCTAAGAAATACTCCGGAAAACTTCAAGTACTGCAGCCAAGCAATAAGAGTAAACCAGTGAGAAATGCATGGAGGCATCAAAGCATATGCGAAGTGTGTGTTCATACACACCCAAGGCAAATAAACCTGCATAAGAATATAAACCATACAAAGAAGACAAGATATTGCGTATTCGTACGCAAACAAATATCAAATTGTGTGTTCGTACACGATTGATACGCATACACCTGCAAGAAGAGAGAAATCCCAACAAACTGACAATAGAATGTACACGTATGTGTACAAGCGATAATTAGAATGTGCGTTCGTACACATTCCAATCAAGATACATCTGCAAAAGTGAAAACCCAAATAAGAAGACAATAAAATATCCAGATATGTGCATAAGTGATAGAATGCGCATTCGTACGCATTCAAATAATCGGATAGCCTGCAAAAAATGTGTCAATCCAAATATCACACAAGTAATGCGCATTTGTACGCATACAAGTGTCAAAATGCACGTTCGTACGCATGCAAGCATTAAAATATGTGTTCGTACACATTCGAGATAGGATAACCTACAAGCAAGGTGTCAATCCATAATAACCAGACAATAGAATTTACACATATGTGCACAAGTGATGGAATACGCATTTGTAAGTATTCAAACCAACGGATAACCTGGAAGAAAGGTGTCAATCCAAATATCACACATGTAATGTGCGTTCGTACGCATACAAGTGTCAGAATACGCGTTCGTACGCATTCAAGATAGGATAACCTGCAAGAAAGGTGTGAATCCAAACAACCAGACAATAGAATGCACATGTATATGTGCAAGCACAAAATAAGAACACTATATGTCCAAATCTCAAGTGAAAAAGGCTCCAAGTACCTCGCACATGAAATAAAGTGTCAAAATTAATAAAGCATGTGCTAGAAATAAAGCACCGAATGCAAAATCGATTACGAATATGATTATGGACTAGTATAAGCATGTAAGAAGTGAAATAAAATCATAAAAACCGAGTGGAAATGGCATTTTTCAGACCTTAAAGTGACGGGGCAGCCACTATGTTTTAGACATGCTATGCTCAAAATATGGTTCAGAAACCTCTAAAAACAGTTATGAAACCTCCAAAAATGGTTCTGAAACGTGCCAAAATGAAGGGGACATGTACCATTACCTTAGAATTTTGAGGAAAAGTGAGTGCCGGTGCATGAAAACATAAAAAAAATGCTTACGGAATCATAAAATATATGTTTTGAATTAAATTTCGATTCGATTTTTGTTTGGTTTTGAAATGTGAGATGAATCGAAATTTAATTCACTACATGTAATCAATAAGCCAAAACAAAATGAAACATGAGTTATGTACAAGTTTGATTGAGACTAGAATCAAAAAGTGTGTAAAAATGCATGTAAATGCATGTTTATGTACATTTTATGGTGTGTAGATGAATGAAATGCAAGCAAGTTTCATACCATATGCAATCAACATGTTTTCCATGTAAACCATATACAAATGTTATGCAAAACATGTATGAAAGTCAATAAGAATCAAACATGTGATGCGTTGAAGTATTTTGAATTCATACATATGAAAAAAGTGAGTGAAAGTGAGGTTTCCACACACTTTAACGTCATGAAAATTAAACACCGACACATTAATTTGACTCAATTATTCCATATGCATTTATGTGAATATGTGATGATGCACGTTATGTAATAAGTGTGAATTTAGGTGCATGTATATGTGTTATGTACAATGCCAATGCACCTAAGAATCAAAATGCACTTAGTTCTACATTTTGACACAAGTAAGTATGCAAATTATGCCTTAATTCACATGGATCAATGCGATTTAATCAACCTATATACTCTCTAATGCATGAGCATGTGATAGATGATGAAAAATGCACAAATTAGTGGCCTAAATGCAAAGGAAAACAACTACACAAGTCTATATGTGTGTTATGCACAATATTCCTTCACACTGACACACTTTAATGTCACAAGATCAGAATCAAATCAAAGAATTTGGCAATATAAATTCAAGAATCGGAATCCACACGGAATTTGCAATCAATTCGACTATTAAATTTCAAGAAAAGCTAAAAGTGAAAAATCACTTAAAATAAGTGCTTAATTGAATTAATCACTAACTTGAACTTGAAGTTTGAGTCAAGTTGAAGAGGAATTCCTTGAACTCTTCAAAGAAACTACCGAATTGAAGTCGAATTGATGATAATAATCAAAACTGGAGCTTGATTCTTTGAAATCTTGAAGAAAAATCAAGAAAAAGTGATGGAGGGTGGCTTGTTAGGCTTGATCGAGCAAAGGAGAATGAGAGAAGGAGGAGGTCAGCCATGAAAGTGGTCGGACCGAGCTGATAGGAGGAGAAAAGGAGGAGGTCGGCCGGTGACTCAAGGCAGAAGGTAGGTCCAGTCATATGCAAGGGCGCAGAGGACGGTCGGGAGTGGGGAGTCCGTGCGAGAGAGAGATCGGACCGAGGAGGGATACCGATCGAGAGGTGAGGCTGACCGGATGGGCTGTTGTGGTGGTGATAGGGTGGCTCGGTTGGTAGAGTGTGGAGGTTGGAATTTTATTTCCTTTGAATTTTGCACTTGTGTTTTAGAGAGAATTAAAGAGAATTAAAGTGATTTGAGGTGAAAATTGAGAAAATGATTGGGTGTCCTTGAGTTATGAAGGCAAAAATTTATTTATAGTGTGAAAATTTGGGCCTTAGAGTGCCTTGGATCCAGAATTAAGCCAAAATCACGATTATCCAAATAATTTTCGTAATTAGTCCAAAACAGCCAAATCCGTGCGGAATTTGAAGTCAGAATGTAAACGAAAAATGTCCGTAACGCGATTTTTCTTTGGTAAGTCAAATGTTTGACTCGATCGAATGAATGGTCCAAGCGATACGAATTTTTGAAGTTTCAGCACAGTTTTCAGGCGTTTGACACATGTAGAATTTTCATTGCGCTCTTCGTAGAAATTGCCTCGAACGTGGGTCTTTTGATAAAAAATTGAACTTGGGTATCTTAGAGACAAATGAAGAAAACAAAATTTGTGATCTTTTGGAACTGGTCCCACCTTGTTACAATAAAAATTGAGCGATATATGATTTTTCGAACTTCGCGTATCAGATAAAAATTGCTCGATTCAGCTCAAAATCAACTCCGAAGAATAAAAAACTACTCTTAAATGGTAAGGAATTGGCTCTGGACTTGTTCATGAAAGTTGTAGAGGACTTCGATACGGAATTTTAGAAATCTTCCCTTCTCAGTTTCGAGGTTCCAGCCAGAAGTTATGTACTTTTTAGCGCGTCGAGAACACGTAAAATTCAGTTTAATTCACTTGAAAGATCAATTTCTTGGAGGGCTTTCCTCATACAATTTTCTTCCAGATTTCAAACGAAAGTCGTAGATAATAATGAGAAGGACGTTCCTCTTGAAAATCATCAGAAAATACCTGATTAGCTAAGAGATATGCCTTCCGAAGTGCCGGAAATGCACCAAAAACCCAAAATTCACTTTATCGATAAATAAGCAATTAAGAATTTTTTTTCTTGGCGAAACGACCTTTGATCTGAACAAATAAACTGGAGCATAAACTGATATGATCCCAATCCTTAGGGAACCAAACCAAAATAGCTTTCTAACCAGAATATGTTGCTTCAAGTGCATGAATCGAAGAATATTGATATCAAACTCGAAATGATCTGAGATAGCCGAAACGCATAGTTTTTTCCGCAACTTAAGGTATTTAGAACCTGGGAACAATGTGATGTATTCTATGCTTGTGTATAAACATATGTTTATGATAACTCGATTATAAGCCAGGAACACTAAAATAAGGAGGGTAAATTTTGGGGTACAACACTTACGACGTAAAACAAGCATGTTTTGTTTATGTTTGTTTATGTGTGTGGTGGCTTGTGTTTTAACAAGTTGAAATAGGACTTGTTCTTAATTTCAAATCTTCACTTTTTAACTTGTTAATTCATTTGCATCCGATTTTTGTATCGTTATTTTCTTTTGTTTTGTTATGTAATTTATTATTTTTCCACAAGCTTGTAGTATTTTAGCTTGTGGAAGTGTGTATGTTTTGTAAATAGTTTTTAGTTGTGTAAATGAGATTGTGTAGGTGTGTAAGTGGAGCTTGCATAGCAGCTGCACCAGTTTTCCTGTTTTTCTGTAACTGGTGTAGCGCGCTTAACGCGCTCTGCTGTGTAGAATCAGTGAACTCTTTTTATATTTCACTTGGTTCGCCTTTTCCCACTTTCACCAAGGATTTTTATTTTGAATAAAATTAGTATTATTTTTCTAATTCTTTTGTTGTTGTTTAGACTCAAATTTTAGTCTGGTAGCTTGAGGTTTCATTTTGTGGTTTTCTTAGTTTGATCGTTTCAACTCGCAGATGTATGGTAATGATAACTTCAAAGTTGGTACACGTCAGGTACTTGTTTCTCGCTTTCTATAACATAACATGTTTAGGAAATTTATCATTTGTACATTTACCATGTCATTCATTATTTTTGCAATACTTGCTCGTGATTTGAATCACTTTAGGTCCCTTTTTACCCATAAATGTGAGGAATATTTCCATTGTTCACATATGCTTGAGGCCACAATTCTTGTTTTAGCTGGATATTATTATGCTTAGTCTTTTGTTTTTGTTGATTGTATGATTTCATTAAAATGATCAAGGTATTTTATTTGATTTTGAGCACAACTACCTTGCCCAAATATTTAATTCACCTTGTGAGTGTATGATCATTTGTTAACCACTTTGAGCTTTTGTCAATATCCATGTTTATTTGAACTTGATGCTTGTATATGAATGTTTAGTTCACAATTTTTTGTAGGGATGTTGATTTCTTTGTTTCTTGAACCCTCAATTTTGTGTTGTTGTATAGATTTTTACCTTGCCTTAGAAAGTAGGGAGTAATCACACATTAATATTGGTTGAATTCAAGTTGGGGATAGGAATGTTTATGTACTTATATTGTGGTTGATATGAGGTTAAGAAAAAGAAAAGAAAAACAATGTGAAAGAAAACCAAAGATTAGAAAAAGAAAGGAAAAAAGAGAAAAAGCTTTGAAAAAGAAAAACAAAAAGAGTATGAATAATGTTGTGTTAATAAGTGAGGTATTTTTGGTTTGACAATTTGTGATGAAGAAGAAGTTTGATTGGAATTTTATTGTTTGGAACTTTGTGAGTTGACCACTCCCTTAGGTTTAGGCAAGTTTTTGTTTCGATTAGCTTTAGGAATTATCACTTGTTTGTTAACCAAGCCACATTATAATATTTAAAAGCCCTTGTGATTTTTGCATTTTTATTTTCAATTGAGTTTTTGGATGAATGCATAATTTAGTCTTTTGTTTGCAAGATTGTGGATGAGTGTCAAAAGTCCCTCACCTTTGTGTGTTCTTCATATACCGATGATTTTTTGCTAGGTGTGATTCATGATTGAGCTTGTTTTGTTTTAGAATGTTTTGAATGATTTTTGTACTTAGGATTCATTTAGTTTATATGTTACTATTGTAGTGTGGTGGTAAGTATGTATATGTCGTTTACATTTTTGATTGAACCATACATTTGTTTTCCGTTTTAAAAACTTGTTGATTTGTGATTTTTTGATTATCGTCTTTTGTTTATTTAGGTTTACTTGACTTTGTTTGAGGAGAAACAATGTGTCAAGTTGGGGAGAGTTTGATAAGTGCAGAATCGTAGTTATTTTGTATATACTTTTTGTTGCACTTATCGACTTTTGTTTGTTAATAATCGTTGAATAACCTCGACTTTGTTTGTAAATATGTTTATTTCGTATATTATAGAGTTTTTGATTCATTTATGTATCGTTTGATAGTTTTATGTATTTTGTAGGTATTTGTCACATATTTGGAGAATTGAGGAATAAGGTGTCGAAGGCATAGCTCTAGATACGCATTTTGGAAGAAATAACAAGTTAAGTGTTCCAGGTCGCGCTCAGTGCGGTCCCAGCACGCTCTAGGAGCTGAAGACCTTGATCTGGAAGAGACTTTCATGCTTAGCACGGTTTTAAGCGCGCTTTGTGCCCTATGGAGGTTTAAGTAATAAAGTAGACCACACTCAACGCAGGTAGCATGCTTGTGCGATCTCCCCGATTTTGTTTATAAATTCATTTCAAAACAAATTTTTATGCTATGGTTTTGGGGTGGATTTTGTTGGGTTATGTATGTATATCTACTCTTACACATGTATATTTGTCGCCCTTGGCGTTGTATAAATTTTGCTTTACGAAATTGTGTTGGTGGTTTTCTTAGGTTTTTACTCTATGTTAGGAATTTGAGCTTTGCTAGACATGGATTTCTTAGATTCTTACGTTGGATGATTATCTGTTAGTTTATGAATGCTAGAAATGGTTTTAGATCTGACATTCACTTAGAGTATCTGATCTTAATGCTGCTGTGTCAGGAGTGTCAGGCTAGGCATAGTCGATGCGAGCGATGCAGTTGAATTCTCAATTTGGGTTTGAAATAGCTTGGGTATTGAGAGGTATGTGATGACATGGACGAGTATAGTAGATAGACTATAACTGGATGGTAGATTTAAGTCTGTGACGGGTAGTGTGCATTCGTTCCAGACAAGTTGTCTATCCTTTATAGTTTTTGTTCATTTACTTTTTGTATTTTCTTTTCAACCAATTTATTCCAAAACTCATAAATGGTAGAATTGTCGAACGAAGAAGCAATAACCAATCTCTGTGGACACAATACAATATAACCTAACTAGTATATATCACCCGGTAAGAATAATACATTACTTTTTGCTTTCCTGCTATACTTGCAATTGAACACCAGGGAAGAAAGTTGGTATATTGCCATGCTTGCTAGATATTTTGAGAGACACTTACATTTCTCCATACTTTTGCACTCTTTTGGGAGGAAAAAAACTTGTTTCTTCGTTATTATCAAAATAAAAGCTTTTCAACCTCAATCTTTGATACTTCAAGGTTGATGTTCATAAAGCTTTGTTGTTTACTTGATCATCCAGCTACTATGTGTTTACAGTGATTTCTGGTAAACAACCGCTAGTCTTCCAAACTATCGAATAAACTTAATTACTGTTATTCAATCTCTCTGGTAACTTGCAGGATCGACTAGATTGATCCTATGGGACACAGTCATTTGGTCAAGTCTAATTGTAAAGATGGTATTCATATTTAGGACTTCTAATGAATGTGTTTTAAAGACATCCAATCCATTTCGATTACTACACTAAATTGTTCGAAAGATAATTTCTATATGATAGAAGGAATGTTCATCAGAAAAGTAAAAAGACTTTAGATTGGGTAAATGGCAAGATTAAATGAATAAAAGTTCTGAATGTTTAAAGATTTGAACATGAGAAAAATGTTTAAATGCAGAAAGAAATAAATGACTCTGAATGTAAAAGCTTTAACGTAAAGACATGAACGTAAAAATGTTTGAAACAGAAATGAAATGGAAATGAAAGATAAACTGGAAAATATAAAGAGTTTTCATTGAATTGTAAATGTTGGTGTTATCATACGTACATCTTTCGAGCATTCATTTCCCTATCCATGCGATATTTTGAATGTTTACTGAATTTGTACAATAGATATGACACACGAAATCGTAACACTAAGACTTCTATTTATACTATTTCGACCATAACGGTCTTGCTATCAGAATCTGCCACGTTCGACACATGCAGAGCATGACTTCCTTCTAGCCTCCACGCATCTTCGAACGCTCCAGCGCTTATGTATTTGAATTTTCCAATATCCCGCTCACATTTGAATTTCAAACGCCTTGGAACCTTCGCTTCGAATTCGTTTCAAAGATTACTTTCAAAAACAACCTTCACAGATATAATCTCATCGCTATTTCGAAATCCTTTTAAATGTACACTTCACAACTATCATTCGAAACCTTGAGCTTAATATCTCCACTCGAAAAACAGTCTCTTCTATTCCAAACCATAAAACTGGCTTTATTCCAACAAAGCCCAATCATTTCATTTCGAATCACAATATCAAAATCTTCAGCCAACAAAATGCCCCTTTAAAATATGTATTTCGAACCCTTTGAGAAATACTTATTTTAAATAAATTCACAAGATTTTGATAAGACCTTTGAGTAATCACGACATTTACTGTACATGACTTCAACCACGTCAATCAAGACGCCTCCTTGAATACTTAACCATTTTGAACCAATTATCACAGCATGGTGCGGTTTTAAAAATAATGATTATTATTAATCATTCTCATTACCAGCATTAGATTTTACGCCACCTCTCCTTGAATCCAACCAACACATTCCACGTACCCTGGTCTCACTTAGTGAGTGTTTAAACTTCCACACTCTCTTATAAAATTCATCATTTTAGTCTTTTCTTCTTTTTTTCCCAAAAAAATTCTGAAACTTCTTCTTCTTTTTCCTTTCACTAAACCCTAAAACCTCCAACAATCTCAACAATGTCTTCATCAACATCATCTCAACTGAAGAAATCATCAAAGAAGAAGAACAAGAACAACATGGAAACTGTCATGGAGAGCAAGGTGGGTACTTACAAGAATCAATCTGTGCTCATTCCTCAAACGATCTCCAAAGAGAAAGAAATGATGTACGCTTCTCAGGTATTAATCCCTACTAATGTTGTTGGAAAAAGGTTTTCCTTAATGGGTCCTTTAACTGTTTTTGAAATTCTAAAAGATGCTAGGAAAATCTTTCCCGTTTGCTATAAATTCAAACCCTTATTCAACAAAATGGATGCCCCTAAGGTAGGAACTGAAAACATAAGCGAATCGTCTGATTCGAAAACGACTGAAACTCCAGTCTCACCTCCAAAAGATCCCTTTATCTTAGATTATGTCAAAATCAATTTCAAACCATTTCGATCCTGTCCCACTTCAGATGTAGCATATCAAAACTGGCTCACTAAAGTAGAAGCCAAAAAATCCCAGCAATGGCAGGAATTAGGAATTTACAATCTGATTAAACTGTCGAAACCAGGCTTTACTTATAGTCACCCACTGCTATTCGCTTCATTGTACTTCTGGGATAGCACCTATAACACTTTCCATCTTCCTGACGGAATGATAACACCCACTTTCTTTGATATAGCTGCCATCACTGGTCTTTCACCAGTGGGGGAAACTTATATCCCTGATAACGAAGAACACTCTAGCATCATTGACTTCAATGTCAAACTAGCTTGCTTTTCAAAATTCATCAGCCATTATCATACTGAAGGGGATAGTGTCTCAGACATAGAACACATTGCTTTCCTTACCTTGTGGCTGTCACGATATGTGTTCTGTAGCAGATCCCTGCAAGTAGCAAGTAGGTTCATTCCCTTAGCCAGGGATTTCCATGAAAATAGGAGAGTCTGCCTGAGCGAACTGCTACTTGTCGATCTTTATGAAAGCTTAAGGTCAACAGTCTCCAGTTTAAAATCCCATACTCCAAAGAATATTCTTCTAGCTGGACCCTTTTGGTTGCTTCAATTATGGCTCAATGGCATGTTCGAATCTTCTTTATCAACTGCTGATACTATCGTCGAATAAGATCCAGAAATAGTTGACAGAATCATTGAAGGCACAAGGCTTCGAAAGCTTACCCCAAATAATGACAAAGATGATTTCAAAATCCTTTTCTCTAAATACATCATGATCTTCTCAAAAAGACACAAATTCGAAGAGTCCATGGAACCTTTTGCTCCAAGGACTTGTGGACCATCATGGTTCACAATATCTCTCTTAGAAGCTGTCAAGAGCAAAGAGATACAGGACATTTGGAAAGCATTTCTTCTGAGAATCCATAGGTAATTTAAATTCGAATTCCTAGCAAAAACAGTCATTCATACCTTGGTACATATTCTTAACTTTTCTTTGTTCATGCAGGATACTTCGAACCCGAATCCCACTGCTTCAACTCCTCCAACAGGGATTGTTGCTCCAATCACTTCCTCTCCCCATGGGGACTCTAGCAACTTCGTGCAAAACAAAGGGTCTTCCAACATGTTGGCTCCGACTGGGACTTCGGAGGCACAAGATGATCAAGGCACTTCACCTCTGTTGAAGGAAGCAAACGAAGAATCACCCCACAAATCTACAGAAAATCCACCAAAAACTTCCCTTTCGTAATCTCCTCTCGAAGCTCCTCAAGAGAGTATAAAAGTCACTCATGCTGAAGACAAGACTGATTCACCTCAAGAGAGTGAAGGAACTACAGAGGAAGGATCTGAGGAAAACGAAAACCAAAGCGGTTCTGCTGATGAAACAGAGTCTGATGCTAATAGCAGCGAGACCAATACTATCGAAGTAGTGGATCTGGGCGACGAAGGAGAAAATAATGAGCAAGACAAAGATGAAGAGGATGGTGGTAAGACTAATGAGCCTATGGAGGTCGAAACGGAGGCGACTCCTTTGAACATGGAACTTCCCCAAACTTCCCAGCCTCGACTAACTGAAGAAGAATTAGCTCTCCTAAAACGCAATGACTCAATTGGGTACATGAAAGCTAAATTGGCCCAAAAGGATATCCCTTTTACTAGGGTTGGCACTGGTTCGACTACCAACACATTATCCCCAAATGCTCGAGCTATACTCCTTCACAAAGTCAGGAAGACAATCCTCAATGTAGATTTGTTCGAAGTTCTTAAGAAGGATAGTACTGCTTGCTATGCCATGAAGGAGCTTCTCACTCAAGTCAACTTCGCAGCTTGCTCCTTGCCAGTCAGCACTATATTGTTCGACCTCCAAGTGTTATTGGATGATGTGACTGGATGTCTCCTACAAGATGAGTTAACTGCTGCTAAAGTTCAGGAGAAACGAAACGCCATGGATGCTGCTTACGAGCGTGCTTCGAAACTTTCCAAAGAGGCTGAAGACCAAGCAACACGCTTTAATCAGGCGAAGGCTGATTATGAAGTTCGAGCGCGGTCTATTCTCTTTTGGGAAGGACAAATTCAAGAACTCCAGCGAAAGGTCAAAGAAGCTCAACAACAGCAACTGGCTTACGAAACTGACAATGCTGGGAGCCAATTCGAAGAGCTTCTTAGCAAAGGCCTTTCTGAAACCGAAGCAGCAGAGCGCATCAAAGGAGAAGTAACTACTCTGGAAGGAGCAAGACGTTATTCCCAAGAAAGACTTGAGTCTTTTAAAAGCACCTTTGCAAGATTGAGAAACAACGTGTATTTTTAAGTCTTTGTTTATTTGAATTAATTCGAATCTTGGTTTGTAATATCGGAACAACGCCATTTTGGCAATGTATTACCATTTTGGCATCCCCTTATAATTATTTCAACTAAGTGGTTATTATTCGAATCTCCTGCAGGCGAGGTCTATATTTTTTAAATATTTTCCATTAACCCTTAAGATTCGTTTGTCATCCACTAACTCTTCGATTTCATACGCATTGTTTGAGAATATCTTTAGTATTCCAAAGGGTCCCTACCAATGAGGTGACCATTTACCTAATGTTTTGTTTCTCTTGTCCATGGGCAATATGACTTTCCAGACTAAGTCATTAACAACGAATGTTTTTCCTTTCACCCTTTTGTTGTATGCCCTGGATACTCTTTCCTTTTGCCTCACAAGGATTTCCAATGCATGCAGTCTAACTTCGTCTAACTCAACTAACTCATTCATCATCATCTCCCAATACAATGCAGATGGGATCTCATTTTGCCTTTGAATTCGAACTGATTGCAGATGAATTTCCACTGGTAAAACTGCATCATGGCCAAATGTTAGTTGGAAAGGTGTGGTGTTAGTAGCTTTTTTAGGAGATGTTCTACAAGCCCATAGTATTTGGTCCAAAGTCTTGTGCCAATTCCTTGGCTTTTTACCAACATGTTTTTTAATTAAACCTATTATCACTTTGTTTGCTGCTTCGACCTGACCATTTGCTTGAGCATAATATGGCGTTGATGTTAATAATTTAAAACTCATCTCTTGAGCAAATTCCTGCATCTTTCTACCAGTAAACATAGAACCTTGGTTTGTGGTTATACTCTCTGGTAATCCAAACCTATAAATTATATGTTTCTGTATAAACTCAATAATAGCCTCTTGATCAGCAACTATTAATGGTATTTCTTCGATCCATTTAGTAAAATAATCAATTCCTACTAAGATATATTTTTGTCCTTTAGACGAAGCAGGATTGATCTCTCCTATTAAATCTAATGCCCATCCTCTAAAGGGCCATGGTTTAATGATCGAATGTAACTCGCTTGCAGGAGCATGTTGAATTCCTGCATGTTTCTGGCATTCTTCACGCCCTTTAGCAAAATCTATACAATCTTTGAGCATGCTGGGCCAATACATGCCATATCAGAATAACAACCATTTCATTTTATGGCCTGCTTGATGTGCCCCACATGCACCATTGTGGACTTCTAATAATGCTAAGTATGCCTCACCTTCTCCTAGGCACTTCAGTAATACGCCTTCCTGGGTCTTCTTGAACAATTCATTTCCCATGAGGACGTATGATAATGCTCTATATTTTATCTTCCTATCAACATTCAATGTTGGATTTATTAAATAATTCATAATTAGACTTCGCCAATCTGCATCTGCCAAGGTGCCTATGGCTAATACTTCGAATCCCTGCTTGTCAGCACAACCTAACTTTATATTTTCTAAGTCTGATGGTACGAGTCTAGTAGCCATAACCCTTCCTCTTAATTCGACCAAATCTTCAAAAATTTTGGTGGAAACTTTATATCCTGAAGCCAACTGTGCTAGGTCATTTGCCTCTTGATTTTCTATTCTTGGTATATGTTTAATATCCATGTATTCGAATTTTTTGAGTAGCCTATTAACTATGACGAAATACGTAATCAAAGTGTATTTTATGCATTTGTATTCCTTTGAGATTTGCTTGACCACTAACTCCGAGTCTCCTTTGATTTCGACTCTTAATGCCCCCAATTCCAACAAAGCTTCAAGTCCAATGATAAGCGCTTCGTACTCAGCTTCGTTGTTCGAGCAACGAGGACCATCTAACTTATACTTGAATTTTGTTGGAATCCCTTCAGGAGAAATTATAAGAACTCCAACACCGCTACCATCTTTGTGGGTCGAACTGTCAAAGTATAATTTCCCAAGGTTTCATTTCAACGTAACTCATGACAGTCTCTTCGATCAGTGAATGATCAACAATGAAATCAGAAATTACTTGACCTTTCACAGCTCTTAAAGGCATGAAGGTCAAAGAATACTCTGTCAAGGCCAAAGCCCATTTACCAACTCTGCTATGCATTATTGGTTTCGAAAGCATGTGTTTGATAACATCGAAATGAGATGAAACATAAACATCAACAGGCTTTATATAATACTTAAGTTTCATACAAGAGAAATACAAACAGAGACATAGCTTTTCTATGTTGCTATATCTGGTTTCTGCATCATTCAACACCCTACTTAAATAGTATATGGCTCTTTCGATGCCATTGCTATCTTCTTGTGCTAACATACTACCTATGGTGACTTCAGAGGCAGATATGTACAATCTCATGGGCTTTCCCCATGAAGGTGGAGACAAGATAGAAGGCTGAGTGAGATATCTTTTTATATTGTCAAACGCCTCTTGATGTGCTTCGTTCCATTCGAAGGCTTGTCCTTGATTCAAACGAAGTAACGGAGAGAAAGCCTGGGTTCTTCCACTTAAATTCGAAATGAACCTTCTTAAAAAGTTAATTTTCCCTAGCAAAGATTGCAACTCCTTTTTTGATGTAGGTGCTTTCGTCTCCATAATGGCTTTGGTCTTATTTTGGTTGATCTCGATACCTTTCAAATGAACCACAAAACCAAGGAAATCTCCAGCCTGCACGAAAAATGCACACTTAAGGGGGTTCATTTATAAACCATGTTTTCTCATGCTTTCGAATGATTGGCTCAAATGATGCAAATGGGTTTCTGCAGATACTGATTTGATGACTATATCATCAATGTACACCTGCATAAAAGTCTCAATGAAATCATGAAAGATCGAATTCATTGCCCTTTGATAAGTTGCCCCAGCGTTTTTTAAACCAAAAGGCATCACTACCCACTCGTAGGTGCCTAAGGCGCCTGGACAACGAAATGCTGTCTTAGCAACATCTTCTTCAACAATAAAGATCTGGTTATAGCCAGAGTATCCATCTAACATACTTAAATATTCGAATCCTGCAGCAGAGTCTATTAACATTTCTGCCACGGGCATGGAGTACTCATCTTTGAGGGTAGCAGTATTAAAATCCCTAAAATCTATGCAAATTCTCAGAGAGCCATTTTTCTTAATAACAGGTACTATATTTGCTAACCATTCGACATACCTTGTGGTCCTGATGAATCTGCAGCGCAACAACCTTTCAATTTCAGCTTTAATCTTTGTGAGAACTGCTGGTGCGAACCTTCTAGGGGTCTGCTTGATGGGCTTCTTGCCATCCTTGATTGGAAGTCTGTGTTCCACTAACTCCCTCTTTAAACCAGGCATTTCATCATAATCCCACGCGAAACAATCTTTGTTTTTTCTAAGAACTTCGATCACTTTCTGCTTGAGGCTTGGATTGAGTTTTGTGCTCACCTAAGTTATTCTTTTTGTGTTTTCATCTCCTAAGTTAACCTCTTCGAGTGGATCCTGCGCTAACATTTTAGCACCTGAGTCTGTGGGGTCCTTCTCGAAGCCTAAGGGTTCTTTATCATAGATGGCATCTAGCCTTTGATCTATTTCAACTATTTCTTGTTCTTCAAAGGGTGGGCCTTTCGAGCCATCCCCATCTATTTTGTTTACTTCTGCAGCCATACTATCTACTTCAGCTTCTAAGGCCACTTTCCATTCGTTCTCAGCCATATAGGCCGAAATCTTTTCGAAGAAGGAGGACTCAATTATGGGCAGGGCTATCGAATTCCCAGCCTGCTGGCCGTCTTTGTGCAGCGCCTTCGACTTCTCCATCTCCCTTGATTATCCTTCTATCCCAATACATTCCATCATGGCGAAGGGTCATGTAATAATGCGCGTTCCTGGTTTCATTGATCTCATCATTTGGGGTACAAGGAGCAATTTTGGCTAAGTGTTTGTCAAAGTGTCTCTTATCAACTAGGTTGACTGCTGTCATGAAATAGCTTTGATCTACTTCGATGTTCTCAACAATGGCATCCTCTCTCCATAATACTAACCTCTAATGCATCGACGAGGAAACTGCTCCAACGCCATGGATTCATTCTCTACCCAACAACAAATTGTAGTTGGTTTTAGCTTCGATTACCATGAACATAGTAGGTCTGCAGCTTGATCCCACCGTTAAATCCACTTGGATCACCCCTAATGTCTGGCCTACTTTACCTTCATAGTTTGATAGTACCATATTGTGTGGTTTTATGTCAACATCCTGTATCCCTAACTTCTTCAGCATGAAATGAGGCATCAAGTTCACTGCAGCGCCTCCATCCACCAGGACTTTGTTTACGCCATGTGTACCAACTTTTGCTCGAATGAACAATGGCTTTAGGTGATTTTGCATAGCTGGTTCTGGGTGCTCGAAGAAGGCATTCTGCTCTTCGACAGCTCAATTATCCATCACATAATAGCACACTGGCCTATGTTTCATCAGGTCTATTGCATCCTCCTCCTCGTGCTCTCCGACCTCAGTCTCTTGCCCAAATTCACAAGGCAACACAAATACCACGTTGCAGTTGATGTTGAGTGAAGATTCCCCTTCTGATTAGAAATTGTCAGTCAGCATATCCTCATCCTCCTCTGGACCTGGCGTGTATTCCTTCGATTTGTTTTGCTTTGTTTCAGAGAAAAGTTTCCTGCTAACTGGAGGTTTGCCCCCAGGTTGATTGTTTGGTGCAGGTTTGTTGGTACTTGATTCCTCTTTGTTTTTGCTAAAAACCACTCCTTTGTTTAACATAGCTTCTCTCTCAGCTTTTCGAACTCTTTGTTGCCTGCGCCATTGTGATCTCGACATAAGGTTCTTTCCTTTGTAGTTTTCTAACCTTACTTCTTCCCTTTTTGCCATATTGAACTGCCTTCTATATGCCATGGCATGGCGTGCATTTCGTTTATTGTTCCTCCACTTGTCATTCCCCTTGTCAGCCCTAACTTGTAGCCACTTGTCTGTTGGTACCTTAGTAGGGACTTTGAATGTTACCCTTCGAGCGCCTCTAAGATAAGGGTTGTCAGGCCTTCGTTGGGTGTAATTGTTCTCGAAACATTGGCCCATCTGACCAGTTTCTTTGTGGTTCCAACATGGGGCAAAAGGGACTATTTTGAAGGTCTCGACCACTTTCTGATCATATACTGCAGAACATCTTGGACACACTAGACATTTGGTTGCCCCCCTGTGACAACGAACTAAGAATTCCAAAAGGCTTTCTCCAGCCATAGGGTAGCATCTGAACAGTTGGTTATCCTGGCGCCAGTTGACTCTTGTTCGTGCCCTTTGTTTCTTCTCGAAGTCTGCCGCAATCCTTTGATTACAAATGATGCTGCATCTGGGACATAATATAATTTCAGCATTCTCTTTGTGGTATAGCATAAGGTAGTCTTTGAGACTGGCATCCCTAGCATAACTGTCTTCCATCTTGTGCTTTTCTTTTTCTAAGTACCTTTCCATTTCCTCCATTTCGGAACAAGGTCGCTCCATATTTACCATGTTAACATCCACATCTTCTCCTTTGATATCAGCATCTCCCCATCCTGTAGGTTTGATATCTTCGATTGGGGTTTTTGAACTTTCGGGAGCGGAATACTTCACCAGGTAATTGAACTTTCCGCTGGGCTCTCCCAAGGTAACGCAAATTCCTTTCTGAGGAAGAACTGGCAGTGTGATTTGGACTTTCTCCAACTTTCGCCTCAGGCCTTCAGTAGCCTGTGTCAAACTTTGTTTTAGGTTCCCCTGGCCTTCAGTAGCCTGGATCTCTTTCGAAGCATCCAAAGGAACTACTTCGATCGAAGCTTCTCGTTTCTCATGGAAATCCTCAATAACTTCCTTTTCGACTTCAGCCAACATGTGGTTTTCATCTTTAGTGTTTTTCTCTCCTGAAGGAGTGTCACCTTCATTTGCTTCCACCATATTTATCTCTTTGATATATGCAGGTTCAAAGTAATTGGTGTCAGCAACATCTAACGGGTCATCATCCACTTTCATCTTTGGCTTGTCAGCGAACCTTAATCTACCATCCTTGATTGCATTTTGAATCAGATCCCTGAAAAGAAAACATTGTGAGGTTTTGTGGCCTAAGAAACTGTGATACTTACAAAATCCTCTTTTATTTCTTTGATCTAAAGGTGGTAATTTGACATTCGATGGCACAATTAGTTGGCCATCTTTGATCAGCAAATCAAAAATTTCATCACATTTCGTTACGTCGAAAGTATACACCTTCTTTGGGAATTTGTCACTCTTCTCATTTTCAAAAATTTCTTTCCCTTTTGTGGGAACTAGTAATTTACAAGAGTAAGGTGGAGCCTATTTTAATTCAGCGAGATCAATTTCGATCTCTTCGAATTCAGGATAATCTTCTGCTTCCTCAGTTTCGACGTAGGAAACCCTTTCTTTCTTGTTACTTTTAAAGACCCTGGCTTTCTCGGCCTTCAGTCTTTCGACTTGTCGAACCCTGTCCGCTAATTAGGCCATATCCCTCAAGTATTGTGTATCTAATTTCTTTCGAATAGAGTAGTCTAGGCCACCAGCAGCCATTTCGACTAACTCATGCTCAGGAACTACTGTGAAGCATCTAGATTTCAAAAGTCTAAACCTATTCAGATAATCATCTATGGGTTCAGTAAACTTCCTCTTGACACTGGCTAGTTCTTTCAGACTTATTTTAGATTGTCCCATGTAAAATTGTTCATGGAATAATCTTTCCAAAAGGGTCCAAGTATCTATGGATCCAGGAGGCAATGTGGTGAACCATGTGAAAACATTCTTAGTTAGGGAACTTGGGAAATATTTAATTCTAAGGTTCTCATTATTTGCTAAGTCTCCTGCTTCGGTCAGATACCTGGCTATGTGTTCGACTGTTGACTCGTTGGTGTCTCCAGCAAACTTTGTAAATTTAGGGACCTTATATCCTCTTGGTAAATCAGTGTGCATCACATAATCTACCATGGGAGAGGAATAATTTGGCCTTCTAATTCCTGTATTGAGACCGCTTTGAGCCATAATCCTTTCTATCATGGTGGTTAAATTATTTTCTGCCAAGATGTTGTCATTTCAAATTCTAACGACTTTATCAGCATCTTGATGTTGACCCACCATGACAACTCCTCTAGGTTGTTCTTCTCGAAACACTGGGACTTCTAGCCTTTCGACCCTTGCCCCTGGTTCTATAACTCCCCTTTGTGGTTCCTCTCGAATCACTGGGGCATCTAACCTTTCGATCCTTGCTCCTGGTTCTATAATTCCCCTTTGTGGTTCCTCTAGAATCACTGGGGCATCTAACCTTTGTGCCCTTGCCCCCAAATTAACCCCTTCTCTGGCTGGTCTATAGGGTGGGTCATCAGCAATTTGTTCTATGATAGGTATGTTCGCTCGAACCAACGCCTGATTCTGTCTACGCCTTTCTGGCGGAGCAAAAAAATCTGCTATTCGACTCATGTTATCCGCGTTTTCTCTGTTGGTCACAGTTACATTTTGTACTATTGGGGCAAAGATTTCTTACATAGTCTGTGCTAACACTCCTATCATATTATGGTTACTATCATCCATTAATTGTCAAAGGCCATCTGATTTTCTATGGTTAAGATAGGCAGTGTACTATAACCTACTGAACCTTGGGTATTTGTCATAAATTGATTTGCCCCAGATCCGGACCCAAATTGTGGTGACGAATTCGATGTGGAAGTGTGCAAACCCGCCATAAAAGATGTTGGCATCCCATAAGAGGGATTTCTGGGTCTACTGCCATCGAAACTGGGTGGTCTAGTTGGTGGTGGGGTGGCAAAATGGGTTTGTGTCCCTGATGGTGGGACAAATCCCCCAGGATAACCAGTGGTTCCTGTATTTCCTAGGATCGAACTGTTGGTTGTCATGCAACTTGCTCCATTCGTCGCCACACTACTGGTAGAAGATGCAACAGACTGTGCGTTCGAAGGGATCGCGTTAGACGTTCCCATCGAAGCAGACATATTGGTGCCTGTTCCATGTGGGGCATTTTGTTCCCCTTGTTGATTGCTTGGATTAGACATCCTGCTATTACGTTTTCTTCTGGGTAAGGGTTGGTTACTATTAGTTATCTTACCACTTCTAAGGTTCATATAACAACGAACTTGATACTCAGAAAAGAACTTTACACCGTGAGATTATATCCTAAGAATCTTTACTGGATTTTCTTAACGACCAATGAGGGTCCCACTGGGCGTGCCAATTTGTTTACAGTGATTTCTGGTAAACAACCGCTAGTCTTCCATACTATCGAATAAACTTAATTACTGTTATTCAATCTCTCTGGTAACTTGCAGGATCGACTAGATTGATCCTATGAGACACAGTCATTTGGTCAAGTCTAATTGTAAACATGGTATTCATATTTAGGACTTCTAATGAATGTGTTTTAAAGACATCCAATCCATTTCAATTACTACACTAAATTGTTCGAAAGATAATTTCTATATGATAGAAGGAATGTTCATCAGAAAAGTAAAAAGACTTTAGATTGGGTAAATGGCAAGATTAAATGAATAAAAGTTCTGAATGTTTAAAGATTCGAACATGAGAAAAACGTTTAAATGCAGAAAGAAATAAATGACTCTGAATGTAAAAGCTTTAACATAAAGACATGAACGTAAAAATGTTTGAAACAGAAATGAAATGGAAATGAAAGATAAACTGGAAAATATAAAGAGTTTTCATTGAATTGTAAATGTTGGTGTCATCATACGTACATCTTTCGAGCATTTGTTTCCCTATCCATGCGGTATTTTGAATGTTTACTGAATTTGTACAATAGATATGACACACGAAATCCTAACACTAAGACTTCTATTTATACTATTTCGACCATAACGGTCTTGCTATCAGAATCTGCCACGTTCGACACATGCAGAGCATTACTTCCTTCTAGCCTCCACGCGTCTTCGAACGCTCCAGCGCTTATGTATTTGAATTTTCCAATATCCAGCTCACATTTGAATTTCAAACGCCTTGGAACCTTCGTTTCGAATTCGTTTCAAAGATTACTTTCAAAAACAACCTTCACAGATATAATCTCATCGCTATTTCAAAATCCTTTTAGATGTACACTTCACAACTATCATTCGACACCTTGAGCTTAATATCTCCACTCAAAAAACAGTCTCTTCTATTCCAAACCATAAAACTTGCTTTATTCCAACAAAGCCCAATCATTTCATTTCGAATCACAATATCAAAATCTTCAGCCAACACTATGACAATGGATAGCTAAACCTCTCTTTGTGTCAAGATTAGAGATAGATAACCTAAACTTTTGTATGTATTTCTCTTGATCTTTTGTGTTTGGACAAGTTGATGACAAATATATGGTGAAAACTCTTATTTTATGTTGTATATTTAATTTGATCATTATTTAGAAATATGTTCAACTCTACACCTAGGTTTTTATCTATCAACAAATAATTTCTAGACATAGTTTTATGAGTTGATATTCACTTAGATTGAACTTTTAAAGTTATGATATTAATAGTTAGGTTGAGACATCATCTAAATATTAATATGATAAATCTCACAATATGTTTTAGAGATGAAACTTATTGAGCGGATATGTGATTATATTTATGGTTATAAAGTTCACATGCTTTATTGAGAAAATACATATGAAATAGATTGTCGAACTCTAATTTTCTCATGCCTTTACCAAACGATTTTAAATCAATAAATCTCCTAAATGAAAACAACTCTTTTTGAACGGTTACTAAACATCATTGCATGAAATTTACTCATTTTGTGACTAAAACCAAAATTCATTTTATGACTATAGCCCTTAAATTCACTTGAACTATAGAAAGGTGGTGATATTACACCAATCCCTATGGAAAACGATAAGTTAAATACTTGTGTAGGAAATACGTACATTAGTAACGAAGTCTAGCATGTGGCCTCTTCCCTAGTCAACTTCCCCGAGATAATAGAAAAGTTGGACCCGTTATTCTTAGAGCACAGGATGACAGTTATATAACTGTTGTCCATGTTACCCTAGTACTCACAAGAGGAAATCATCAACGAATATTGATTTGGCCATAGTCCATTGGGCCATGATAGTAACTGGACTAGGCCTGGCCAACGGTGGGCCAGGTGTTCGCCCAGTCCAGATCAACTGTGGCGATTGAATGTGATAAGGGGTTATTATATATAGGAGGTTCCTAGGTAGATGTTGCAAGGGGTAATGATTAAGTGATAAGTTGTAAACGAGAGAGTTTAGATTTGAATTAATACTATTATAGTGAATTTCCTTCATGGTTTGGTAGCCCTAAGAATAGGTAACGTTGCATCGAACTAGGTTAACAATTGATTGTGTTATGTAATTTATCTTTAAGTGCAGCCTACAATTTTAGTAGGTTTTCCGTCAGCAGATGTCATAACATCTTTCCTAACATCCTAATGTTGTGTTAAAACATAAGTCTTGACCTTTGTAATGCAGTACCAAAATTTCAGTTTTTAATATTTTGATTTGGTAAAACTTCAGGAGTTATTTGCCTACGTATATCCAATTTGCAATGAAGAAATAAAAATCTTGTAGTTTAGATTACAAATAACATGGTGGTTTGTTGATTAATTTTAATTGAAGAGATATATTGTCTTATTTGTTAAGGGTTAAATACCTTTTACCCCTTGCAAAAGTAGCGAGATTCGGTTTACCCCCTTTTAAATTTTTTTTTGTCTTTGCCCCTAAAAAAAAAGATTCCAAAATAGAAAACCTTATAGAGCCATATTCCCTTGGACTTGAATACGTGGCTAGAATCTAACAGGTGACTTGGCAATGGGTGCCCTTCTAACACTCCAATTCTACCATTCGTAATTAATAATAAAATCAGAGTTTCAAAATTTCATCCAACATAAATTGAGGTATCACATATTCGTGTTTTCATCACTTTGCATTATAATGCACATCACAAAAATCAAAACTCGGATATACCGATTCATATCATAAATCATCATATAAACATATGACTATTCACAGCACAGCGGATGTGTTTCACAAAATATACATATCATCATGTTATCATCGATACATAAAGTTATAACATCATAAGATAGTATACATAAACTATCCTATCCAAAATAATAACGTCACCCAAAACCCGTGTGTTACTACAATCAGAGCAGAGCGACTCAAAATAAAGAGACTTGAGCTAATCCTCATCATCCTCGTGGATCACCTGCACGTTACCAATATAAAGGCAACGGCGAAACAAGTAAAGGGTGAGATACTCCAAAACATATAATTAAAGGCATGATAAAATATATAAATAGTTTTCCGAATTATAAATGATATAAGTTAATAAGAGTATGTCAACATATATCAAAATCTTACATACTTTAAATTAGCATTTAGTGTATAAAATTAACACTTTAATTTCGTCACATAATCATTATACTCGTATCAACACAAAGTATCATATATCATCGCAATTCAACATGAGCCATCAATTAAAACCCAACGCCAAACGACTCAAACATAAACATAACCGACTCCATGAGACACGACTATGTTATGCATGTGGTACCCGTCGCTTTGTTCATAATTAGGAACATTTGGCATAAAACCCATCGTCGCTTGACATAAAAGCCCTCGTCGCCAATGCAATGTGTGTGACTCGACAATAAACACAACACAACCAAAAACATCATCATCGCTCATCAAAATTGACATAAAATCCACATCGCCATATTTATCCACATCAAGATAAACATATCATCGCATCACATATCATCAAGTATTCATTATAAATAAACTGTCGCAAACATCATGTTTAATCACACCACATAATTATCAATTAATTTACCAAATTCCAAATACGTAAAAATAGTCAAACACCAATAATCGTCGCGAAAGTCATTCCTAATAACCAGCATTAATCATAATTGTCAACATCGCAATTGGATTGTCCATACGTGACTTAAATCGACTAAAACGCAATCCGATTCAATTTAACCGTAATTTGGCCTATTTCGGGTCGTTTCGTAAAAACTCGAAATTTTGAAAAACTAACCTCACCACTATGTTCTACACGTCGAACTTAGCTAGTACGTCAATTTTCGTTGAATTCGGAGAAACTTCCTCCGTCGCCGAAATTACAGAAATCGGGAAATCAGAACATAATCAGGTTCCAAATTTTATCGGCTAACTTATGTCCTAATTATATTTTACTATACCAACTAGTAGTATAAGGAATTTGGAAAATTAAAAGAAACAGAAGCTAAAATGTGAAATTATGCAGAAGACAGCAAAAACAACAGAACACAGAAACAGAACAAAAATGACATTTTCACAAAACCTCCTCCAGCATGCAGGGACGAACGTCCCATGGTTACAAACAGTAGGAGGCGGGCGCCTGGGGGAGGAGGACGACTTCCCGCCATGTGTGGTGGGTGCCTCCCATGTTCCAAAGTCCTCCAAACTTCTTCTTCTTCCTCGGTTCATTGCAGACAAAGTTTTCTGGTTTTTTTACAATTTTCTTCATTTTCTATTCTTACGACTTATTCCTACTGTTCGCGTTAAAAGGTGACGCGCTAGAGGAATCGAAACTGAATTCAAATTCTCTGGCTCGAAATGATTTACTCTTTTGATTTGTTTATAAAGATGCCGCGAGCATCAAGCTTTATTATTTTCAACACAAGAAAGATGATTTAATGATTATGAAAAAGGGGAAAGCTGCAATACCCTCAATTGATTTTGATATGCGTAACGACTAACGCAAACTAGACGTAACGCATTGGGGAGTATTCCGGGTAAGGGGGTTTGTTATATAAAGGGAATAGATGGAGCACCCTAAATATATATGGTTATCCATAGCTTTATAAATGAATACGTTTGATATGTTTGTGTGTTTTAATTTGCTATTTCTATGATTGGGAAAGTTTCTCCTTTGGATTTTAAGAAACGTAGATTATGTGGGATCCTAGGTTTTGTTATTATTATGCTCGCAAAGATCATTGGGATCTTCTGCATACATATCCCCTAGTGGGAATCAGAGCATTTGTAGCTCGGATCTACAGGGATATATGGTTTGTTTGGTTTGAGAGAGGAAGAAATTTTGCTCGGCAAGGATGAGACCTTGTGCCTACGTATTCTCAAAAGGATGTTGAGAAAGTCAGAGCAATCGTAGTTCCCACTTATGCTAGTGGAAGCAACGGGAAGTTAGTAAGAGACAGACAAATGTCATCTTAATGAAAAATGTATCTAATCTATTTCATCACATACATTTTTGAAAAGTTTGAAATCTTTCATCGTAAGTTATCGGTGTTTTACTTGAGTGTACAAGCGTTACCACTTACATGTTTAAGAAAGATGTTTTGAAAAATGAATGAAATCTTTTAATTGTAAGTATTAGGTGTTTTGCTTGAGTGTACAAGCGTTACCACTTACAGATTAAAAAAATGTTTTTTGTTTGAAAAGAGTTTGAAAAGTTTTTGACTGTATGTGATGTGATAGATAAGATACTTCTTCCATAGAGATGATAGATGTCTAAATCTCTAGGAGAAATTGATTGGATTAGGGATGCTTTTAAGAAGCCCATGGGTCCTTGTATTGTTAGCCCAAGAGGAGGCATTCCGAGGGTCATCGAGGGTGATCGAGGGTCCTTGTATGAAGCTCAAGAGGAAGCTATAGGGTATGACTGGCTTTGTCTTTAAAAGGGATTTCACCGGGAAATCATCCTTTTAGAATTAAGAGAAATTTCACCGAGAAATTTTACTCTCTGGGGATTTTAAAAGTGATTTCACCGGGAAACCATCCTTTCAGGGTTCTATCTTAGCGCTGGTGATTCTTTGTATTGGAAGCCCAATAGGAGGCTGTTAAGAGATCTTTGTTCTCTTTCATTGTACGATGCCCAAGAGAAGGATAAACTCAATGAGGAGTTCTTTTGAACGAAGCCCAAGAGGAGGCGACTCAGCAGTCTTTGCCTTATATGAAGCCTAAGCGGAGGCTAAACTCGGATGAATGAGTTTTCTTATATGAAGCCTAAGAGGAGGCTAGACTCGTGGGAGAGTTATCTTGTATGAAGCCCAAACGGAGGCTAACTCATGCTGGAGATGAATTATCTTGTATAAAGCCCAAGCGGAGGCTATACAGTAGGGAACCTATTGGTTAGTCTAGTTGTTATGTTATGACTGAACAGTTATATAAACAAGTGTGTGGGTGATATGTATTTGTCATACCCCAAAATTTGCCCTCCATCTACTCAAGAGATCTCATACATCCATACTGAAGGATTCCTCAAGAGTTGATCAGACAAACTCTCTCCTAGACAATCAACCCAAACTAGGGTTTGGTATCTCTCAAGTCAAGATGGATTTCCAACATCTCCAATGACCTTCATGCTTCCTCATATGCTTCAAAGATTCTCCATGTCAAGTTTCAAGCCTCACAAGTCAAGTTTCCTCAGACAATTGTTCAGATGGTTGAAAATCGGGTGTATTGGACAAAAAGTCAATGTGGTCAACATACTGATCAAAACTTCGATTTTTGGTCAACATCCTCATTTTGAAGTTACATTCATCATTTGATCAAGGGTTGATCATGATTCATCAAGAAGACTCAAGATTTGCCCAAAGGTCAACTTTCTAAATTAGGGTTTCTAGATGAAAAGTCAAGCGAACTTTGACTGGTCATAACTTTCTCATACTTTCTCGAAATTTTCCACCACCTCTTGTTTTGAAGGAAATTCAATTCTCTACAACTTCATGTCTCACAAGAATGTCCAAAAATGCTTCATTTGAGAGGTATAGCTCAAAACATTCTGGTCATTTTCAAAGTCAACAAAAGTCAACTTTTGTTTTGAAGATATTTTGAGCATGGTAACTCCAATTGAGATGAGACCAAAGACATTGTTTAGAGGACTCTTAGAGCTTTCAAAAGTCCAAGAACACTCAAAAATGTGGAAAATTGAGCAAGATACACTATTCGAAGTTGGGGAATTTTGGACAATTGCAAAAGGACATATTGGTCAAATTGCAAAATTTTCCAAATGGGCCTATAATCTTTTGATCCAAACTTGTTCATGATGCTATTCTTGACCCATAAATGCTTGACCTTGGTTATTTTCTATTTTATGATTTATATTTGAATTTTATAACATTTAATTCAAAAATAAATTATATAAAATATGAAAATTAAACATTTTTCTCAAAAGGAATGATTTTATATCTTCCTAAATGTCCAAGAAGGCCCATGACCCTTACCAAATTCGTGATAGCCTTACATTCATGAGAAAATCATATATTTTTCAATATTTGATTTTATTTTAAATGGAAATATTTGCACATTCAAGAAGCAATCTTTTTTCACTCCTTTTGCCATCAAATTTCTTCTATAAATTGCAATACACGAGCACGAGGACGAAACCCTAGCCCTTGCACTAACCCTTATTTTGCCAAAATTTTCCATAAAGTTGCAATTTTCGATTTCCTATTTCCAGCCAAATTCAAGGTGTTTTGAGCATTCAATCTTGCTCAGGAGGTTCCAATGACAAAAGCATATCTCACTTGAAGCCAAGGCGCGAACTCGATCCTAAGCTGCTCGATTTGGTACATTTATGAAATTCGAATTTCATTATTCATGTGTTGTTAATGCTTTTTGTGTGTTTGTTTATGTTCAGGACATTCATTAGAGTGCATTTGATACTTTACATGCAAGCATACACGTAGAAATCATCCATTGCCATTGTTAGGGTTCGAAGGACTGTTTGAATCGAACCGGTTAATCGAGCATTTTCGGGCAAACCAATAGCACCATTGGATTCGGAAGGTCCGATTTAGGGGGGTAGGGTACCTTAGAGCTTTTTATTCTGCGTATTTTTTGAGTTTTCAGGTTGGAGCAACCGGAGAAGACGACCGGAGCTAGGGCTCCGCGTCGCTGACTGGGTTTGACTCCGGCATGGCTTGCGTGGCGTGAAGGCGTTCGATTAAATCATTCGTATTGGTGGGCCTTGTGACTACGATTTTCAACATATCCAGGACGCGTCATCGCTTTTGTGTCAATGTTTCTCACTTTCCAAACACCAAAGACACGTTGTCCCAGTGGTTAAGGCTTGGCTTTTGGGAAGATTCTCCTCAGGGTCATGGGATCGATCCCTGCCAGCACCGGTTTGAGTTTCTTTTTTACAAAACTGCATATTTTTCTATATTTTCCATGTTTTCTTATTTTTAATATTTTCCATTCATTTTAATTTCTTTCCTATATTTTATTTTGCATTAAAAAATTACCAAAATATAATTTTCTTTTGGCATTTATTCTCTAAAAATGTTTATTTAATTTAATAAATATAAAAATATCTTTTTGCATGCATATTTATTTTTATTTTTATTTTAGCATTTAAACCATTATAAATTCATTTTGAATTATTATTTATGCATTAAAAAATCCCAAAAAAATTATTTTAATATATTTATCTTATTTCCAGCATATATTAATTTTCTCATATTAAAATTTGTATTTTTTCTAACATTTTCTCTTATTTCGTTGTCATCATATTTCCCGATTTTCTTATTCTTTCACAGGTTGCTCCGATTCGGACGTTTTCTTTTTATCGTTTTATTTTTCCAATAATGTAATTGCTCAAGGGTTGTAATAGTTTAATTTAGGACTTTTACTTTCCGCACTCCTAATTATGTAACTGCCCCAAAGCCATGTAATAGCGTAGGATTTACCTTTCCGCACCTTTACATTCCGCATTTTACTTTCCGCACCCTTATCAACTGCTAGTAATTAGGCGTGTATGGCAAGATAATAATTGGACATAGCTCACACTAATTTCAAGATAAAATATCTGAAATCAACACACTTCTTTCACACACGCACCCCTTAGGGTAATTCTCTCTCGATGCCTTTCGATTTCAAATGGTCATGTCCCTCGAACGTAGAGGTATTCTAGCACCGTTGCCTTCCAAACAAATCATCATAGTCCCTTCGATACAAAGATCATAGACCCACGATATCGCCTCCGAATACATGATCTTGACCCTCGATTGTCGCCTACGAAAAAATGATGATAGTCCCTTCGAACGTGCTAGGATACTTCCTACAAGTTGCCTTCTATGACCATCCGATGTCCCTTCGAATGTCCCGCTTACATCCAACGAATGGAGCTACCTACTAACTAATGGTATGGCTGGCGCTATTCTAAAGGAATAGAAGTACAACAAAATGACCAATTCTGAGTGGGTAAATAAGTCTTTTAGTTGCTTGCTCTAAACAAATGCTTTTCACACCACACACTCTTTTTCAAAGTTCAAATTCTCTTTCAAAAAACAAAACATTTCCGAACACTTTGTATACACTCCTACATGAGTCATTACAAAGTCAAAGCGAAATGCCTTTTCAAAACATTTTTTGTCAAACACACGAAAGCAATTTTTAAAAAGTTATCTAAGAGCAACTAAGAGCCGTAGAATAAACTGCGGATGGAAAGGGGTGCTAATACCTTCCCTTTTCATAACCATTCTCCCGAACTCAGAATCTAACGAAGGTCTTTTTCTGTTACTTTTACCTTCCCTTAATTGGATAAAAATAAAAGTCGGTGGCGACTCTTGCTATCCGCACATTTGGATACAAAATCCTACAAAGTCGGTTCAAGTATCACAGGGCGACTCTGGGAAAACACCCAAAGAGAATTGCTTTAGGGATTTCTAGATAACCTTTATTGCTTTTTGTTTGACTTGTATGCTTTATCTTTAAGGGTTGCTTGGGTATTATATTGTTGGGGGATCCTACACCCGGATCCGGGTTTCCTTTTAGGTAAGTAGCATTAGATCATCGCGACCGTTAGACGTATAACTACGCGGTCAACATGATGGCTACGTTAGCGTGACACTTTGGTTGCCCCGATACTCTTCATTCCCAAGTTGAAGAAAGTATTTGGCTTCGTGGTGTCATCAGCGCTAACTAAACTTTTAGAACCTTAATTGACCCATCTTGGCCATTAGAAGGTAGTGAGATGGCGGCTTTGGTGTAGACCGAGGTTGGTTGATACTCGATGCTACGCTCATTGAGATCGGACTTTTGGGACATTTTCGATCGACCACTTGGCGTCGTATTGAAATAAGCGCCTACTGAGAAAGATCGTGATATGAGATTCCTAGAACCGGTTACTATTATAGGACAGGATGAACCAACTCAAACTTTTGGTGGGGTAATCACCTATACCTCATGCAAGCCTTAAACATAGGCTCATTGTGTGAATTGTTTGTGTGTGCTAAACATGACATCATGACATCATCCGCATTGCATATCATTTCTAACTATTTCAAGGACCTAGGATTTATCTTTGCTGTTTTGTAGGGATTATGGCTTCTAGAAAGACTATCCGAATCAACTTCATGGGTATCCCTTCTCAACTCAAAGAATTGGTTTGAAATTCCGACCATGCTCGGTTCATCAAAAGACATGGTTATCTACTTGATTTGGTTATCTCGGTTTTGAAGAAGATATGATGCATGTCTATTCAGTTCTTTGATCGAAGCACCATTGCTTTACATTTCAGTTATTTGGTTCCTACTTTAGAAGAGTTCTCTAAGCTACTTGGGATACCTATTCTTGACCAAATGCCATTCTTGGTTTAGAAAAGGTCCCTAAGTTCGAAGACATTGCATCCGCTTTACATCTTAAGCTCGGACATTGAAGCCAATTGGGAAACTAGAAGTGGAGTTAAGGGTTTACTTTCAAGTTCTTAATCAAGAAAGCGAATTCCTCAAAGTTATGAGTTTCCATGCATTTGAGAACATTGTGGCCTTGCTAATTTATGGTTTGGTTCTATTCCTAACTCGGATCAATTCATAGATGTCAATGCCATCAAGTTGTTTCTTACCCAATCCGATGCCTACCTTACTTGGAGACATTCTACATTCTCTCCACTTTTCGTACTACTAGCGACAAGGAACTCTCATGTGTTGTATCCGTTACTTTCAAGGTGGTTTATTTGCACCTTCCTCCATCGTTTTGAAGAATGAACAAAGGTTGAGATGGTCTCAAAGATTGATGTCACTCTCTCATTCAGACATCCGTTGGAATCTTTTCTCTCAAAAGGACTTCACATTCATTGAGCATTGTGGAGAGTTCCCTAATGTACCACTACTTGGTATAAGGGGAAGTATTACTTACAATCCTTCTCTAGCTCTACGTCAGTTTGGTTTTGCTCGAAGAGATGGTCCACATGATATGCTTCTCCAAGATATTGTGTTCGACTACAATCACGATCTCGAATGCAAGCGAAGGTTTATACATGCTTGGGGCATGGTAAAGAAGGCGATACCAAGACTTTGGGGCACCGAACTCCATTCCTTGGGAACCTTACCTCAAATGGGTGCGAGCTCGAGCTCAAAACCTCATGATGCCATTCACTGTTCTACAGTAATTATGGAACTGTTGCTATAGGTGGCGTACCCTATCTGTTCTCCATCACGACCCTCTGATTTTGAAGACTTGAAGAGATCACGGATTCACTTAAAGAAGAGGGATACCTTTGAAGCTCAATGCTATGCAAGTGAGAAGAAAGTTCTAGAGTTGACCAAGCTACTTCACGAGGCGAAACATCAACACATCGGCACCAAGAGCGCCCATGGGAGACTTAGAGCTCTAGGATTTATTTGTTCTCTTTTATTGCTTTGAACTATCTCTTGTACTTAAAAGAAAAGAATAATGAGAAGTACTAATAAATGTTTGTTCATTGCTTGTTTAACAAATTTAAATCTCTTAGGTCCTTGAAAACATTGCATTGCATTTGCATAAACATCGCATAGCATATCATAACATTGCATCACAGGTACATTGGAGATTGGTTTTCTCATTTGCTCGCTATTTATTTTAGCGAAATGGCTCTTGAGCAGATGTCAAAGATCTTGGGCTCGAATGCTCGGTTTGAGATGTTTACCGGCTTGGTCCAGGCCAAGAAGATCTGAAGAAGCTCATCAACAAGAAGAAGAAGGTCGTTGGTCTCCTCAACATGGGTGAGCGTTTCAAAGGGGTCCTAAGGTGGTCGGCCGTATTGAGCTCTCTGAAGGAAGTGTCCATACGAGGGAAGTACCAAGGGTGATGAAGGTGAGCAGCGTGAGCCAAGAAAGAAGGAGAGGATCGGTCGATTATAGCCAACACTCGAGGAAGATGACAAGTACAAGCAACTCGAAGATCGTCGAATCTTGTGGAAAACACGAAAATGTCTCTGAATTTTGATGACTGAGTCTTGTTCTGGTGTGGTGATTCCTCCCAAGTTCAAAGTTCCTACTTTTTCCAAATATGATGGCATGTCTTGCCTAAGTGCATTTGAAGTCCTATGTCCGGAAGATCAATCCCCACATGATGAGAAAGTTGTGGATGCACTATTTTCAAGAGAGTTTGTCCGAACCCGTTGGAATGGTACTATCGGCTAGAGAATGACCGTATCCGTACTTGGGTGACTTGGTGATGCTTTCTGAGACAATATGAGTACAATCTTTGAATTGACACCCACTCGCATGCAACTACAAAGCATGTCTATGGGTCGTGACGAGAAGTTCAAGAATGCGCTCGAAGTGGAGAGATCTAGCGAGTTCAACCACCCTTGTCCAATAGGGAGTTGGTTGATATGTTCATGGGGACAGCAGCGGCCGTTCTTCAATCATCGATTGGAAATTCTTCATCCGGATTCACCGAGTTGATATTGACGGCGCATTGAAGGTGGTATCAAGAGTGGGAAGATTCGGTAGCGACATCTTCAATCTTTGCGAAGAGATCTTTTGGTGCTAAGAAAAAGCCAATCTTGTGTATGGTCGGAAAAGCCGAGCCAAGACCGACCGTGCTCAATCGTGAGGCGGTTGTGATCTCGATCCTACATCGGCACAACCTCGGTGAGGCGGTAGCGTAGCGAGCAGCGCCACGAAGGCGGTTCTGAAGATCAACATGCCTTTGTCGCAAGCTTTGCAACACATGTTGAAAGCGAGCTAATTACTTTGAGGATCCTCCTCGAATGTCAACACTTCCTCTCCAAAGTACAATCCAAATGCTAAGTGTGCTTACCATTCCAACGGCCGAGACACGACCGACAATTGTTGGGCTACGAAGAACAAATTCAAGATATGATTGAAGCTAAGATTGAATTTGATCCTCTGTTGAGACTCGAATGTGATCAACGCCTATGCCTAACCATGACAAGAGTTCCAATCTTTGTTGGTGGCGATACTTATGTTTTCAACGTAGATGACTTGACCATTCCTCGATGTTGTTAAGAAGAATGCATTGCAAGCGGTGTCAATCCGGGATGCCGGAGAGTTGTCGTTGGTGCTAAATGCACACGATGGTTGTGCTTGGTTGAGAAGGCGTGTTCGGTGCATGATGGATAACGTGAGATACTATTTACGAAACCACTGCGGCTGTGTGAAGAAATGTCTAAGTTGAAGATTGACAATGCGAATGGCTGTATCATCATGTGGGATACCTTGGGGCAGCCAAGTGGAAAGTATGATTACATGGTGAAGTACATTCACGATAGTTACAAGATTCCTATTGAAGATGTTAAGGCGGGATGGGGTGGCGATTTCCAGAGGACTACGATGTTAACACTATAAGTTTCCTCTGCGATCCTATACCTAGGGTGACACCCCTCATTATCACTTCTCCCGACCGGTTCCATATTCCTCGACAAACCTATCCCTTGGAACTATGGAGGATGTTTACTATCATGGCGTCAAGCAAGACCCTCGACAATTGAAGATCTTCTCTGAAGTTTCTATTCGACATTGACAACATCACGGATCGATGGTGACGAACGGAAGGTATTCTCTCGATATCTCTCCTCCAAAGACACTGCGACTCCATTCGCATTCCAGCTACCAATCAATATCCCGGCTAGAGGAAAGAACCGGTGACTCATCTGCTCGCGGAAGTACCAAGGAAGTTCGAAGACACCTCAAACGAAATGGAGGAAAAGATCATCAAGAAGAGTGATTACAATGTTGTGGAGCAGTTGGGACAGACTCGTCCAAGATCTCCATGCTTGCTGCTCTTGTGCTCGAGGGCTCATGCTAATGCCTTGGTGAAGTTTCTAAAGAATGCTCATGTACCGCAAGACACTACCAGATCAATTTGAAGTTTGTATTGCTAGCTGCTGCCAACAACGGCCTAGGCTTCTCGATCTTGATTTGACTCCTTGGGAAAGAAACACAACAAAGCCTTGCACATCTGTTGAATGCAAGGGCACTACAATCTCATGTCTTGGTGGATACGGTTACGCTTTGAATATCCTTCGAAGGCGCTTTTGATCGACTTCGATGTCGAAGGGTTGGTTACGAGACCCGGTGACATTATCGTGAGAGCTTTTGATGGTTCTAAGCGCGTGCTTGGAGAGCTCACTCTGCTGTTAAAGTCGGTTCCAGACTTTTGACTCCACCTTCTTTGTCATGGACATCCGTCCATTATTCTTACCTACTTGGGCCCTTGGATACATGGGGCGGTATTACCTCTACCTCGCATCGAGTACCGGTGAAAGGGAAGGTTGTTACGGTGTGTGGTGAAGAAGAGTATATAGTCATCATCTGGTCATTCCGCTATCTCGAGATGGAGGGTGAATTCTTGAGACTCCTGTCAAGCTTTTGAAACAATACCAGTCATGCTGTTGACTCTCCTGTCCTCTGAAGTTACACAAGTTCCGCCTAGGATGGCCTCTTTGAAAGATGCTCAAGCTGCGGTTGAAGAAGGTAGCTCCATTTGGGGACGGCTCCTGATCTTCCTTTCAAATCGACAAGGCGGTTTAGGCTTCACCATCAAGTCGAGAAGATGATCGCCATGAGCGTGTCGGCCAACTTCCCTTCGCATCGGCAGTGGAATCCATGCTATAGAAGGCGGCGACAGCGGACGCCGACAAGTGGATCTTCGAACTCGGATCATGGGCTCGGCAATTGGAAGGCGAAGTCGTACCGATCTCCTTTAGCCAGTAATTGCTCTTGTTTTGTTTGCTTTTCGTATTTCTTTATGTTTTGAACAATAAACTTTGAAAGCCTAATGCCTTGCGGGCATCATGGCTCGTTGCGAGGTTATTATCATCGTTCGTATTTTCATTCAATAAATCGTTGGACTTTTGCATTCAATTGTTTGTTTTCTTTCTTTACTTTATCAAAGCTATGTGTTCTTACACACACGTGATACATGCGAAATCACTCGAATCTAGTTAATACAGCTATGCTAGTGCTAAATATGACTTGATAATCCGATCTACCAAGCCAAAGCGAAGGTGAGGAAGATTGTGAAATGCCGGAGAACTTGCGGTCCTTTCTGACAAGAAGGCGAGTTATCTGACCACCGAAGAGTTGAGGTTGTGAATTTGGTGCTGATGAAGGCAGAAAAGAGATCAAGGTAGGAGCGGGTCTTGAGCAGTGTTAAAGAAAGGTTGGTTCGGATGCTACGAGATTATGTTGAGGTTTTGCTTGGTCATACGAAGACATGTCGGGTTTAGAGCGGTGATATTGTGGTACAGATTGCCGACAAAGAAGGTTTTCTCGGTGAAAAGAAGGTTCGTCGTATCGTCACGAGATGTCGAGAAAATCAAAGCCGAAGTTATGAAGCGAGTTCAATGGTTTTCTAGCCGTTACCTCCATCCCGGTGAAGTCGCGACAACGACATCTTATACAAGCGCAACCACGACATGTGCTTACTCCGTGTAGACGAAAACGCAATGCGTATCATGGAAGAGTTACGAAGGTGAATTTGGTACCCACTCCGGTGGACACACGATGGCTAAGAAGATTTTGAGAACAGGTTACTATTGGTCCACCATGGAAGGTTGTCACCGTATACTCGATCTTGTCACAAGTGCGGTTATGCGAGACAAGTGCACATACCTCGGTACCTCTGAATGTTTTAACTTCTCGTGGCCTTTTGCAATGTGGGGCATTGACATGATTGGAGATTAAGCCTGACTTCCAATGGACATCGTTTCATCCTTGTGGCAATTGATTACTTTACCAAGTGGGTAAAGCGACCTCGTATGCATCATCACCAAGAATGTTGTGGCTCGATTCATCAAACATAATCTTATCATCGGTATGGCACTCCGAAAGGATTATCACGGATAACGGTTCCAATCTCAACAACAAGATGATCACCGAACTACGCGATTCAAGATCAAACATCACAACTCTTCTCCATATCGGCCTAAGATGAATGGCAGTGGAAGCCAATAAGAACATTAAGAAGATTATCTGAAAAATAGCGGTGACTTACAAAGATTGGCATGAGATGTTACCATTAAGCTCTTCATGGTTATCACTTAGCGAACATCAGCGGCAACCCCCTCTCTTATCGGTATGGAAGCCGTCTTACCCATCGAGGTTGAGATACCCTCAACGAGTCCTCCGGAGGCGATTTAAGCGAGGCGATTGGGTTCGAACCGGCTTGACCAGATTAACTTGATCGATGAGAAGCGACTCGCGTCCATGCCATGGACGGTTATCGAAGCGAATGATCGAGCATTTAACAAGAAGGTCAAGCACCGAGTCTACCAAGTTGGTGATCTAGTAGTCAAGCATCATTCTTCCACAAGGTGATCCGAGGGCAAATGGACTCCCACCTATGAGGGACCATTTGTAGTCAAGACGATATTTTCCGTGAACTATGATACTTAGCACCATGGATGGCGACTTCCACACCACGAGCAGACATAGTCAAAAATACTACGCATAAAGAGACCCGCTAGGTCGGTGGCCTAGGCAAAAATAAGGGCATCTGGCGAACCAAAATGGTTCGGGCAAAAATAAGGATATATACAAAACATGTACACCGTGAGTCGAAAACACGAAAAGCGGCTTGGGCAAAAGGTATCGGTGGTGAAAACCGAAAGGCGGTCTAGGCAAAAGTTAGGGATTTAAGCGTCGACTATGTCTCTTCGGATCACTGTTTCAGACTACTATCGGCATTCAAGATTCAAATGGCGAAGATCGGTCTATTCACTTTCTCTTGACAAGGAGATGAGATAGTTGAAATATATGAGTACTAGCATAGTTGGAACTTAACGAGATTGTTTCCATAGCTTTTTACCTTTCTTGTGTACAAATTACTTGGCCATACCACATCAAATAAATCTGACTTCTTTCTCTTTACAATTTACATTGTTGTTATTTGCAATAAGTCCAACGTTTGCTTTGAATGATTATCGCATTTGACATAAAATCTCTCTGCAAACATACGAAAAGTGAATATGCAAAAGTACTTACTAGGGCTCTAGGATTTGGGACGGACGAAAGTCACCCATACCATTCCCCAGAGCATAAAGGTGTCACCCACAACACACCTTCCCGGTAGTATAATCCACGAGCAACAATTTCACTCAACCAAGCAACGTTACATCGGTCTCAGCGGTAACACTTCATCCCGTGGACATTTCAATCCTCCCCTTCTCCCGGCGGTATCCGGACTCGAAACTTGGTGAGATAGTGCATCGGAGAAACATATACCTTTATTCCCCGGAGATTACAACGGACTCTAGACCCTTCAAGCCGGTCTCTCGGTAACCATCAAATGCTCTCGGTGAGATCTACACTCGGAATCCCAGTGAGCATCTCTTAAATTTCCTCGGCGGGATCTACATACAAGGTCCCCAACGGATCGCCTCCCGATTCTCCTCGGCAGGGTCTATATATGAGATCTCCAACATGAGCTTCTCAAATCTCTACCTTCCTCAACAATGTCTAGGCCCAAGACTTGGTCGAGATAGTGCATCGGAGGAATCCAGATATCTTCCTCCTCCTTCAAAGTAGGGACTTCCACTACTCTATTCCCAGATCAATCTTCAAAGAATATCGCATCTTCTTCAAGATGGATATGTTTTGAAATATCACAACATTCATCATTCATACATTTTTCATAAAGTCATAATTCACATATGTCATTCATATACCTTGTCATGCATCATACTTTGCATAAGACTAACCAATATTCTATCAAAGTTTCTCTTGTTTTCTCCAAAGCAGTATGATCACTTTGACACAAAGCAGGTCGAGATTAAGCCCGAGCGGCGGAAAACTATCGAAAGACCGCCTTGCGACAGGTCGAGTTAAGCCCGAGCCGCGGGAAAACTATCGAAAGACCGCCTCCGACAGCGAGTCGAGATTAAGCCCGAACCGGCGGAAAACTATCAGAAAGACCACCTCGGTTATCCTCCGATAACGAGCAATGGATCAACACCGATGCACAACGGGGAAGCTATCCACGTTTTGGCCAACTACAATCTCTCGGAGTAATCAGCGCGATTTATTCGATTATCAGCACAATGCGAGTCTAGCGTCGACTCGGTGCCTTGGATGGCATCTTAAGCCCATCTCCGACTATTTGTCAACATCTCTTCACTATCGAATCATATATGGTTAAAAATCAATACGGACCAATAACTTCATTCAAAGTGAACACGAAGTCTAACGTCGACTCCTTCGGATGGCATCTTATCTCCTCTCCATTCAAGAACATCTGAGTCTAAGCGTCGACTCACCCTCGATCGACCTTTCTAGATGGCATCTTAAGCCCATCTCGACTCTCCTATTAACAACCTCGAGTCTAGCGTCGACTCGCTCTCCAACTTCTCCAAATGGCATCTGTAAGCCCATTCCGCATCATCCACCAGCGGTGCAAATTTTCGGTGTACTCGGTGTTCAATCATCTTCACCTCCAGTCACGAAAGACAAGCATGTCAATCTAACCCTTCCGTACAAGAAGATTGAGCAGGGGCAGCTGTCATACCCCAAAATTTGCCCTCCATCTACTCAAGAGATCTCATACATCCATCTGAAGGATTCCTCGAGAGTTGATCGGACAAACTCTCTCCTAGACAATCAACCCAAACTAGGGTTTGGTATCTCTCAAGTCAAGATGGATTTCCAACATCTCCAATGACCTTCATGCTTCCTCATATGCTTCAAAGATTCTCCATGTCAAGTTTCAAGCCTCACAAGTCAAGTTTCCTCAGACAATTGTTCAGATGGTTGAAAATCGGGTGTATTGGACAAAAAGTCAGCATGGTCAACATACATCAAAACTTCGATTTTGGTCAACATCCTCATTTTGAAGTTACATTCATCATTTGATCAAGGGTTGATCATGATTCATCAAGAAGACTCAAGATTTGCCCAAAGGTCGAACTTTCTAAATTAGGGTTTAGATGAAAAGTCAATGAACTTTGGTGGTCATAACTTTCTCATACTTTCTCGAAATTTTCCACCACCTCTTGTTTTGAAGGAAATTCAATTCTCTACAACTTCATGTCTCACAAGAATGTCCAAAAATGCTTCATTTGAGAGGTATAGCTCAAAACATTCAGGTCATTTTCAAAGTCAACAAAAGTCAACTTTTGTTTTGAAGATATTTTGAGAATGGTAACTCAATTGAGATGAGACAAAGACATTGTTTAGAGGACTCTTAGAGATTTCAAAAGTCCAAGAACACTCAAAAATGTGGAAAATTGAGCAAGATACACTATTCGAAGTTGGGGAATTTTGGACGATTGCACAAAGGACATATTGGTCAAATTGCAAAATTTTCCAAATGGGCCTATAATCTTTTGATCCAAACTTGTTCATGATGCTATTCTTGACCCATAAATGCTTGACCTTGGTTATTTTCTATTTTATGATTTATATTTGAATTTTATAACATTTAATTCAAAATAAATTATATAAAATATGAAAATTAAACATTTTCTCAAAAGGAATGATTTTATATCTTTCTAAATGTACAAGAAGGCCCATGACCCTTACCAAATTCGTGATAGCCTTGCATTCATGAGAAAATCATATATTTTTCAATATTTGATTTTATTTTAAATGAAATATTTGCACATTCAAGAAGCAATCTTTTTCACTCCTTTTGCCATCAAATTTCTTCTATAAATTGCCCAATACACCTGAGGACGAAACCTAGCCCTTGCACTAACCCTTATTTTGCCAAAATTTTCCATAAAGTTGCAATTTTCGATTTCCTATTTCCAAATTCAAGGTGTTTTGAGCATTCAATCTTGCTCGGAGGTTCCCAAGCAAAGCATATCTCACTTGAAGCCAAGCGCGAACTCGATCCTAAGCACTCCGATTTGGTACATTTATGAAATTCAATTTCATTATTCATGTGTTGTTAATGCTTTTGTGTGTTTGTTTATGTTGGGACATTCATTAGAGTGCATTTGATACTTTACATGCAAGCATACACGTAGAAATCATCCATTGCCATTGTTAGGGTTGAAGGATTTGAATCGAACCGGTTATCTGACATTTTCAGGGCAAACCAATAGCACCATTGGATTGAAGGTCCGATTTAGGGGGTAGGGTACCTTAGAGCTTTTTATTAGCGTATTTTTGAGTTTTGAGGTTGGAGCAAGGAGAAGGCTAGGAGCTCGGCGTCGTGGCCAGGTTGACTCGGCATGGCTTGCGTGGCGTGAAGGAGCGTTCGATTAAATGCATTCGTGGCTGGGCCGACTCGATTTTCAACATATCCGGGGCGTCATCGCTTTTGTGTCAATGTTTCTCACTTTCCAAACACCAAAGACACGTTGTCGATGGTTAAGGCTTGGCTTTTGGGAAGATTCTCCTCGGGGTCATGGGATCGATCCACCCACCAGTTTGAGTTTCTTTTACAAAGCGCATATTTTCTATATTTTCCATGTTTTCTTATTTTTAATATTTTCCATTCATTTTAATTTCTTTCCTATATTTTATTTTGCATTAAAAAATTACCAAAATATAATTTTCTTTTGGCATTTATTCTCTTAAAAATGTTTATTTAATTTAATAAATATAAAAATATCTTTTGCATGCATATTTATTTTATTTTATTTTAGCATTTAAACCATTATAAATTCATTTTGAATTATTATTTATGCATTAAAAAATCCCAAAAAAATTATTTTAATATATTTATCTTATTTCCAGCATATATTAATTTTCTCATATTAAAATTTGTATTTTTTCTAACATTTTCTCTTATTTCGTTGTCATCATATTTCCCGATTTTCTTATTCTTTCACAGGTTGCTCCGATTCGGACGTTTTCTTTTTATCGTTTTATTTTTCCAATAATGTAATTGCTCAAGGGTTGTAATAGTTTAATTTAGGACTTTTACTTTCCGCACTCCTAATTATGTAACTGCCCCAAAGCCATGTAATAGCGTGGGATTTACCTTTACATTCCGCATTTTACTTTCCGCACCCTTATCAATGCTAGTAATTAGGCGTGTGGCAAGATAATAATTGGACATAGCTCACACTAATTTCAAGATAAAATATAAAATCAACACACTTCTTTCACACACGCACCTTAGGGTAATTCTCTCTCGATGCCTTCGATTTCAAATGGTCATGTCCCTCGAGCGTAGGTATTCTAGCACCGTTGCCTTCAAACAAATCATCATAGTCCCTTGATACAAAGATCATAGACCCACGATATCGCCTCCGAATACATGATCTTGACCCTCGATTGTCGCCTCGAAAAAATGATGATAGTCCTTGAGCGTGCTAGGATACTTCCTGAGTTGCCTTCTATGACCATCCGATGTCCCTTCGAATGTCCGCTTACATCCAGCGAATGGAGCTACCTACTAACTAATGGTATGGCTAGCGCTATTCTAAAGGAGCGATAAGTACAACAAAATGACCAATTACGAGTGGGTAAATAAGTCTTTAGTTGCTTGCTCTAAACAAATGCTTTTCACACCACACTCTTTTCAAAGTTCAAATTCTCTTTCAAAAACAAAACATTTCCGAACACTTTGTATACACTCCTACATGAGTCATTACAAAGTCAAAGCGAAATGCCTTTTCAAAACATTTTTGTCAAACACACAGAAAGCAATTTTTAAAAAAGTTATCTAAGAGCAACTAAGAGCCCGTAGAATAAACTGCGGATGGAAAGGGGTGCTAATACCTTCCCTTTTCATAACCATTCTCCCGAACTTCGAATCTAACGAAGGTCTTTTTCGTACTTTTACCTTCCCTTAATTGGATAAAAATAAAAGTCGGTGGCGACTCTTGCTATCCGCACATTTGGATACAAAAATCCTACAAAGTCAGTTCACCGTATCACAGTATTCACATGAGTTTATGAAGGAAATATAAACAATGCATGATGTTTATTCACAGGAGTTTATGAAGGAAATATAAACAAGTGTTTGTGAAACGAACGTTTGAAAGCAGCGTAACTTGATTATTTACAAGTTTGAGCGTATGCGAAGTGAATATGTACGAGCGAGTTATTTATGTACGGAGAATGTGGATGTACATAAGAGGGATGGGACTTACACTTGTAAGAGAGGCCCATTGGTTTAAAAGCAGTTTCACCAGGAATAATGCTCCTTTCAATACCAATGGTATTCAGTGTATACACAAGTGAAGTTAAAACAAACGATCGAAGTTTGTATGTACTTGAGTATTTACAAAGGTGTCTATATTATATACAGGTAAAAATTTGTATGTATATGAAAAATGTTTGTTTATGTACAGGAAAATGAAAACAAACGGACAAAAGTTTGTCTATACACAAATATTTTCAAAAAGACGTCTGTGTTATGTACAGATGAATTTTTATGTAAGGAGAAGTTGATATGTACAAGGAAAAAGATATGTACATAAAGAATTGGTTTTGTACAAAGAAATAAATATGTACAAAAAGTTGGGACTTACAGTGAGGGTGGCCCATGATCGATTAAATCGAGAGAAAAGCGAATTCGGTTTATCGTTTAATCGGATCGATCATGGTAAAATGATGTAAGTTTGATGAAAAGTTTTGAAGAATGATTTAAAAAGTGTTTTTGGAATGTTAAGTTTATTTATGAGAAGTTTTGAAAAGAATAGGAAGTCGAAAGTTCGAAAAATTCACCTTTAAAAGGTGTTTTGAAAAGTGTCAAAAGTGTCATTTTCGGCCCGATTAAAACATAATCAGATGAAAGTTTTTTCTGAAAATTTTTGCACTATCATAAAATAGATACATTTATTGACAAGTGTACAAAAAATCACCTCAAAATGAGGAGTTTTGATTGGTTAAAAAAAATGTCAAAGTTTGTGAAAAAAACATGAAGAAAATGACAAGTTTTAAAAAAAATGGTTCATGGGAGGTTTGAACCCATGACCATTGGGTGGTAGACGTGGCAATGAGCCTTAAGGGCGTGCTGGCAACCACTGGGACAAGCGCGCATTTGTGTTTGTGAATTAAAACACGTGTTTATAACATATTGGAAAATTTAAATTTGAAAAACACCAAGAACACGCGCGAACTGTTCTTCATCTTCATCAATTCTCAGATTTCGTAACTTGCTTGTTTCTTGATGAAATTGGAAGTTGTAAACATGAAAGTTGCTCGTTTTTTCACAAGGAACACGATGGTGATTGTTAATTTCATTTATTTTTGGTCTAGCATGATTGAATTTCTGGAAAACACTAAGAACCCTAGAACTGGAAATTCTAAATTAAATGATGTATGGTTGATGATTTTTCAATTTGTTTGAGGGTTTATGATCGTGTTAGGTGCAGAAAATGATTGGCCAACCGTTTTTTCATTTAAGTGCAAAGAATCATGGAGTTTGAGTTTCAAGTGCATACCTGTTCAAGCTGAGATTGAAGAAGATGATGGCGTGTTTCCAGAACTTGTTTCTCGATTGTTTGAGCTTCAACGGATGTTAGGAAAGGTGTATGATCACCCTGCTTGCCTTGAATCACCCTGGAACTCTCCAGCCAAGTCCACCTGCATTAACTGAAAATGGAAGCTCGATTTCTATGTTCAAGCTGTTACAGTTAGTAGTTATGGATCTGCATCATCCCTATGATGTTCATGGATGATGTTTGGATGCTTGGAACACGAGTTAATCAAGTCTAGCCATGAATTCGAAAGTTATGGCAGTTTTGCAAGCATAATGACCATGGCATGTAATTCTGAGTTTCAGCTTTGATCATGTTGCTTTTAAGTTCTAAACAAGTTTGATATTGATTATGAAATGTGTTTGACACCAAAGTTCATCATAGTTCTCACTAAATTTCAAAATTGCAATGTTTGGCAAATTGAACTATGATTCTTAGATTTTCAAAGATGAAGAGTGAAAGCATGGATTTGCATTGCTTTGGTGTGATTTGAACTTGAAAATGATGCTCTATTTATAGGCCATGGAATCTGAAATGTTAGGCACAAGTACATGGCATTGTGTAAATCAAAGTTGCCTTAAAGGGTAAGGATGACTTTTGCAAAAGTAAAAAGGAAGCTTCCTCTTTTTACCATGTGTGAAAATCACAAATTGATCTTATCTCTTCTCAATTATCTCTAGCTGATATTTATCAGCTCTACACTCCATTTGGAAAGGTGGCATTGCTTCTAGATGAAGAAATCACAAAATGACCTATAATGTGAAGTTTTGAACTTTGAAAATCATGTTCATGGAGCCTTATGTTTCAATTTCAAAAGTATAGCTAGACTCCATGGATTTGAGAGTTCTTGGACATTTTGGAAATCTTGTTTCAAGGGCTACAACTTTCATGTTTTGAGTTTTTTCCAATTCAAAATGGAACTATGTGAAAAAATGGCATGAAGTTTGGAAAAAGTAAGAAATTTCAACACTTGAAAATTTTCTAAGTGTTTGAAAATTTGACTTTTTGTTGACTTTTTCAAATTCTTTGATTTTTTATGATCAAGATGGATCATTTGAAGTATTTTGATGATGGAAAAAGTTTTGTTTTGAAAAAGTTGACCAAAAGTCAAAGTTTGACTTTTCTATGCAGATGAAATTTCATCAGATGTTCCAGAAATTGATTGATGAAGTCTATGAACTTTTGTGATGTTTTGAATCCAGAAATTAGGTCAAGATGTTGTATCTAAGATGTAATGACCAATCTCTATCCAAAAAAGTCATTCAATGCTCAAAAAGTCAGAGAATACTCATGCTCGACCAAAACCCTAATTGGTCGATCCTTGATTGATCAATGAGAAAAATTGGGTATCTAATGATCAGAGGTTGATGATTTGATCAAGATAGATAAAATGAGGTGAGGAAAACTCAAACCCTAATTGGTTGCCTCTTGAATCAGATGAAAATCTTGTGAAACCCTAATTTTGACTTGTGACAACATCAATTTTTATCCCAAATCCACAACATATCTATCAAACACTAACTATAGGAAGTGGAAAATCAAACCCCTTACCTTAAAAGCTTGGATGATCTTAGATGCTCCAACCAACTCCAACTCCTAGCTTGATCTTGCTCTTCTTCTTCTTCTTCCAAAGCTCTCTAGTTTTTTTCTTTCTAAGTTTGGTTTGGTGTTGTAATGGAAGGAAAATGAGGAAATGGTGTTTTATGTTGGTCTTACTACTAGCCAAGGGGTGTACACCTAATTCTGAGTAATTAGCACCCACACCCCCCAACTTGTCTTACTAAATATAACATTAATAATATTATTAACCCAATTAATTAAAATAACTCCGGAAAATTAAATATCGGTCCGAATAATATTTTACCGAATCGAACAGAATAAAAAGGACGAGCGAAGCGTCGAATATATTATCAGATATATCAATTAATATAAATATTCTCGTCGCAAAAGTAATCGTCAAACGGTAACTCAAAAATATTAATATAATATAATATTAAATAAAACGAGGCGTTACAAATCTCCCCCACTTAAAAAGTTTCGTCCTCGTAATTGCCTGACTCGAAAAGCTCGGGATAGGAATCCCGCATCTTGCTTTCCAACTCCCACGTCGCGCTTTCACCAGCTGCTCCTATCCAAACAACTTTGACCAAGGAAATCTCCTTGCCACGAAGAGACTTTATCTCACGATCTTCAATCCTTAAAGGCATCGTTTCCACCGTAAGATTGTCTCGAACTTGAATATCATCCATCTCAATCACATGCGAAGGATCCAGAACATACTTCCGAAGTTGCGATACATGGAATACATCGTGCAAATTCGAAAGATTTGGCGGAAACGCCACTCTATAAGCCACTTTTCCCACTTTAATAGTAATTTGGTAAGGACCAATAAAGTGAGGAGTTAGCTTCTTCGACTTCAATGCTCGCCCATCGCCGGTTGTAGGAGTAACTCGCAAAAACACATGATCACCATCTTGAAATTCAAAGTCCTTTATCCTTTTATCATGATAACTCTTTTGTCGACTTTGAGAAATTCTCATCTTTTCTCTAATCATCTTCACCGCCTCAGTAGTCTCTCTAACCAATTCGGATCCAAGCACCACACTTTCACCTGACTCGTGCCAACACAAAGGAGTTCTACACCGCCAACCATACAAAGCCTCAAACAGCGCCATTCCAATACTAGCATGAAAAGCTGTTGTAATAAGTAAACTCAATCAAAGGAAGATATGTATCCATGAACCACCATGTTCAAGAATACATGCTAAGCTATGTCTGATGAACTGACTTTTTAGTTTTTTTTGTATCGCAAATGTGCGGATAGCAAGAGTCGCCACCGACTTTTATTTTTATCCAATTAAGGGAAGGTAAAAGTACAGAAAAAGACCTTTGTTAGATTCTGAGTAAGGGAGAAGGTTATGAAAAGGGAAGGTATTAGCACCCCTTTCCATCCGTAGTTATCTACGGGCTCTTAGTTGCTTTATAGATCACTTTATAAAACTTGTGCTTTCTGTGTGTTTGAAAAAAATGTTTTGAAAAGGCATTTCGCTTTGACTTTGTAATGATTCGTGTAGGAATGTATACAAAGTGTTCGGAAATGTTTCGTTTTGAAAAGAGTTTGAACTTTGAAAAAAAGTGTGAGGTGTGAAAAGTTTTTGATAGAGCAAGCAACTAAAAGTCTTATTACCTACTCAGAATTGGTCGTTTTCGTATTATTTACGTTCCTTTAGAATAGCGCTAGCCATACCATTAGTTAGTAGGTAGCTCCATTCGTTGGATGTAGAGGGACATTCGAAGGGACATCGTATGGTCATAGAAGGCAACTTGTAGGAAGTATCCTAGCACATTCGAAGGGACTATCATCATTTTTCGTAGGCAACAATCGAGGGTCAAGATCATGTATTCGGAGGCGACATCGTGGGTCTATGATCTTTGTATCGAAGGGACTATGATGATTTGTTTTGAAGGAAACAGTGCTAGAATACCTCTACGTTCGAGGGACATGACCATTTGAATCGAAAAAGGCAACGAGAGAGAATTACCCTAAGGGGTGCATGTGTGAAAGAGTGTGTTGAATTCAGATATTTTATCTTGGAAATTAGTGGGCTATGTTCAACTTTATCTTGCCATACACACCTAATTACTAGCAATTGATAGGGTGCGGAAATTAAAATGCGGAAATGTAAAGATGCGGAAAGATAAATGTCCTACGCTATTACATGGCTTTGGGGCAGTTACATAATCAGAAAATGCGGAAAATAAAAGCCTAATTAACTATTACATCCATGAGCAATTACATTATTGGAAAAAAATAGAACGATAAAAGCTGAATCGGAACAACCTGTGAATGAATAAGAAAATCGAGAAATATGATGAAATCGAAATAAGAGAAAATGTTAGAAAAAATGCAATTTTTTATATGAGAAAATTAATACATGCTGGAAATAATATGAATATGCTAAACTAATTTTTTGGGATTTTTTAGATGCCATTTAACAATTAAAAATGAATTAAAAGTGATTTAAATGCAAAATTATAGATAAAAATAAATATGCATGCAAAATTAAGTTTTTTAATTTTATAAATTAAATAAACATTTTATGAAAATAATGTGAAAAGAAAAATATTTTTTGATAATTTTTTAATGCAGAAATAAAATATAGAAACTAATTAAAAAAAACAATGCAAAATATTGAAAATAAATAGAAAATATGAAATAATTGAAAAATATGCAAAGTTGTGAAAAGGAAAAGAGAATGGTCCTGGCAGGACTTGAACCTGTGACCATTGAGAGTATCTTGCACATGCCACGCCTTAACCACTGGGACAACGTGTCTTTGGTGTTTGGAAAACGCAAGCCATGGTTTATAAGCATACGCGTGTCTCTGATTTTGAATTCAACGCCCAGTCAGCCTTGTGGACCCCAGGTGGAAAGAGGGAACGAATCAGGAAGCGAAGGCATACATGCTTGCAGTCAACCTTGTCGGCCGGAGCCTAGCTCGGTCGTCTCAAATGACGAAAATGAAAACCAGAAAAATACGCAGGATAAATGGGAAAGGGGGACCCTACCCCCCTAAATCGACCCTCCTGAATCCATTGGTGATATTAGTTTTGGCTAAAAGTGTCTGCATCAACCGGTTCGATCGCAACAGTTCAAAAAGCCCTAGCCATGGCAAATCGTGATTTATGCGTGTATGCTTGCATGTGATGCATCATTCCTGATCTATGGAGTGTCCTGAGTTCATTCAATCACACAAAAGCAATTAATAACGCATGAAATAAGAAATTCGATTTTCAAGTTTTTACCAAATCGGAGCAAGCTGTGGATCGCGTTCTGGGCAGTCCTGGCTTCAAGCAAAGGATGTTTATGACTCCTGGGGACCTCCTGAGCACGTTTGAATGGAAAGTTTGGGCTGAGAACGGCTGGAGATAAGAATTCGAATTTTCAAGAATGTATGAAAATTTTGGCAAAATAAGGACTTGTTCTTTGGCTAGGGTTTCGTGTCTGTGGCTTGTGTACTTGCTGAGTATTTATAGAGGAAGTTTGGATGGCAAAAGGAGTGAAAAAAGATTGCTCCATCAATGTGCAAATATTTTCCATTTAAAACAAATCAAATATTTGAAAAAATTTGATTTTCTCATGAATGCCATGGCTAGCACGAATTTGGTAAGGATCATGGGCTATCTTGGACTTCAAGGAAGATATAAAATCAATCCTTTTAAAAAAATATATAATTTTCATATTTTATATAAGTTATTTTTGAATTAAATGTTATAAAATTCAAATATAAATCATAAAAATAGAAAATCACCAAGGCAAAGCATTTATGGGTCAAGAATAATGTCATGAATAAGTTTGGATCAAAAGAAAATAGGCCCATTTGGAAAATTTTGCATTTTGACCAATATGTCCTTTTGTGTAATTGTCCAAAATTCCCCAACTTCTGAATAGTGTATCTTGCTCAATTTTCCACATTTTTGAGAGTTCTTGGTCTTTTTGGAAAGCTCTAAGAGTCGTCTAAACAATGTCTTTGGTTTCACTTCAATTGGAGTTACCATGCTCAATATATCTTCAAAACAAAAAGTTGACTTTTTGTTGACTTTGAAAATGACCTGTAATGTTTTGAGCCATACCTCTCAAATGAAGCATTTTTTTGGACATTCTTGTGAGACATGAAGTTGTAGAGAATTGAATTTCCTTCAAAACAAGAGGTGGTGGAAAAATTTCTGAGAAAGTATGAAGAAGTTATGATCAGTCAAAGTTCAGTTGACTTTTCACCTAGAAACCCTAATTTAGAAAGTTTGACTTTTGAGCAAATCTTGAGTTTTCTTGATGAATCATGATCAACCCTTGATCAAATGATGAATGTGACTTCAAAATGAGGATGTTGACCAAAAATCAGAAGTTTTGACTGTATGTTGACCACAGGTTGACTTTTGTCCAATACAACTGATTTTCAACCATCTGAGCAATTGTCTGAGGAAACTTGACTTGTAAGGCTTGAAACTTGACATGGAGAATCTTTGAAACATATGAGGAGGCATGAAAACCATTGGAGGTGTTAGAAGTCCATTTGGATCTGAGAAATGCCAAACCCTAGTTTCGGTTGATTGTCTAGGAGAGAGTTTGTCTGATCAACTCTTGAGGAATCCTTGAGCATGAATGTATGGAATGTCTTGAGAAGATGGAGGGCAAATTTTGGGGTATGACATACGCCTTTCAATCTTCTTGTCTTGGAAGGGTTAGATTGGCATGCTTTGCCTTTCGTGACCTGGAGGTAGAAGATGATTGAACACTCGAGTACACCTGAAAATTTGCACTCGCTGTTGATGATGATGCGGGAATGGGCTTACAGATGCCATTTGGAAATCGGAGACTTTGCTGGGGGAATGAGCCGTACGCTAGACTCGAGGATTGTATAGATAGGTGTTGCACCCCAAAATTTGCCCTCCTATCTCGATTTTATCTGGCTTAGGCTTCGCATTCACCTGCATACACGTCCATTAGGTCATTAACATTAAACATACATTCATCCGTTGCATATGCATCATTTCGTCGTATTTAAATTGACCAAAAGTTAGTTTAAATCGATATTTGCATCGTTTATAGTTATAAGATACAGATATTTCACTTCATTCATTTTATCTCCTTACCTATTTATTGTATCGTTTTAAGTTGATTATATGTCGATGATATCAATATTTCGATTTTGCAAACAAACTGTTAAAAGCGATTCGACACTGTGCGGAAAATTAGCGGGAAAATATTTCAAACTTTCGCCTCTAACTCACTGCTTTATGAATCTACGTGTCGTAGATCATGAAAATGTGATCTCTCTAATTTTTCGATACATTTGAAATTTTGTTTTAATAGTAAGTGTTTTCGGTATTTTTATTATCGTTTTATTTCAATTTTAAATATTTCGATAATTTTTCTTTAATGTTTGATACCTGTAATTTATTTTAATATGTTTATTTTATTTTTTCGGATAAATTTTTGTCCGAACTTTTATCATTTTTAACAATTTTAAGTGTCTAATTTTTATCTTTAAAAATCAAACAAAAAATACTATTGGGCTTATTAATTTTATCAATTTCATTTTAGGCCCATTTTATGATTAAGGGTATTTTGGTATTTTAAAAATATGAAAACCCTATTTTACTTTTGTATATATATGTGTTATGTTATACTGTTGAGGGGGAACCGAAAATAGAGGAGAGGCGGATCTTGAAAATCAAAAGTATAAAAATTTGAAGAGTCTCTCTTCATCGGCATAAACCAAAACCCCTTCATCTTCTCCTTCTCACATAACCATAACAAAACAATGTTTCTTGTTAACTCATAGAACTTCAACTCAAAGAAGCCTTTTCACTTCACAACATTTCCCGTTTCACCACCCTCCTCCGTCTCCCTGCCGTGACAGCCGTATCTCCATTCCCTCAACCCTCAGTCCAGAACCCGTCTCTCTCCATATCTCCGTCAACCCCACTGTAACAACCATAATCTCCAACTTCAAACTCCTCCGTCTCCCTGCCGTTAACCCCTGTTTCCTCTTCATACTTGCCTCTCACATCCTTCATCATCCCTACCATCATCCCTTCACCTCCTTCGCCCTTCACATCCCTGTCATCTTCTTCAATTCAAACACCATCGCCATCTCCAGCTTCCATCGCCATCTCCATCTGCCTCACAAACCTCCATAAAACTCCCTGTCACCGCGTTTCCCTTTTCTGTCTACTTCCGTCATTCCGTCTTACTCACACCCGCCGTAACCCTCCACTCATCCATCAGCCGTCACCAGTCTCCGTTTCCGTTCCCTCTGTTTCAACCTCACTGCCATCTCCTTCTCAAAAACCCCTTCATCGTAACCATCAATCCTCCTTTCAATCCGCCGTCTGCCTTATACCCTGTTTCCTTCCAACCGCGACCTTGCTACCACCTTCAAACCCCAACCGTAACACTCCTCCAACTTTTCACTCTTCCCTTCGGCCGCCGCCGTCTTCCTTCTCCTCACGATTTCATCCGCCGGCCAACCTTCAATCGTGACCCTCTTCCACTGCCGCAGCTTCCCATCCACGGGCGGCACCCTTTCGCAACTTCCCTCTGTTCTATTCAGCATCTGCTATTGATTCCAAATCGGAGCATCCGTCGAGCTCCTCTCATCTCCTTCCGAGACACCTCAATCCTCAAACAACCGGATCATCCGTTCCCGTTGCCCAGCTTCAAATCGGTAAGAAATTAATTAAAGTTCCGTGATGTTCTGTTGATAGGATGAAACTGTTAGTTAACTTCTGAAAAACAGTTTGTGTTTATGTTAATCTGGTGAATTTGAACTGTTCATATGGTATGCTATTGGTTTTAGATCTTGTGTTAATCTCTTGAGTTTAGAATGGTTAAACTGTTATGCTACCATGATTGTTATTTACTTATTCAATTTAAGTCTGCAAGAGGTTGTTATGCTGTGATATCTAGTTTGATACCATTTTGGTTAATCGAATTGAACTATAACGCCGTGTTGAATTCTCTGAAAATTGGTTTGATAGTATAATACATTGGATTGGTCCATACTGTGATACTGTTAATTGTAGCTAAACTTTAAAATGTTAATTAATCCGGTGTTGAATTGGACGGTATCATTGTGTTTGTCGTGATAATATCTGATGATGCTGCTGCTTTCATGTTTAGTTTATGCCAATTTAGATAATACTTCCCATGTCAATACTGTTTTTAGTTGAGTTGAATAGTGTAAGTTTGCTAGCTTGATTGAAGCATTCAATTATTGATATATGTGCAATTTGATTTGAATATTGACATCGTTGTTGTTTAATTTGATTTGAATATTGACATCATTGTTGTTTATTGTTCGTAACTTCACATTTCTGCGAATGTTACTGTGTTTTTAATAAACCTGTGATAGAAATTTTTGAATGAATTGAAGTGTCATGGTGATTTGTGGTTTGACCTTGGAAGCTATTCTGTTGACAGCACCATTTCATTTATTTTCAAGTTGATTGAAGTTTGTCTATGTTTGGCTGAACAATGTTATTTTTTGTATCATGGAATTTAAGGGTAATCTTGCTTTCCGTGTGAATGATTTGGGATTTAGGATGGTTTCTTCTTTTAAATTAACATAGATTAGTGATGTAGAATTCTTGAATAATCTAATGCACTATAAGTGTTTGTATTAATGCCTCTTTGAATTGTATTGCCAATTCTTGACATTTTGATAATCTTTTGACATGGTGTTAATCATAAACAATTGTGTTAATGTTAGATTCTTGAGTTAGCATTGATTGTGAACAAATGTTAAGATCTGGGATTGGATAGATGTGTTTAGGTGTTGTGTCGAATTCTACATATGGATCGATAATTGTTATGTGAACTAGCATATGTGATTGAGCATTTAATGTTAATTTGTCGATTGTATGTTGCATTGATATGTCGAGGTCTCTTGAATCTTTGTTTACTTGCTTAATTTGTGCTTGACTTTTGACATATTGATACATTTCCATATTTGCTTTACTATTGAAGTTGTTTGTCGTTGAGTTTTACTTGAGTTTGAAACTTTAATTGATATCACGCTATTTGAGTTAGATTTCTAGAGCGTTAACAACTTCACTTTGTTTCATTTAAATTAATCATGAATGATTTGATGTTGATTTCGACGTGTTCTTCATTGGTTTCAAATATGTTTAATTGAAATTGTGGAGCATGATTGAGTAGGACTAGTGGCTGCCCGGGTTGGTAAGTGGTTGATAATGCAAGTTGCCTTTGAATTCATGTGGTCTTTGATCGATATTTAGAGTGTTTTTTTTGAGATAACATAGTTGCTGCCCGGAATCATGTTTAAGAGCATAGAGTTTGTTTTGAATTCGAGTTTTCATGTTTCAATTTGAATTTTTGATCCTTGTTTTCTCTATGATCGGAAAAGCATGTTTACCGTTGTGTATACTTGAGTTTAAATGTGATTGGAACAATGTATGTAGTGCTGAATTTTAACATGTACATTGAATACTAGCCTATTTTCTTGTTTTTTTATTTGTAAATTCATCCATCCATGTACATAGTCCATTTTATCTCATTTCGATTTTATCCCACTATGCTACTAACATGTTTGTTACTTGTGAAGGCATTCAAGAGTAGTTCAAACATCATTCCATCATAGAATATATATATCTTTCTCCATTTACATTTTTTTTAATTATTCTACTACTTCAATATAATATTTAGTTATGTGTTTTAGTATTGTAAATATAATTATATAGTATATCTATTTTTTATTTAATATTGTAAATACAATTATACTACTTTTATTCATATATTTTATTTGGTTTATTTTATAAATTCAATTACATTGTAGTTATTATTTTTGTGTTCGATTTGATTGAATTTAATTCAACCTTGAATGAATTTGAGCATAAATGTATCTATTCTTCATATAGTTTTTGTTTGTATCTTGAGTGATGTAGAGCCTTCATTTGGTATTCATCCGATGTGTCAAGCCTTATCAATTTTGAAGACTACGGAGCTCAATTCCTTCACCATAGAAGCTATTTAATTATTGATTAATTCGATTTGGTTGTAATAGCTTAGGATTTATTTCCTTGTGTATTCTAATTACCGTTTAATTACACGTTATCATATTAGAACACATAGCCTCCTCTTGGGCTCTTCGTCAAGAAGCCGGTAAACATACACAATGCACACACATTTATAGTTTGGTCTGGCTTTTCTCTGACAACTATTTGATCGATTGTTCCAATCGGTCGTTTAGAATACTAGTGTCACGCTAGTCCCACTTTTAGGAGCATACATAAAGCCACCTTGTAAGGGCTCGTTTGTTTTCCTAATCAAATTATTCTATCCACAACCAAACTCTTAAAACACTTTCAAATTAAATTAATTAATTGAATTTGTTTTCTAAATCAATTTTTCAAAAAAAAGAACATTTGGATAAGATTTGTTTTAATGGTTAGAGGTTAGCCCAACGATTAAAACGAATCGAAGTTTCTAATTGATTAGAGGATATCCCAATAAATTGAGGAACTTCAAATCCATGTTCTAAAACAAAAAAAAAACATAGTGATATGGTATTTAATTAAATTGTTAGAGGTTCGCCCGACGATTTAATTAAAATGTAAAATATTTGGGCCATTAGAGGTAACCCAATGACTTAAATACTTTATTCCATAACATAATAAAAGTGAACTTTGTTTCACCTCACTCCTTTCATAATAAAGATTTTGGATGAGAGAAGATCGGTTGACCTCAATCACCAATCTCGAGTATCGAATCGTTAGAGGATATCCCGACGTTTTGGTACTTGTCATCCACAACTAAAATTAATTCAACTCATTCAAATCTTTTTCGCTCATATGCGATTATCAAAAATCAAAACATTTCTTCTAAAATCAATACAAACAATCCAAGACATTTTCAACAAGAACTACGGAGTTTTGACTTTCCCATTGCGAGGGAATACGTAGGCGCGGTTTGAAACCGTGTCAAACTCAAAATAATAATAAACAAAGCCCTTTTCTTATTTCTTATTCATGACTTAGAAATTAGCGATTACACACACAAACACATTTCGAACTAAATGGGTCCCATCGATACGATGGACGTAAGAGGTGCTAATACCTTCCTCTTGCGTAACCGACTCCGAATCCATCCTTTTGGTCTTGTAGACCGCCTTATCCGATTTTTGTGGGTTTTATCTATATTTTCCGTTCTTTTAGAACAAATAAAATTAGGTGGCGATTTCATTGTTTTGAAAATTCATTTAAATAATTTTGAAAATCGAGTTGCTTCAATAGGAAGCTCGGAGATGGGCTTAAGATGCCATCCGGAAAGGTCGATGCTGGGGAGTGAACCGTACGCTAGGTTCTGAAGATGGGCTTAAGATGCCATCAGGAGGGAGTCGTACGCTAGACTTCGTGTTCACTTTGAATGAAGTTATTGGTTTGTATTGGTTTTTAACCAAATATGCAGCATTCTGAAAGCTGAGAAATGCTGACAAGTAGTCGGAGATGGGCTTAAGATGCCATCCAAGGCAACTGAGTCGTACGTCAGACTCTCGTAGTTGCTGTTGATAATAAGAAGGAGTCAGAATAGTTCTTCGTGCTGACTGCTCTGAGGAGATAATAGTTGACAAAATGTGGATATTTCCCTGTTGTGCATCGGGTGTTGATCCACTGCCTGTTATCGGAGGATAACTTGTGATCGTTCGGATAAGGTTTCCCGTCTAGCTTCGGGTATTAATCCTGGATCCGCTGTTGGAGGACAACGAGGTGGGTCGTTCAGATAGTTTTCCCGTCTGGATTCGGGTATTAATCCTGGACCTGTTTGCGTTGGAAATGACTTTCACCTGCTTTGGAGAAAATAAGAGAAATTTTGATAGAATATTGTTAGTCTTATGCAAAGTATGATGCATGACGATGTGTATGAATGACATATGTATGAATTATGAATAATGTATGAATGATAAATGTTGTGGTATTTCAAAACATATCCATCTAGAGGAAGATGCGGATGCTCTGCTTAAAACTGAAGTAGGCGAAAACCCTGCTTGGGGAAGGAGAAGGATGATAACTCTGATTCCTCCGATACACTATCTGACCAAGTCTTGAGCCTAGATACTGTTGTGGATGGGAGAGTTCGAGGAATGTGCCGCCAAAGATCTTGTTCGTAGACCCTGCTGGGGAGGATTTAGGAGGCATACATGGGAATCCAGTGTGTAGATCCTGCCGTGGAAAAGTGAAGAGGTGCTCTAATGGGGGTTTTAAGTGTAAATCCTGTCGGAGAGCGTTTGATAGCTACTGGGAGACCGGGTCAGAAGGATCTAGGGCCCGTTGTAATCTCTGGCTGAGGTATAAGAGGTGTAGGTTTCCTCCGGTGCATTATCTGACCAAGTTTTAAGTCTGGATACTCTGCTTTGGGGAAAGGAAATTCTTGAGGATATTTCTTTGAGATAGACATCTTGGCTGGGGATGAAATGTTACCGCTTGGAGATTGATGTAACACTGTTTGAGTGGAGTTTATTGCTCGTGGACTGACACATACCCCGCTGGGAAAGGCCTGTAGTGGGTGACACTTTTGTGGAGATTGGTGTCCTGCGGGGGAATGTTTTTGGTGACCTTCGTCGTCATCTCAATTCCTGGAACCTGCAGTAATTACTTTTGTATGTTCACTTTTCGCATGTTTGCGAGCAAGTTCTTTATTGTAGGATGCATATAATCATTCAAAGCAGACGTTGGACTTTATGCAAACAACAACAAACAAGAATTGTAAAGAGAAAGAATCTTGCATTTATTTGAAAGGTGGCGTATGGCCAAGTAGTTTATACAAGAGAAAAGTAAAAGGCTATGCGGAAACAATCTCGTTAAGTTCCAACTGTGCTAGTACTCATATATTTCAACTATCTCATCTCCTTGCATCGGTGAAAGTGATTGAATTGATTTCGCCATTTGAATCTTGAATGTTGATAGTAGTAGTCGTAGGCGGGTGATCGGGCCAGAGACATAGTAAATGCGCTTAAATCTAACTTTACCTAGACCGCCCTTTCGGTTTTGATCTAGGGATACCCTTTTTGCCCAACCGCCTTTTCGGGTTTTCGACTTGGTGTACATGTTTTGTATATATATCCTTAACTTTTGCCGAACCCTTTTGGTTCGCTGATTCCTTATTTTTGCGTGAGGTCGATCGACCTAGCGGGTCTCTTTATCGTAGTATTTTTTGACTATGTCTGCGTTCACAGGGTGTGGGAAGTCTTCGCCATCCATGGTGCTAAGTATCATAGCTCCGCCTGAAAATACTGTTTTGACTACAAATGGTCCCTCATAGGTGGGAGTCCACTTGCCCCTGGGATCACCTTGTGGAAGAATGATGCGCTTGACTACTAGATCACCGACTTGGTAGACTCGGTGTTTAACCCTCTTGTTAAATGCTCTGATCATTCGCTTCTGATAAATCTGTCCATGGCAGATGGACGCTAGTCGTTTCTCATCAATCAAGTTAATCTGGTCAAGGCGAGTCTGGACCCAATCGTCTTCGCCTAACTCTGCGTCCTGGAGGACTCTAGTTGAGGGTATCTGAACCTCGATGGGTAGGACGGCTTCCATACCGTATACAAGAAAGAAGGGGGTTGCCCCTGTTGATGTCCGTACTGTCGTGCGATAACCATGACGAGCAAATGGTAACATCTCATGCCAATCTTTGTAAGTCACTGTCATCTTCTGTATAATCTTCTTAATGTTCTTGTTGGCGGCTTCCACTGCGCCATTCATCTTAGGCCGATAAGGAGAAGAATTGTGATGCTTGATCTTGAGCTGCGTGCGAGTTGGTGATCATCTTGTTGTTGAGATTAGAGCCGTTATCGTGATAATCCTCTCGGGAGTGCCATACAAGCGAGATAAGATTATGTTTGATGAATCGAGCCAGCGTTCTTGGTAACAGATCTGACGAGGCTTACCCACTTGGTGAAATAGTCAATTGCCACAAGAATGAAGCGATGTCCATTGGGCGTGGGCTTGATTTCTCCAATCATGTCAATGCCCCACATTGCAAAGGCCACGTGTTAGAACATTCAGTCTGGAGGTACATGTACTTTGTCTGCATAAATCTGGCATTTGTGACAAGATCGAGCGTAGCGGTGACAATCAGCTTCCATGGTGGACCAATAGTAACCTGTTCTCAAAATCTTTTTAGCCATCGTATGACCACTGGAATGGGTACCAAATGCGCCTTCGTGTAACTCTTCCATGATACGTACCGCTGTTTTCCGGTCTACACGGCGTAGTAAGCACAAATCGTGATTGCGCTTGTATAAGATGCCGTTGCTGAGGAAGAATTTGGATGCAAACCTTCTCATGAATTTCTTACCATTGACAGATGCCCCTGCGGGATATTCCTGAGTCTCAAGATACCTCTTCACGTCGTAGTACCAAGGTTTCTCTTCTGTGTCGAGCTCATAACAATACGCTGGTTCGTCAAACTTCTCAATGTTGATCAGGGGAGCCTCGTTGTCCCACCTTGAACATAGATGACATAGTAGCCAATCGTGCATGGTGATTCTCCTCTCGTGGAATATGATCAAAGGTAATCTCTTTGAAGTAGGGGATCAAACTCAGAACATGCTCCTGATATGGAATGAGATTCGGATGCTTCGTATCCCACTCGCCTTTAATCTGACTGATCACTAAAGCTGAGTCTCCATACACTTGTAAGAACTTGATTCTTAAGTCGATAGCGACTTTAATACCCATGATGCACGTGTTCGGCCATGTTGTTGGTACAAGCGAAACAATCTGGCGGTGAAAGGCGTATGTCCGCTGAGGGGCGTAATGATGGCGCCAATGCCATTGCCAAGTGCGTTGAGGCTCCATCAAAGACCATGGTCCATCGGGATCCTTGTTCGAGTCCTTCGTGCAGGCACAGTTCTTATAATCGATAACTAGCAAAATATCTTCATCTGGAAACTCGAGCGCATAGGTGATAGTCATCTACGGCGATGAGCCAAATGATCGGCTACTACACTTCCTTTGATCGCTTTAAAGAAGTGTCTTGGATGTCGTATTCGGTCAAGATCATTTGCCATCTTGCTATTCTTCGGAGAAATGGTTTCTCAAATATGTATTTTATCGGATCCATCTTAGAAATCAACAAAGTAGTGTGAGTCAACATATCTTGTCTTAGCCGTGACCCATGCCAAAGCGTTGCAAGTTTTCTCATTGTGAGTATCTTGTTTCACGGTCGGTAAACTTTTGCTAAGGTAGTATATTGCATGCTCTTTCGACCAGACTCGTCATGTTGCCCCACACACCCATTGAGTTCTCTAACAACATCAAGTACATGATAAGAGGTCTTCCTTGATGGCATCGGGATAGGAGGATTACATAGGTATTCCTTGATTTTGTCAAAAGCGATCGGCAATCGTCGTTCTATTCCACTACTTGATCTTTCTTTAGTAACTTGAATATTGGCTCACAAGTAGCGATTAGGTGCGAATAAATCTGGCAATGTAATTTAGGCGGCCCAAGAAACCTCGACTTCCTTCTCGGTGCGGGGGTGGCATTTCTTGAATCGCTTTAACCTTGGCGGGATCAACTTCAATACCTTTACCGCGACAACAAACCCTAGGAGTTCTGGGATCGACTCAAAAGTGCACTTGTTGGGGTTAAGTCTCGATCTGTACTTCTTCATCATCAAATAGCTTACAAATGATCGAGATGCTCTTCTTGATCGTGATCGAGCTATCATGTCGTCGGCGTAGACCTCTATCTCGTGATGAATCATGTCATGAAATAATGTCACCATAACCGATAAGTGGCGCTGCGTTCTTCGGTCGAGCGGCATAACTTTGTAACAGTGCCCCATGTGTAACAAAGTTGTCTTCTCCATGTCTTGAGGAGCCATTTTGATCGATTGGAGAAACCATCCATGAAGGAGAAAAATTTATCTTTGGCGGTGTTGTCAATCGAACATCAATATGAGGAAGTGGGAAATCATCTTTCGGACTCGCTTTGTTCGGATCTACGTAATCCACACACATTCGTACTTTGCCATCCTTCTTAGACAGGTACCACGTTTGCAACCACGGATAAATGTGGCTAAGAAACCTGCGTTGAGCGCTTCATAACCCGGCTTTGATTTTCTCGACATCTCGGGCCTTGTCTGACGGACCTACCTTCAGGGGAAAACCTTCTTTCATTGGTAACGGTGCACCACAATATCGATGTCTAAACCGGCATGTCTTCGTATGACCAAGCAAAAACCTCAATGTAGTCTCGTAGCATCTGTACCAACCTTTCTTTAACATTGTTCTCAAGACCCTCTATCTTGATCTCTTTTCATCTTCGTCGGTACCCAATTCACAACCTCAACTTGCTCTTCGTGCTGTATAACTCGATCTTCTTCTGTAGCAATCGATAAGTTCTCTGGCACTTCACAATCTTCCTCACTTTCATCTTGACTTGGTAGATCGGATTATCGAAGTCATATTTAGCACTAGCATTTGTTATTAACGAGATTCGGAGTGATTACGCGATGTATCACGTGGGTGTGTGTAGAACACATAGCCTTTTGAAGGGGTGATAAAGTAAAGAAAGACACAATTGAATGCAAAAGTCCAACGAATTTATTGAATGAAAATACATGACGACGGATAATAAAACCCTATAAGCGAGCCATGATGCCCGGGTAAGGCACTAGGCTTTAGAGTTTATTGTTCAAAACATAAAGAAAATACGAAAAGCAAACAAGACAAAAATAATTACTCGACTAAAGGAGATTGGTATAGCGTCTTGATCTTCCAATTCTTGAGTCATTATCGGAGTTGGAAAGATCCACTTGCGATGTCGAAGTCGTTGTAAATGTCCTCTATAGCATGGATTCCACTCGTGATGCGGAAGGGAGTTGGCGGCGCCTTTCGCGTATCACCTTCGACCCTTGATAGTGAAGCCTAAACCGGTCTTGTCAAACTTGAAAGGAAGATCGAGGCCGACCCAAATAGTACTACCACCTTCTTCAGCTTGAGCATCTTTCAGCGAGGTCATCCTAGGAGGAACTTTTGTAACCGGGAGTAGCGGGAGAGTCACAGGCATGACTCGGGGGCATTTCAAAAGCTTGACAAGGAGTCTCAAAGATTCACCTTCTACCTCGAGGTATCGGAGCGAATGTAGATGGTGACCATATACTCTTCTTCACCACATCTTGTAACAACCTTCCCTTTCACGGTACTTTAGCTTTTGATGCAAGGTAGAGGTGACGTCGCCCCATGTATCCAAGGCGCCCAGTAGGCAAGTAAGGTGGACGGATGTCCATGACAAAAGTAGAGTCAAAAGTCGAGGAACCGACTTTATGATGAGCTCTCAAGCAGCTTAGAACCATCAAAAGCTCGCACGATGATGTCAGGGTCTCGAACCAACCCCGACATCAAGGCGATCAAAAGATCTTGATGGGATGTTCAAGCGAACCGGTATCCACCACACATGAGACAATGTAGTGCCCTTGCATTCCACGAGAGATGTGCAAGGCTTTGTTATGTTTTCTTCGGAGTCAAATCGACATCGAGAGAAGCCTAGGCCGTTGTTGGCAGCCTAGCAATACAAACTTCAAAGCTGGTCGGTAGTAGTGTCTTGCGATACGTGAGCATTCTTGAAACTTCACCAAGGCATTAGCATGAGCCTCGAACACAAAGCGAGCAAGCATGGAGATCTTGGACGGAGTTTGTCCCAGCTGTTCCACACATTGTAGTCACTCTTCTTGATAATCTTGAATTTCCTCCATTTCTTGTTTGGAGTGGCTTGATAACTTCCTTTGGTACTTACGGTTGAGCGAGGATGAGTCAGGTTCTTTCCCTACGGTTGGGGATATTGGTTGAGTAAATGGAATCAGTTGGAGTCTGATGTCTTTGGAGGAGATATGGGAGAAATACCCTTAGTTACGGTCACCTTGCTAGATCCGGTGATATTGTCAATAGTAAGGTCCTCAATGGTCGGAGGTCTTGCTTGGCGCCATGATAGTAAACATCGACTCCATAATTCCAAGGAATAGCCTTGTCGGAGGATGGGCTGGTCTGGAGAAGTGATAATGAGAGGTACCACTCTAGGCACGGGATCGTGAGAGGAAATCCTTATGGTGTTAACATCGGCATAGTCTTACGAATTCGTCACCCCATCCGGTTACCTTGACATCTTCAATAGGAATCTTGTAGCTTTCAGGAACGGAATACTTCACCATGTAATCATACTTTCCACTTGGCTGCCCCAAGGTATCCCACACAGATGGTTCGGTTTCACTTGCATTGTCGATCTTGACTTTGACATTTCTTCACACACTTACACGGTGGTTTCGAAATAGTATCTCACGGTTGTCCATCATGCAACACGTCTTCTCGACCAAACAACCATCAGTGCGGATGGGCACCAGACAATTCTCGGGCATCTGGATTGACACGGCTTGACAAATTCTTCTTGATAGTCATCGGAGGAATGGTCAAGTCATCTATGTTGAAAACATAAGTATCGTCACCAACATTAGAACTCTTGTCATGGTTAGGCATAGGAGCATTAATCACATTCGGAGTCTCACGGAGGATCAAACTCAATCTGCGTAGCTTGATCATATCTTGAATCTTGTTCTTGAGCCCAATCATCAGTGTTATGTCACAGGCTATTGGGTGGTAAGCACACTTAGCATTAGGATTGTATCTCGGAGAGGAGTGTTGACATTCGAGGAGGATCCTCAAGTAATCAACTCTGCTTTCAACATGTCTTTGCAAGGCTTGCGACAATGGCATGTTGATCTTAAATGGCTGTCTTCGTGGCGCGTTCGACTCTGCGCGTTGTCTCTGTGAGGTTGTCTTGATGTAGGATTGGAGATCTGGCCCCCACAGTTAGCGGTCGGTCTTGGCTTGGCTTTTCGACCATACGGCATTAGCTTCTTTCTTACCACCAAAGATCTCTTGCGACATTTGAAGATGACTCTACATGAATCTTTCCGCTCTTGATACCGACTTCAATCGCTTTGTCAATATCATTTCGGTGAATCCGGTTGAAGAGTTCCCAATCGGATGATTAAAGAATGGGCTGTCGGTGTCCCCATGAACATATCAACCAACTCCCTATTGGACAAGGGTGGTTGAACTACGCTGCTAGATCTCTCCATTTCGAGCATACTCCTTGAACTTCTCGTCACGACCCATAGACATGCTTTGTAGTTGCATGCAGTGGGTGTCAATTCACATTATACTCATACTATCTAGAAAGCATCGGCCAAGTCACTCCAGAACGGATACGGTCATTCTCTGGCGATAATACCACTCAATTGAGTTAGGACAAACTCTCTTGAAAATAATGCATCCACAACTTTACATCATCGGTGTGGGGTTGATCTTACGAACATAGGACTTCAAATGCGACCGGACAAAAATGCCATCATACTTGGCAAAGGTAGGAACCTTGAATTTGGGAGGAATCACAACACCAGGAACAAGACTCAGATCATCAAAATTCAGCCCGGACATTTTCAGATTTTCCACAGCATTCAAACGGTCTTCAAGTTGCTTGTACTTGTCATCTTCATCAGAGTACTGGCTATAGTCAGAACGTTCCTCTCTTCCTTTCTCAGGCTCACGCTGATCTTCTTCATCACCCTTGGTACTCCCCTCATTCTTGACACTGTCTTCAGAGAGTTCAATCCGGCTGACTCTTTTGGGACCACCTTTGTAGCGTCTGCCCATGTTGAGGAGACCCACGACCTTCTTCTTCTTGTTGATGAGCTTCTTCAGATCTTCTTGGCCTTGGACCAAGCTAGTGAACATCTGCTGGCTGAGCATTCGACACAGAGATCTTTGACGGTCTGTTCGAGAGCCATTCTTTGCTAAAATAAATAGCAAGAGGATGAGAAAACCAATCTCAATGTACACTGATGCAATGTTATGCTATGCTATGCGATGTTTATCACGAATGCCATGCAATGTTTTCAAGGACCTCTAGGATTTCAATTTGTTAAACAACAATGAACACACAAATATTAGTTCTCTTTTTATTCTTTTTCTTTTTAAGTACAAAGGTAATAAAGAAAAACAACATAAAGCTTAGGTCTCCATGGGCTTCCTCTTGGTGCCGAGGTAGGCGTTGATGTTGCCCTCCTCGTGAAGTAGCTTGGTCAACTCTAGCACTTTCTTCTCACTTGCATAACACGAGCTTCAAAGGTATCCCTTTCTTCTTTTAGTTGAATCCGGGATCTCTTCAAGTCTTCAAAATCGGTAGGCATGTTAGGATGGAGAACGTTATAGATCGTCACCTATAGCAGGTTCCATAATTCGGTAGAACATCGTGAATGGCATCATGAGGTTTTGAGCTCGAGCTCGCACCATTTGAGGTAAGGTTCCCAAGGATGGGGTTTTGGTGCCCCAAAGTCTTGGTATCGATCTTCTTTACCATGCCCCGCATGTATAAACCTTCGGTAATGCGGAGATCGTGATTGTAGTCGAACACAATATCTTGGAGAAGCATATCATGTGGACCATCTCTTCGAGCAAAACCAAACTGACGTAGAGCTAGAGAAGGGTTGTAAGTAATGCCTCCCCTTATACCAAGGAGTGGTACATTAGGGAATTCTCCATAGCGCTCAATGAAGGTAAAGTCCTTTTGAGAGAAAAGACTCCAACGGATATCTGAATGAGAGAGTGACATTAGCCTTTGAGACCACTTCATCCTTTGTTCGTTCTTCAAAACTGATGGAGGAAGGTGCGAAATAAACCACCTAGAAAGTAACGGTACACAACACATGAGAGTTCCTTGTCTCTTAGTAGTACGAGCGTGGAGAGAATGTAGTATATCTCCAAGTAAGGTAGGCACTGGATTGCGGGTAAGGAACAACTTGATGGCGTTGACATCTATGAATTGATCCGAGTTAGGGAATAGAACCAAACCATAAATTAGCAAGGCCACAATGTTTTCAAATGCATGGAAACTCATAACTTTGAGGAATTCTTGAGCTTTCTTAATCAAGAACTTGGCAAGTAAACCCTTAACTCCATACGGTTTCCCAATTTGCTTCAATGTCGGCGCTTAAGATGTAATGGATGCAATGTCTTGTACTTAGGAACCTTTTCTAAACGGTGAAAGGCATTTGATCAAGAATAGGTATCCCAAGTAGCTTAGAGAACTCTTCAAGGTAGGAACCAAGCGATAATCTGAAATGTAAAACAATGGTGTTTGGATCAAAGAACGGAATAGGACATGCATCATATCTTCTTCAAAACCGGAGATAACCAAATCAAGTAGATAACCATGTCTTTTGATGAACTGAGCATGGTCAGGAATTTCTGAAACCAATTCTTTGAGTTGAGAAGGTATACCCATGAAATTGATTCGGATAGTCTTTCTAGAAGCCATAACACCTACAAAACAGAGCAAAGATAAATCCCTAGGTCCTTGAAATAGTTAGAAATGATATGCAATGCGGATGATGTCATGATGTAATGTTTAGCACACACAAACAATTCACACAATGAGCCTAGGTTTAAGGCTTGCATGAGGTCTAGGTGATTACCCTACCAAAAGTTTGAGTTGGTTCATCCTGTCCTATAATAGTAACCGGGTTCTAGGAATCTCACATCATTGATCTTTCGTGGCGCTTATTTCAATCGACTACCAAGTGGTCGACCGAAAATGTCCCAAAGTCGATCTCAATGGCGTAGCATCGGTATCAACCAACCTCGGTCTACACCAAAGTCGGCCATCTCACTACCTTCTAATGGCCAAGATGGGTCAATTAAGGTTCTAAAAGTTTAGTTAGCGCTTGGTGACACCACGCAGAAGCCAAATACTATCCTCAACTTGGAAATGAGGAGCATCGGGACAACCAAAGTGTCACGCTAATATCCATCATATTGACCGTTTAGTTATCGTCTAGCGGTCGCAATGATCTAATGCCACTTACCTAAAAAGGAAACCGGATCCGGTGTAGGATCCCCACAAATATAATACCCAAGCAACCCTTAAAGATAAAGCATACAAATCAAGCGAAAGCGGTAAAGGTGATCTATAAATCCTTAAGGCATTCTCTCTTTAGGGTGTTTTCCCAATGAGTCATGATTACATATCGGTGGCTGACTTTTAGTTTTTTGTATAAAATATGCGGATAGCAAGAGTCGCCACCGACTTTTATTTTTATCAATTAAGGAAGGTAAAAATACAGAAAAAGACCTTAGATTACGAGTAAGGAGAAGGTTATGAAAAGGAAGGTATTAGCACCCTTTCCATCCGTAGTTATCTGGGCTCTTAGTTGCTTTATAGATCACTTTATAAAACTTGTGCTTTACGTGTGTTTGAAAAAATGTTTTGAAAAGGCATTTCGCTTTGACTTTGTAATGATTATGTAGGAATGTATACAAAGTGTTCGGAAATATTTCGTTTTGAAAAGAGTTTGAACTTTGAAAAAGTGTGTGGTGTGAAAAGTTTTGATAGAGCAAGCAACTAAAAGTCTTATTACCTACTCAGAATTGGTCGTTTTCGTATTATTTACGTTCCTTTAGAATAGCGCTAGCCATACCATTAGTTAGTAGGTAGCTCCATTCGTTGGATGTAGAGGGACATTGAAGGGACATCGTATGGTCATAGAAGCAACTTGTAGTATCCTAGCACATTCGAAGGACTATCATCATTTTTCGTAGGCAACAATCGAGGTCAAGATCATGTATTGGCGACATCGGGTCTATGATCTTTGTATCGAAGGACTATGATGATATGTTTTGAAAACGCGGTGCTAGAATACCTCTACGTTCGAGGACATGACCATTTGAATCGAAAAAACAACGAGAGAATTACCTAAAAGTGCATGTGTGAAAGAGTGTGAATTAGGATATTTTATCTTGAAATTAGTGGGCTATGTTCAATTTTATCTTGCCATACCGCCTAATTACTAGCAATTGATAAGTGCGGAAATTAAAATGCGGAAATGTAAAGATGCGAAAAGATAAATGTCCTGCTATTACATGGCTTTGGGCGATTACATAATCGAAAATCGGGAAAATAAAAGCCTAATTAACTATTACATCCCATGAGCAATTACATTATTGGAAAAAAAAAGAAACGATAAAAAGCGCACTGAATCGGAACAACGTGAATGAATAAGAAAATAAAAATATGATGAAATCGAAATAAGAAAATGTTAGAAAAAATGCAATTTTTATATGAGAAAAATTAATACATCTGGAAATAATATGAATATAAAACTAATTTTTGGATTTTTAGATGCCATTTAACAATTAAAATGAATTAAAAGTGATTTAAATGCAAAACTATAGATAAAAATAAATATGCATGCAAAATTAAGTTTTAATTTTATAAATTAAATAAACATTTTATGAAAATAATGTGAAAAGAAAAATATTTTTGATAATTTTTAATGTAGAAATAAAATATAGAAACTAATTAAAAAAACAATGCAAAATATTGAAAATAAATAGAAAATATGAAATAATTGAAAAATATGCAAAGTTGTGAAAAGGAAAAGAAATGGTCTGGAGGACTTGAACACATGACCATTGAGAGTATCTTGCACATGCCACGCCTTAACCAGGACAACGTGTCTTTGGTGTTTGGAAAAGCATAAACCATGGTTTATAAGCATACGTGTCTACGATTTTGAATTCAACGCCCGGTCGACCTTATGGACCCGGTGGAAAGGAGCGAATCGAAAGGCGAGGCCACGCATGCTTGGAGTCAACCTTAGTCGTGCAGACTAGCTCGGTCGTCTTCTCAAATGACACAAATGAAAACCGAGAAAAATCGCGGGATAAATGGAAAGGGACCCTACCCCTAAATCGACCCTCCGAATCCATTGGTGATATTAGTTTTGGCTAAAAGTATGCGCATCAACGGTTCGATCGCAGTTCAAAAAGCCTAGCCATGGCAAATCGTGATTTATCGTGTATGCTTGCATGTGATGCATCATTCACGATCTATGGAGTGTCACGAGTTCATTCAATCACACAAAATTAATAACGCATGAAATAAAATTCGATTTTCAAGTTTTACCAAATCGAACAAGCTGTGGATCGCGTTACAGGGATCCCGGCAAGCAAAGGATGTTTATGACTCACAGGGACCTCACACGTTTGAATGGAAAGTTTGGGCTGAGCGGTGGAGATAAAATTAATTTTCAAGAATGTATGAAAATTTTGGCAAAATAAGGACTTTCTTTGGCTAGGGTTTCGTGTACTGGCTTGTGTACTTGTTGGTATTTATAGAAGTTTGGATGGCAAAAGTGAAAAAATTGCTCCATCAATGTGCAAATATTTTCCATTTAAAACAAATCAAATATTTGAAAAAATTTGATTTTCTCATGAATGCCATGGCTAGTACAATTTGGTAAGGATCATGGGCTATCTTGGACATCAAGGAAGATATAAAATCAATCCTTTTAAAAAAAATATATAATTTTCATATTTTATATAATTTATTTTGAATTAAATGTTATAAAATTCAAATATAAATCATAAAAATAGAAAATCACCAAGGCAAAGCATTTATGGGTCAAGAATAATGTCATGAATAAGTTTGGATCAAAAGAAAATAGGCCTATTTGGAAAATTTTGCATTTTGACCAATATGTCCTTTAATGCAATGTCCAAAATTCCCAACTTCTGAATAGTGTATCTTGCTCAATTTTCCACATTTTGAGAGTTCTTGGTCTTTTGGAAAGCTCTAAGAGTCCTCTAAACAATGTCTTTGGTTTCACTTCAATTGGGTTACCATGCTCAATATATCTTCAAAACAAAAGTTGACTTTTGTTGACTTTGAAAATGACACAATGTTTTGAGCCATACCTCTCAAATGAAGCATTTTTGGACATTCTTGTGAGACATGAAGTTATAGAATTGAATTTCCTTCAAAACAAGAGGTGGTGGAAAAATTTACGAGAAAGTATGAAGAAGTTATGATCATCAAAGTTTAGTTGACTTTTCACCTAGAAACCCTAATTTAGAAAGTTTGACTTTTGAGCAAATCTTGAGCTTTCTTGATAAATCATGATCAACCCTTGATCAAATGATGAATGTGACTTCAAAATGAGGATGTTGACCAAAAATCGAAGTTTTGTTGTATGTTGACCACAGTTGACTTTTGTCCAATACAACTGATTTTCAACCATCTGAGCAATTGTCTGAGGAAACTTGACTTGTAAGGCTTGAAACTTGACATGGAGAATCTTTGAAACATATGAGGAGGCATGAAAACCATTGGAGGTGTTAGAAGTCCATACGGATCGAGAATGCAAACCCTAGTTTGGGTTGATTGTCTAGGAGAGAGTTTGTCTGATCAACTCTTGAGGAATCCTTGAGCATGAATGTATGGAATGTCTTGAGAAGATGGAGGGAAAATTTTGGGGTATGACAGTAACAAGTCTTCCAACGATTGAATCGTCCTTTCCGTCTGACCATTAGTTTGAGGATGATAAGCCGAACTCAACCTCAACTTGGAACCCAAAGCCTCTTGCAAGCTTTTCCAAAATTTAGAAGTGAACCTCGGATCTCTATCCGAAACAATACACAAAGGAATACCATGTAATCTAACAATCACAAGTGTATAAATTTCCGCCAACCTCGATACGGGATAAATGATGTTAATAGGAATAAAGTGAGTCGACTTTGTAAGCCGATCAACAATCACACAAATCGCATCGTGTCCTCTTGGTGTATTCAGTAACCCCGTTACGAAATCCATATAAATGCTATCCCATTTCCATTTCGGGATCCCTAACGGTTGCATCAACCCTGCAGGTTTTTGATGCTCCACTTTAGACTTCTGACAAGTCAAACAAGCATAAACAAACTGGGCCACCTCCCTTTTCATGCCCGACCACCAAAATAGTTTCCTTAAATCTTGAAACATTTTGGTCGCTCCAGGATGAATACTCAAATTGCTTCTATGACTTTCTTCCAAGATCATTCTCTTTAAATCCATATCATTGGGGATACAAATCCTATCTCGGAACCTCAAAACACCCTGAGCATCCAACTTGAAATCTTCACTTTCAGTTTGTCCAATGCCAACCAACAAATCAACAAGTTTCACATCAAGCTTCTGAGCTTCTCTAATGTTATCAAGGAAATCATTATTGATCTTCAACATTCCCAAGATAACACTTTTCGGCGTCACTTCTATCACAAGACTCATATCTCTAAATTGTTCAATCATTTCCAACTCTTTCATCATCAAAAGTGACATATGCAAAGTCTTTCGACTTAAAGCATCACCACCACATTAGCTTTACCGGGATGGTAATTCAATCAAAATGATAATCCTTCAACAATTCAAGCCACCGCCTTTGCCTCATATTAAGCTCTTTCGATCGAACAAGTACTTCAAACTTTTATGGTCACTAAATACTTCAAATCTAGAACCATAAAGATAATGCCTCAAATCTTAAGCGGAAAAATAACCGTGCAAGTTCCAAATCGTGAGTAGGATAGTTCTTCTCGTGAATCTTCAATTGCCTAGAAGTATAAGCAACCACCTTGCCATTTTACATAAGCACACCACCTAAACCCATCTTAGAAGCATCACAATAAACAATAAGCGGTTCTTGAGTTAGGTAGAATCAAGATCGAAGCCGTTGTTAACCTCTTCTTCAATTCAACAAAACTTTCTTCACACTTGACATTGTCATACCCAAAATTTGCCCTCATATCTCTCAAGATATTCCATACATCCATGCTCAAGGATTCCTCGAGAGTTGATCGGATGAACACTCTCTAGACAATCAACCCAAACTAGGGTTTGGCATTTCTCGAGATCGGATGGACTTCTAACACCTCAATGGTTCTCATGCTTCCTCATATGCTTCAAATATTCTCCATGACAAGTTTCAAGCTTCACAAGTCAAGTTTCCTCGGACAATTGCTCGGATGGTTGAAAATCGGTTGTATTAGTCAAGAAGTCAAGCGTGGTCAACATCGATCAAAACTTGATTTTTGGTCAACATCCTCATTTTGAAGTCACATTCATCATTTGATCAAGGGTTGATCATGATTCATCAAGAAAACTCAAGATTTGCTCAAAAGTCAAACTTTCTAAATTAGGGTTTAGGTGAAAAGTCAACCAAACTTTGGTGATCATAACTTTCTCATCTTGTCTCGAAATTTTTCCACCACCTCTTGTTTTGAAGGAAATTTAATTCTCTACAACTTCATGTCTCACAAGAATGTCCAAAAATGCTTCATTCAGGAGGTATAGCTCAAAACATTCTGGTCATTTTCAAAGTCAACAAAAGTCAACTTTTGTTTTGAAGATATATTGAGCATGGTAACTGCAATTGAAGTGAAACCAAAGACATTGTTTTGAGGACTCTTAGAGCTTTCCAAAAGTCCAAGAACACTCAAAAACGTGGAAAATTGAGCAAGTTACACCATTCACAAGTTGGGCAATTTTGGAAGAATGCACAAAGAGATACTTCAAAAAATCAAATCTTTTGCAAATGGGCCTATTTTTCTTCATCTAACTTGTTCCTCATGCAATTAGGAATATCCAAGCCCAATGCCACGAATTTTGATTTATTTTTCTATTTAATTTGTAATTTATTTATTTAAATGCAAATTAAATCTTAAAATAAATTATAAAATCAAGATTAATTGGAAGATTGATTTTATTGCTTTCTTGTGATCAATCAACCCATAAATGCCAAATTTGAAATTAGATCAAATTTGGCAAGATTGGATTGAAATTGGACAAAATTTGAAAATTTGATTTCATGAGAATATCAAAATTTGATTTCCATTGAATGTTGATCAATTCTTTCAAAAACCATTCCAAATCCATCGGTATAAATACATGATGCATACCTATCAAGAAAGAGCGAAAAAATTGGCTCGAAACCCTATTCTCAAAGCTCAAAATCCGTGTGTTTGAAGCAATGGTAACCCTAGTTTTGCTTGATTCAACTCATTCAAACCGTCCATTACATTCCTTGAGGTCTTTAGAGTCGATCGACTCTTACATCGTTCAAAAACATCAAGAATCAAGCAATCCATTTGGTTTGTTCTTATTTTTCAAATTCGATTATCAATATTCATGCATTATTAACTTTGTTGATTGTTCTTTTGTGTTTAGAATCGAGTTTACAAACTTTACGGGCAAGCCAATTGAATTTCTATGGCGGGATCGTATTTCACCATGTTTAGGGTTTATATGACCGATTTGGGGTTTCCTAAAACACATGATGTAACAAGACCTATACCATTGAACTCGGGATAGCTGAGGAATCGATCCATGGTTTTAGATATAATTTATATTATGTGTGCTGCATTTTGACATTAGCCGGGACGTAGCGTCGAAGGAAGGCCGCCGAGGCTTTTGAATTTTAAAGCGAAGAAGATGAAGTCTCCCGGTGACGAGGCAATCGGAGAGTGGCGTGCATATCCCACTCACTTCGTTTTCAAACACAAGCATAGCGTGGCTCGATTGGTTAAGGCGTGGACTGTTCCCAGATGCTCCAAAGTGTCCTGAGTTCGATCCCTATGGGCACCAGTTTGCTTTCTTTTTACAAAACTTGCATATTTTCTATATTTTTCATATTTAATATTTTCCATCTAATTTTAATTCTTTTCCATATTTTATTTAAGCATCAAAAAATCACCAAAAACATTTATTCTTTTTGCATTATTTTCCTAAAATCTTTATTTAATTTAATAAATTAAAAAATATCTTTTTTGCATGCATATTTATTTTTATTTTGATTTTAGCATTTAAATCATTGTAAATTAGTTTTTAATTATTAAATTGCATCTAAAAAAATCCCAAAAAATTACTTTAACTTGTTTATCTTATTTCTAGCATATATTATTTTCTCATATTAAAATTTGCATTTTCTAACATTTTTCCTCTTATTCAATTCATCTCGTATTTTCCGATTTCTCATTCTTTCACTGGTTATTCGATTCAGACGTTTCTTACCGTTTTCTATTTTTCCAATAATGTAATTGCTCATGGGTTGTAATAGTTTAATTAGGATCTTTACTTTTCCGCATTCTTAATTATGTATACTTCAAAAGCCATGTAATAGCGTAGGACATTTCCTTACTTTACATTTCGCTATTTACTTTCCTTTCCCTATCAATTGCTAGTAATTAGGCGTGTATGGCAAGATAATAATGGGACATAGCTCACTCTAATTTCCAAGATAAAATATCTGAAATCGACACTCTTTCATGCACCCCTTAGGGTAATTCTCTCGTTGCCTTTCGATTCAAATGGTCATGTCCCTCGGCGTAGAGGTATTCTAGCACGTTGCCTTCAAAACAAATCATCATAGTCCTTTGATACAAAGATCATAAGACCCACGATGCCTCCGAATACATGATCTTGACCCTCGATTTATAGCTGAAAAGATGATAGTCCCTTGAATGTGCTAGGATACTACCACAGTTGCCTTCTATGACCATCCGATGTCCTTGAATGTCCGCTTACATCCAACGATGGAGCTACCTACTAACTAATGGTATGGCTAGCGCTATTCTAAAGGAATAAAATAACACAAAGACCAATTACGAGGTGGGTATAAGACTTTTAGTTGCTTGCTCTATCAAAATACTTTTCACTCACACTTTTTCAAAGTTCAAACTCTTTTCAAGCGAAACATTTCCGAACACTTTGTATACATTCCTACATGAATCATTACAAAGTCAAAGTGAAATACCTTTTCAAAACATTTTCAAACACCGAAGCACAAAACAAAGTGATCTATAAAGCAACTAGAGCAGTAGATAACTACGGATGGAAAGAGTGCTAATACCTTCCTTTCATAACCATTCTCCTTACAGAATCTAACGAGTCTTTTTACAGTACTTTTACCTTCCCTTAATTGGATAAAATAAAAGTCGGTGGCGACTCTTGCTATCCGCACATTGGATACAAAAATCCTAAAAAGTCAGTTCAGTATTCTGAGCTGGCGACTACTGGGAAACACCCTTAAAGAGTACCCAAGGATTTATAGATCATTTTGCTGTTTGACTTGCACTTTTAAAGGGTTGCTTGGGTATTATATTGTTGGGGATCTCTGGGTTTCCTTTTAGGTAAGTGGCATTAGATCATTGCGCCGCTAGGCATATAACTACGGTCAACATGATGGCTATGTGCGTGACACTTTGGTTGTCCCGTATCCTCATTTCCAGTTGAGGATAGTATTTGGCTTCATTGGTGTCATCAGCGCTAACTAAACTTTTAGAATAATTGACCCATCTTGGCCATTAGAAGGTAGTGAGATGGCGTTTGAGTGTAGACCGGTTGTTGGTTGATGGAGATCTACGCTCATTGAGATCGACTTTTGGGACATTTGATCGACCACTTGGTGATATTGAAATAAGCTCGAGAAAGATAAATGATGAGATTCCTAGAACCCGGTTACTATTATAGAGACAGGATGAACCAACTCAAACTTTTGGTGGGTAATCACCTAGACCTCATACAACCTTAAACCATAGGCTCATTGTGTGAATTGTTTGTGTGTGCTATACATGACATCATGACATCATCCGCATTGCATATCATTTCTAACCATTTCAAGGACCTAAGTTTATCTTCTCTGTTTTTTGTAGGTGTTATGGCTTCTGAAAGACTATCGAATCAACTTCATGGGTATATCTTCTCGGCTCAAAGAGTTGGTTTCGAAATTCCGACCATGCTCAGTTCATCAAAAGACATGGTTATCTACTTGATTTGGTTATCTCGGTTTTGAAGAAGATATGATGCATGTCCTATTCAGTTCTTTGATCCGAAACACCATTGCTTTACATTTCAGTTATCGATTGGTTCCTACCTTGGGAGTTCTCTAAGCTACTTGGGATACCTATTCTTGACCAAATGCCATTCACGGTTTGAAAGGTTCCTAAATCGAAGACATCGCATCACCTTACATCTTAAGCGCTCGGATATTAAGCCAATTGGGAAACTAGAAGTGGAGTTAAGGGTTTACTTTCTAAGTTCCTAATTAAAGCTAGAGAATTCCTCAAAGTGATGAGTTTCCATGCATTTGAAATTGTGGCCTTGCTAATTTATGGTTTGGTTATTCTTTCGGATCAATTCATAGATGTCAACGCCATCAAGTTGTTCCTTACACGCAATCGAGTGCCTACCTTACTTGGAGACATTCTACATTCTCTCCACACTCGTACTACTAAGAGACAAGGCACTCTCATGTGTTGTATACCGTTACTATCCAATTGGTTTATTTACCTTCCTCCATCGGTTTGAAGAACGAACAAAGGATGAAATGGTCTCAAAGATTAATGTCACTCTCTTATTCGGATATCCGTTGGGTCTTTTCTCTCAAAAGGACTTCATCTTCATTGGCGTTGTGGAGAATTCCTAATATACCACCGGGTATAAGGGAGGTATTATTTACAACCCTCTCTAGCTCTCGTCGGTTTGGTTTTGCTCGAAGAGATGGTCCATATCTTCTCCAAGATGTTGTGTTTGACTGATCATTCTCCCGAGTACCGACGCATACATGCTTGGGGCATGGTAAGAAGGCGATACCAGAACTGGGACAACCCCACTCCTGGGAAACCTTAGTCTTGACTCGACTCAAAACCTCGTGATGCCATTCACTGTATACCCGTAATTATGGAACTGTTGCTATAGTGACGTACCTATACTATTCACGATATGCCTACGGTTTTGAAGACAGAAGAGATCTGAATTAAACTTAAAGAAGGAGATACCTTTGAAGCTCGATGCTATACTGGCGAAGAAAGTTCTAGAGTTGACCAAGCTACTTCACGAGGCGCATCAGCACCGGCGCAGAGAGCGCCATGGAGACGACTTTATATTATGTTTTTCTTTTATTGTTTTGAACTATGTTTGTGGCAAAGAAAAAAAGAATAAGAATTAATATTTGTTTTGCTTGTTTAACAAATTTAAATCCTAGAGGTCCTTGAAAATGCGCAGCATAACATTGCATAAACATGCATAACATATCCATGAAGCGATTGAATTGGTTTTCTCATCCTCTTGCTATTTATTTTGACAATAACTCGAGCAGGCGTCGAAATCTCGGGGTTGAGATGCTTCGACGATGTTCACTAGCTTGGTCAAGGCCAAGAAGATCAAGAAGCTCATCGAAGAAGAAGGTTGTGATCTTCTCCTGTGGGCGGGGCCTACAAGGGTGGTCCTAAAGTGTTCGGTCGGTTGAGCTCTCGGAAAGGCGAGGGGGTGTCGGGGTAGCGAATGACCGGAGGGCACGAGAGAAAGGAGGCGTTCGACTATTGCGATGCTGACGAAGGCTTGAAGACAGTGCAAAACGAGGCGTCAGAGTGGGCTGAGGTAGTGTTGTGATTCCTCCCAGTTCAAAGTTCCTACTTTTGCTAAGTATGATGGCATTTCTTGTCAGCGCATTTGAGTCCTATCGAAGATGATCCCATGCCGGATGCGACCATTAGGATGTGGGGCTGGTGGGTGTACTCGACTATGTTGTATCCTACTGAGTGACTTGGCGTGCTTGGACGATGTGATGCAATCGAACACCCACTCGCTTGTCACCTACGTATACCATGTATGGTGATAATTCAAGGGTATTTCAGTGGAGAGATCAGAGTTCAACCCTTATCAATAGAATTGGTTGATATGTTTATGGGAACATTATCGGTCCATTCTTCAATCATCGATTGGAAACTCTTGTTGCGATCACCATTTGATGCCGGTGGTATCGGTATCAAGTGGAAAGATTCGCGAGTCTTTCGATCTGGAAGAGATCTTTGGTGGTGGAATCGCCGAGCCGCGACCGGCGCTCAATTTGTAGGCGGGTTGTGATCGATCCTCACACAACCTCGGTGAGACAACGGCGTCAGCAGCCCACGGCGATTCTGATCGACATGCCGATCGGCCTTGCAACAATGTTGAAAGCGGTTGATTACGAGGGATCCTCCTCGGAGAATGTCAACACTTCCTCCGAGATCTAATGCTAGTGGCACTCCAATAGCCGGACATAATCGATGATTGTTGGGCTTTGAAGAACAAGATTCGAAGATATGATTGAAGCTAAGCGGTTGAATTTGATCCTCCGATTGAACGCCGAATGATCAACGCTCCTATGCCAACTGACAAGTTTCAGATTCAGCGCTTATGTTTTCAACATAGATGACAATATTCCTCGATGACTATTAGAGATTTCTTGCAAGCGGTGTCAACCGGATGCCGAGAATTGCAGACCCGTGCCCGCACTGATAAGCCCCAATAACGGTTGGCGTGTCGATTCATGATGGATAACGTGAGATACTGTTTGAAACCACATGCGGCTGAAAATGTCTAAGCTGATTGACAATGCAATGGCAGACCATATATGAATACCTTGGCAGGCGGGAGTGTGGACCCATGGTGCACTACTTGGCCTGAGATTCCTATTGAATATTAAAGCCGGGATGGGGTGAGCGATGAAGACTATCTTGGCACCATAAGGAATTTCTCTGCTAATCACATGCCTGGGTGGCACCTCATTTACTTCTCAGGGCACATTTCATATTCCTCGACAAAGCTATCTCAGGAGTTATGGATGCGGAGTACTATCGTGGCGTCAAGCAAGACCTCGACCATTGAAGATCTTACCGTTGAAGCTTCTATTCCGATATTGACAACATCACGGGATCTAGTGGTGAGAGGAACGGAAGAGTGTTCTCTCGGATATCTCCCCAAAGGACACCGACTCCAGCTCGCATCGACTACTGAACCAATTTCGACCGGAGAACTCGATGACTCATCTGCTGCTGAAGTACCAAAAGAAGATGACGAAGACTCCTCAAACAATGGAGAAAATTAGAAGATTATCAGAAACTACAATGACAATGAGCGGAACCAGAACGGTGAAGATCTCCATGCTGTGCTCTTGGCTTCGTGCTCTTGCTTCGAAGAAATCTTTATGTATGAGACACCACTACGATCAATTGTTTGTATTGGCACAGGCTGACAACTGGCTCTAACGCGTTGACTCTGGCGCAAGCAAAGCCTTGCATCTGCATGGAATACAAGGCACCATTATCTTTTTTGGTGGATGCGATTACGCTCTGACATCTGCAGACTGCTGATCGCCGCGATCGAAGGATGGTTGAAACCCGGTGACATTATGAGCTTTTGATGATTCTAAGCGAGCATACTTGGAAACTCACTTGCATCAAAGTCGGTTCCGGACTTTCAACTCTTTATGGACATCCGTCGGCTCTTCTTGAGCCGCCCCGATACATGAAGGCGGCTGACCGCCATCGGCTGATACCCGGTGGAAGGTTATTCGATGTCGCGGTGAAGAAGAATATGTTCGGGTCATCTATAGTCATTCGATACCTCGAGGTGGAGTGAATTCTGAACTCCTTGTCAAGCTTTAACGGTCCCGGAATCATGCTGTTGAGTTCTCTATCTGAAGTTACAACTCCTCAGGATGGCCTCAGCTGAAGATGCTAAAGCTGGCATTGAAGGAAGGTAGTAGCATTTGGGGTCGGCTCACGATCTTCCTTTCAAATTTGACAAAACGGTTTAAGCTTCACCATCGAGGTCAGAAGATGATGCACATACGGTTGCTCTTGCGACCAACTTCGATTCGCGCATTGATGGATCCATGCTATAGAAACGACGACAACAACCACTTTATCGGCAATTGGATCTTTCCATCTCGATCGAGTGGGCTCGACGGAAGGCGAAGGCGTTATACCAATCTCGCTGGTCGATAGTATTGTTTTGTTTGCTTTTAAGACGAACAATAAACTCTAAACCTAGTGCCTTGCGGGCATCATGGCTCGTTCGAGAAGGATTATTGTTGTCGTTTGCGTATTTTCATTCAATAGATCGTTGGACTTTTGCATTCAATTATGTTTTTCTTTCTTTTTATCTTCAAAAGGCTATGTGTTCTTACACCCATGATACACCGAGAATCACTCAGAATCTCGTTAATACACTATGCTAGTACTAAATATGACCGATAATCGATCTACCAAGCCGAAGATGAAAGTGAGGAGGATTGAAGTGCCGAGCAATCGAGCTTTCTACGGTGAAAGCGAGTTATCTGACCACCACGAAACAAGTTGAGGTTGTGAATTTGGGTACTAGCGAAGAGATCAGATAAGGCGAGTCATGGAGATGTTAAAGATTGTACAGATGCTACGAGACTACATTGAGAGTTTTGCTGGTCATACGAGACATGCAGTTGGAGCGTTGATATTGTGGTTCACCGATTACCAACAAAGAAGGTTTCTCGATGAAACGGTTAGGTAAATCGTGTCGTCTGAGATGTCGGAAAAATCAAAGCAGTTAAAGCGGGATTCAATCGGTTTCTTAGCCCGTTACTTATCGATGGGTTGCAAATGGTTCCGTACCTAAGAAGGATGGCATCGCAGTGGATGAAGATACGAACAAGCGGTCCGGAATTCCTTTCCCCTCATATTACGGTTGACAACAGCTTTCGACATAAAGTTTTCCTTCATGGATGGTTCTCCGATTCAATCGATCAAAATGGCTCCACAGACAGGGAAGACTACTTTTACCACGCGTGGTACTTTCTGCTGGTATGCCCGTTTGGGTGAAACGGCGGTAACACCAGCGTGCCATGGTGCTATTTCATGACATGATCCATCACGAGATAGGGTCACGTCGGCATGATAGCTAGATCACGAGCGGAAAGAACATCTTGATCATTGCGGAAACTATTTGTGATTGAAGAAGTCTGATGAACTTAATCTAACAAGTGCACGCAGGTCGGATCGGTAAACTCTAGGGTTCGTTGTGTGGCAATTGAAGTGGATCCGCCAGAATAAAGCTTTTCAAAGATGTGACTCCCGCTTGCGTCCGGAAGGTTTCGGGCGTTTGTTTACATTGCCCGGTTTATGCGCACCTAGCTACTTGTGAGCCAATCTTCAAGTTACTGAAAGAGCAAGTGGTAGAATGGAATGGGATTGCGGATCGCTTTTGATCAAGGGTACCTCAGATCCTCCTATCACGATGCAGGGAAGGAAGACCTCTTATCATGTACTTAATTAAAGAACTCAATGGGAGTGTGTTGGGGCAACATGGCGAGTGCAGTCGAGCATGCAATATACTACCTTAGCAAAAGTTACCGACGTGACAGAAGCGACACACTGAGAAACACAACAGCTTCATCTTTAAAACGACCATATATTGACTCATAATACCTGTTGATTTCTAAGATGGATCCGATAAATACATCTTTGAAAACCATTCTCTCCGGAAGAATAACAAGATGGCAAATGATCTTGACCGAATATGAAATCGATACACTTCTCGAAAGCGATCAAAGAAGAATGGTAATGGCCGATCATTGGCTCATCAGCCGTAGATGACTTATCGATCTAACAATTCGAGTTTCGAGCGAAGATGTTTTGCTAATTCTTGATTATGAAGAACGAGGACCCGAAGGACTGAACAAGGATCCCGATGGACCATGGTCTTTGATGGAACCTGTCACTTACTTGTTGGCATTGGCGCCATCGTCCTATGGACATCGCCTTTCGGATGTTATGTTGTTGTACCAACTGGCTGTGACGAGGCGTGCATCGTAGATTATAAGCGCTATTGACTTAAGATCAAGTTCTTGCAAGTGGACAGGTTCGACTTGAGCCGATGATTAGGCGGTGGGACCGAAGCATCGAATCTCATTCCATATCGAGCATGTTAGGGGTTGATCCCTACTTGAAGAGATTACTTTCGATCATTCCACGAGAAGAATCGGTTGGCGGATGCATTAGCTACTATGTCATCTATGTTCAAGGTTAGATGGGACGGAACCCCGGATCATCATTGAGAGAGGTTGAGCGAACGGTATTGTTATGAGCTTGACAGAGAAACCTTGGTACTGACGTGAAGTTATCCGGAATCCGAGAGCATCGTTAATGATAAGAGGAAGGTTTGCATCAAATCTTCCTCGACAACGACATCTGGCCTTGACCACGACTTGTGCTTACTCATTGTGTGAGACGAGCACTGATCGTCATGGAAGAATTACGGGCGCATGTACTCGTTCCGATGGGCATACGATAAAAAGATTAAAAACGGTTACTATTGGTCCACCATGGAAGCATTGTCACCGTTATGCTCGATCTTGTCACAAATACGATTCTGCGGACAAAGTGCGCGTACCTCGGTACCTCACAGTCTAACGACTCCTGGCAGCACGTGGTTGATATTATTGAAATCAAGCCCGACTTCAGCGGACACCGTTTCATCCTTGTAATGATCTATTTCACCAAGTGGTGGCGAACCTCGTTCGCGCCGGTTACCAAGAATGTTGTGGCTCGATTCATCAAGCATAATCTTATGTCGATATGTGCCGAGGTTATCACGATGGCGGCAATCTCAACAACAAGATGCGAACTCCGCCGCGAGTTCAAGATCAAGCATCACAACTCTTCTCTTATCGACCTAAGATGGCGGCGATGAAGCCTTAATAAGAACATTAAGAAAGATTACTCTGAAAACAATGACAAATTGGCATGAGATGTTACACCTTGCTCTTCATGGTTATCGCGCTGTCTGATGCATCAACGAGGGGCATTCTCTGAGCCGTCTGGTGGGATGCCCTCCTCCAATCTCGGGACAGAGAGCCTGGGCGGGCGATTAGCGGACAGAACTGCGCTGTTTCGTTAACGATTGATGAGAAGCACTTCGCATCCATCGCCATGGACGATTGCTCGGCGAATCGGTACTGAAGGTCAAGCACGGTATACCAAGTCGGCGATCTAATAGTCGCGCATCATTCTTCCAGGTCGGTGGTGGACTCCACCGAGGACCATTGTAGTCAAACGTATTCTCGGCGGAGCTGTGACTCTTAGCACCATGGACGGTGGTTTCACCGTGAAACGAACATAGTCAAAAAACTTGCATGAACCCAGCTAGATCGACGAACCTAGGCAAAAATAAGGGCATCTGGCAGAACAAAGAGTTCGGGCAAAGTTAAGGATATATATAAAAATGTACACAAACGAAAACATTTAATGGGCAAAAAGGTATCGATAGGCTGAAAAGGCGGTCTAGGCAAAGTTGAGGTTTAAGCGTCGACCTATGACTAGTCCATATACACCAGACTACTACTATCGACATTCAAGTTCAAATGGCGAAAATCAATTCAATCACTACGGCGACAAGAGATGAGATAGTTGAAATATATGAGTACTAGCAAGTTGAACAGATTGTTTCCGCTAGCCTTTACCTTTCTCTTGTATAAACTACCGACCATCGCCATCTTTCAAATAAATGCAAGTTTCTTTCTCTTTACAATTTTTCGTTGTTGTTGCATAGGTCAAGCGTCCGCTTTGAATGATTATCGCATCAAACAATAAAACTTGTTATGGCAATCTGAAAAGTGAACATGAAAGTACCTACGGACTCCGGGAATTGAGATGACGGCCCATCCTTACATTCCCTGCGAGTATAATCCCAGAGATGCCACTCACTACAAATCCTCCCCATCAGTCTGAGAATCTCCTTCCGCTGGTCCAAATAGCTCAATCTCATCATCATCGGCGGTTTGTCTCCGTGAGAGACATTTATCCTCGGCGAGGATGCGCCGACAATTCCCTTTTCCGTGACGGTGTCTGAACTTGAAACTTGTGGGATAGTGCATCGGAGGAAACTTACATCTTTATTCCCGGCCGAGAGATTTCGGCGAGCTCGGATCCTTCAACTCGGTCTCGGGCGATTATCAATTACTCCTCAGTGAGATCTATACAAGATTCCCCGTAAACACTTCTAACCTCCCCAGCCGGGTTTGTGTGAGTATGAGACGCAATGTTTCCGATCTCTACCATCCACGGTATCTAGGCTCAAGACTTGGTCGGATAGTGCATCGGAGGATTCAAGCTATACTCCTTCTCAAGGTCTCCGATCCGTCTCATCCCCAAGCGAAGTCGAAATCCTCGGCGGAATATTCACATCTTCCTCAAGATGGATATGTTTTGCAATACCACGACATCAAGTCATTCATACATTATTCATAAATATCATAATTTGTGCATATATCATTCATACGCATCATGCATCATACTTTGCATAAGACTAACAATATTCCATCAAAATTTCTTGTTTTTGCCAGCAATTAAAGTCACTTACGACAGCGGGTCCAAGATTAATTCAAAACGGGAAGGCTATCGAGCGACCAACCTCGTTGTTCTCAACAACGGATCCAGGATTAATACCGAGGCTAGGCGGGAAACCTTATCCGACCGATCACAAGTTATCCTCCGATAGCGGTGGATCAACACGATGCAAACGGAAACCTCCCAGGCCACCTCCTTTTCACCGACCACCAAAATAGTTTCCTTAAATCTTGAAACATTTTGGTCGCTCGAGATGAATACTCAAATTGCTTCTATGACTTTCTTCCAAGATCATTCTCTTTAAATCCATATCATTGGGGATACAAATCCTATCTGGAACCTCAAAACACCGAGCATCAACTTGAAATCTTCACTTCGGTTTGTCCAATACCAACCAACAAATCAACAAGTTTCACATCAAGCTACGAAACTCTAATGTTATCAAATCATTATTGATCTTCAACATTCCCAAGATAACACTTTTGGCGTCACTTCTATCACAAGACTCTATCTAAATTGTTCAATCATTCCAACTCTTTCATCATCAAAAGTGACATATACAGTCTTTGACTTAAAGCATCAACCACCATTAGCTTTACCGGGATGGTAATTCAATCCAAAATAATCCTTCAACAATTCAAGCCACCGCTTTGCCTCATATTAAGCTCTTCGATCGAACAAGTACTTCAAACTTTTATGGTCACTAAATACTTCAAATCTAGAACCATAAAGATAATGCCTCCAAATCTTAAGCGGAAAAATAACCGCTGCCAAGTTCAAATCGTGAGTAGGATAGTTCTTCTCGTGAATCTTCAATTGCCTAAGTATAAGCAACCACCTTGCCATTTACATAAACACCACCTAAACCCATCTTAGAAGCATCACAATAAACAATAAGCGGTTCTTGAGTTAGGTAGAATCAAAGATCGAAGTTGTTAACCTCTTCTTCAATTCAACAAAACTTTCTTCCACTTGACATTGTCATACCCCAAAATTTGCCCTCATATCTCTCAAGATATTCCATACATCCATGCTCAAGGATTCCTCAAGAGTTGATCGGATGAACACTCTCCTGAACAATCAGCCCAACTAGGGTTTGGCATTTCTCGAATCTGGACTTCTAACTCCAATGGTTCTCATGCTTCCTCATATGCTTCAAAGATTCTCCATGACAAGTTTCAAGCTTCACAAGTCAAGTTTCCTCGGACAATTGCTCGGATGGTTGAAATCGGTTATATTAGTCAAAGAAGTCAAGCGTGGTCAACATACATCAAAACTCGATTTTGGTCAACATCCTCATTTTGAAGTCACATTCATCATTTGATCAGGGTTGATCATGATTCATCAAGAAAACTCAAGATTTGCTCAAAACATTCTAAATTAGGGTTTCTAGGTGAAAAGTCAACAAACTTTGGTGATCATAACTTTCTCATCTTGTCTAGAAATTTTCCACCACCTCTTGTTTTGAGGAAATTCAATTCTCTACAACTTCATGTCTCACAAGAATGTCCAAAAATGCTTCATTAAGAGGTATAGCTCAAAACATTCTGAGTCATTTTCAAAGTCAACAAAAGTCAACTTTTTTTTTGAAGATATATTGAGCATGGTAACTCCAATTGAAGTGAAACCAAAGACATTGTTTAGAGGACTCATAGAGCTTTCCAAAATGTCCAAGAACACTCAAAATGTGGAAAATTGAGCAAGTTACACCATTCACAAGTTAGGCGAATTTGGAAGAATGCACAAAGAGATACTTCAAAAAATCAAATCTTTTGCAAATGGGCCTATTTTTCTTCATCCTAACTTGTTCCTCATGCAATTAGGAATATCCAAGCCCAATGCCACGAATTTTTATTTTTCTATTTAATTTGTAATTTATTTATTTAAATGCAAATTAAATCTTAAAATAAATTATAAAATCAAGATTAATTGGAAGATTTTATTGCTTTCTTGTGATCCAATCAACCCATAAATACCGACAATTTGAAATTAGATCAAATTTGGCAAGATTGGATTGAAATTGGACAAAATTTGAAAATTTGATTTCATGAGAATATCAAAATTTGATTTCCATTGAATGTTGATCAATTCTTTCCAAAACCATTCCAAATCCATCGGTATAAATACATGATGCATACCTATCAAGAAAGAGCGAAAGAATTGGCTCGAAACCCTATTCTCAAAGCTCAAAATCCGTGTGTTTAAACAGCGGTAACCTAGTTTTGCTTGATTCAACTCATTCAAGCCGTCCATTACATTCCTTGAGGTCTTTAGAGTCGATCAGGACTCTTACATCGTTCAAAAACATCAAGAATCAAGCAATCCAGTTTCGGTTTGTTCTTATTTTTCAAATTCGATTATCAATATTCATGCATTATTAACTTTGTTTCGATTGTTCTTTTGTGTTTAGAATCGAGTTTACAAACTTTCTGGGCAAACCAATTAATTTCTATGGCGGGATGTATCCTGTGTTTAGGGTTTATATGACCGATTTGGGGTTTCCTAAAACGAGGTGGTAACAAGACCTATACCATTGAACTCGGGATAGCACGAGGAATCGATCCATGGTTTTAGATATAATTTATATTATGTGTGCTGCATTTTGACATTAGCGAGGGGCGTAGCGTCGAAGGGCCAAGCGAGCTTTTGAATTAAAAGCGAAGAAGATGAAGTCTCCGCGGTGGCAATCGGAGAGTAAGCGTGCATGTATCCTCACAGTTTTCAAACACAAGCATAGCGTGGCTCGAGTTGGTTAAGGCGTGGTGTTCCCAGATGCTCCAAAGTGTCTGAGTTCGATCCTATGGGCACCGGTTGCTTTCTTTTTACAAAACTTGCATATTTTCTATATTTTCATATTTAATATTTTCCATCTAATTTTAATTCTTTTCCATATTTTATTTAAGCATCAAAAATCACCAAAAACATTTATTATTTTGCATTATTTTCCTAAAATCTTTATTTAATTTAATAAATTAAAAAATATCTTTTTTGCATGCATATTTATTTTTATTTTGATTTTAGCATTTAAATCATTGTAAATTAGTTTTTAATTATTAAATTGCATCTAAAAAATCCCAAAAATTACTTTAACTTGTTTATCTTATTTCTAGCATATATTAATTTTCTCATATTAAAATTTGCATTTTTCTAACATTTTTCCTCTTATTCAATTCATCTCGTATTTTCCGATTTCTCATTCTTTCACAGGTTGTTCCGATTCAGACGTTTCCTTACCGTTTTTTCTATTTTTTCCCAATAATGTAATTGCTCATGGGTTGTAATAGTTTAATTAGGATCTTTACTTTTCGCATTCTTAATTATGTATACGCTTAAAGCCATGTAATAGCGTGGGACATTTACCTTTCCGCACTTTACATTTCCGCTATTTACTTTCCGCACCCTTATCAATTGCTAGTAATTAGGCGTGTATGGCAAGATAATAATGGGACATAGCTCACTCTAATTTCCAAGATAAAATATCTGAAATCGACACTCTTTCACACATGCACCCTTGGGTAATTCTCTCGTTGCCTTTCGATTCAAATGGTCATGTCCCTCGAGCGTAGAGGTATTCTAACGTTGCCTTCAAAACAAATCATCATAGTCCCTTGATACAAAGATCAGACCCACGATGTCGCCTCCGAATACATGATCTTGACCCTCGTTGTTAAGCCTACGAAAATGATGATAGTCCCTTGAATGTGCTAGGATACTTCCTACAGTTGCCTTCTATGACCATCCGATGTCCTTAGAATGTCCGCTTACATCCAGATGGAGCTACCTACTAACTAATGGTATGGCTAAGCTATTCTAAAGGAGCGTAAAATAACACAAAAGCGACCAATTACGAGTGGGTGATAAGACTTTTAGTTGCTCTATCAAAATACTTTTCACACTCACACTTTTCAAAGTTCAAACTCTTTTCAAAGCGAAACATTTCCGAACACTTTGTATACATTCCTACATGAATCATTACAAAGTCAAAGTGAAATGCCTTTTCAAAATTTTTCAAACACCAGAAAGCACAAAATTTTCAAAGTGATCTATAAAGCAACTAGAGCCGTAGATAACTACGGATGGAAAGGGGTGCTAATACCTTCCCTTTCATAACCATTCTCCCTTACTAGAATCTAACGAAGGTCTTTTACGTACTTTTACCTTCCCTTAATTGGATAAAAATAAGTCGGTGGCAACTCTTGCTATCCATACATTTGGATACAAAAATCCTAAAATTGAGTTCACGTATTCAGACATACCACACAAAAGTAGCTCCTTTACAGTCAACTTTGTCAAAGGTGCCAACTTAGAAAAACTTGAACAACCTTATTAACCGTAACACGAAACTTCTAATCTCGATGAGACTTGAGTTTCCCATCTTGACCGGCATCAACCTTAGAAGGATCAACATAGCCCATCACGAAATGACATGCCCAAAATCTCTTCACTAACGAACTTGCACTTTGACAACTTAGCATAAAGTTTCTTCTCTTCGGGACTTCTAACACAATGCACAAATGTTACGTGCTCTTCTTCCGATTTAGAATAGACGAATATCATCAATAAACAACAAGCGATCCAAGTAAGGATGTAAAATCGATTCATGTACTCCATTAATACTCCGTTGCATTAGTGACACGAAAGAATCACGAATACTCGTAATGTCCATAACTTCGTTCTAAAAGCGGTTTGAACATCTTCTTCTTTCTCCATTTGATGGTAACCCGATCTCAAATCAATCTTGCTAAACATGCGGCGTTGAAATCGGTCCATCAAATCATCAATTCTAGGAAATGGATACCTATTCACGATAGTTAGTTTATTCAAGCGGCGATAATCAATACAAAGTCTCATGCTACCGTCTTTCTTCTTCACCAATAACAGAGCTCCCCGGCGACACTTGGTCTAACAAACTTCCTCGAGCAAATCTTCTAATTGGCTCTTCAATTACTTAACTTTCGGATCTGGCCATCATGTGGTGCCATAGAGATAGAGTGCGGAACCGAGGACAAGATCATGAAAATTCAACTTCTCTTCGGAGGTGCACTAGGAATCTCATCGGGGAATACTTGGGAAAGTCGCACACCAGGAAAGTTTGCAATCACAGATTGACTCTCCACAGAAAGAGTCGCCATCAACAAGAAAACCAATGCTTCATCTTTCATGAACTCATTCAATTGTTTCTTCGACATCAGCATAGATTGATCTTCTTCTACTAAGGAAGAAAACCACACAGTGTTGTCATAGCAATTGATATGGACATAATTAGCTCTCAACCAATCCATACCCAGAACCACGTCCAACCCGACAAGCGGTAAACAAACTAGATCCACCACAAAGTCCCTATCAAAGATTGATAAAGGACAACTTGCACACACAAAAGAAGTAGTAACCGTTCCCTTAGCCGGAACTTCTACCACCATATCTCTATCTAGATATGACAAAGTGAGACCCAATCTCTTTATGATAATAAGCATTGAGTAGCACCGTATCAATAATAGTAATAAGAGGAATGCTATTAATGAAACTAGTACCTCGAACAAGACCATCTTCGTTTGGCGTCGGAGCACCCGACAAAGCAAACACCTTTCCCTCTCCTTGAGTTCTCTTAGGCTTCTTACATTGAGCACTAATGTGACCTCCTAGCCAAAGTAAAGCAGACCATCCTTATGCTTGCAATCACGAGTCATATGACTTCTCCCACATGAAACATCTCACCTCATTCTCCTTAGATCTCACATCACTTCGACAAACATTACTTTTGTGGCCAGGTTTCCCACACTTGAAACAAACAATACTAGTAGGAGCATCTCCCCCACTAGTCCTTCGCCCTTGAAACGCTTTTTGTTTCCCTTTACCAGCTGGAGTATCATATGGTTTCCATTCTTGTTGACCCTTGTTTCTCTTATCAGACATAATCTTATAGTGTTAATTACTATCTTCCTCGAAGATTCTACAACTATCAATCAAATCCGCAAAGACATGGATTTTCTGATATCCAATCGCTTTCTTTATCTTAGGACGCAAGTCATTCTCAAATTTAATGCACTTCGAAAACTCGACATTTTTTCCATCATAATGAGGATAGAACTTAGCCAGCTCGGTAAACTTTGCAGCATAATCAGTGATAGACATATTCCCTTATTTCAGCTCAAGGAACTCTATCTCCTTCTTTCCCCGAACATCCTCCGGGTAATACTTCCTCATGAATTCTCTACGGAAAAATCCCCACGTCACTTCCTCACCAGAAACCTCAAGCCTTTGACGGGTGTCAACCCACCAGTCATCAACCTCATCACTTAATTTATGAGTACCATAACGGATCTTTTGCACGGGAGTGCAATCCATCACACGGAAGATTCTTTCAATCTCCTTCAGCCACGCTAAAGCACCTTCAGGATCATACTTTCCTTGGAAAGTAGGAGGATTCTCTCTCTAGAAGGTTGCCAAACTACGAGACCCAGCGTTCTCATTAGCATTTGGCGGGTGTTGGAAAGCCTGAGCTATTGCCTACATAGCAGCAGCAAGAGCCTCATCATTCCTACCAGCGGTCCTTCCAGCCATAACAACTTCTGCTCACAACAAAACAAGGATTATAATCAACAAATAACAATACTTGATTGTTAGAGAATAACAAACTCAACAACTTAGCTGGACAGACCGACCTGCTCTGATACCACTAATGTAACACCCCAATTTTACCCCTCTTAATTAATAATAAAATCAAAGTTTCAAAATTTCATCCAACATAAATTGAGGTATCACATATTCGTGTTTTCATCACTTTGCATTATAATGCACATCACAAAAATCAAAAGTCGGATATACCGATTAATATCATAAATCATCATATAAACATATGACTATTCACAGCACAGCGGATGTGTTTCACAAAATATACATATCATCATGTTATAAATCGATACATAAAGTTATAACATCATAAGATAGTATACATAAACTATCCTATCAAAATAATAGCGTCGCTCAAAACCCGTGTGTTACTACGATCGGAAGCGAATGACTCAAAATAAAGAGACTCGAGCTAATCCTCATCATCCTTGTGGATCACTTTTACCAATATAAAACAGCGGCAAAACAAGTAAAGGGTGAGATACTCCAAACATATAATTAAAGGCATGATAAAATATATAAATAGTTTTGAATTATAAATGATATAAGTTAATAAAGTATGTCAACATATATCAAAATCTTACATACTTTAAATTAGCATTTAGTGTATAAAATTAACACTTTAATTTCGTCACATAATCATTATACTCGCATCAACACAAAGTATCATATATCATTGCAATTCAACATGAGCCATCAATTAAAATCCAATAACGACTTAAACATAAACATAACCAACTCCATGAGACCACATTATATGCATGTGGTACCCGTCGCTTTGTTCATAATTAGGAACATTTGGCATAAAGCCCATTAAACAGGCATAAAAGCCCTCATCGCCAATGCAATGTATGTGACTCGACAATAAACACAACACAAGCAAAAACATCATCATCGCTCATCAAAATTGACATAAAATCACGTCGCCATATTTATCCACATTAAGATAAACATATCATCGCATCGCATATCATCAAGTATTATGAATAAACCGTTGCAAACATCATGTTTAATCACATCATTATCATTTAATTTACCAAATTCCAAATACGGAAAAATATTCAAACACCAATAATCTTATGAAAGTCATTCCTAATAACCGGCATTAATCATAATTGTCAACATGCAATCGGATTGTCCATACGTGACTTAAATCGACTAAAACACAATCCGATTAAATTTAACTAATTTGGCCTATTTGGTCGTTTCGTAAAACTCGAAATTTGAAAAACCTCACCACTACGTTCTACATCGAACTTAGCTAATCGTCAATTTGTATTGAATTGAACAACTTGCTTAAATCATGATGCGAAATTGGAAATCGAGAACATAATCGGGTTCCAAATTTTTATTAACTTATGTCCTAATTATATTTTATTAATACCAACTATTAGTATAAGGAATTTGGAAAATTAAAAAGCGAAGCTAAAATGTGAAATTATCGAGAAGACAGCAAAAACAACAGAACACAGAAACACAACAAAAATGACATTTTCCCAAAACCTCCTCTAGCATGCGAGGACAAGCGTCCCATGGTTTACAAACAGCGGAGGAGGGTGCCTAGGGAGGGGACCGTCCTCCATGTGAATTAGGCGCCTCCATGCCGAAAGTCCTCAAACTTCTTCTTCTTCCTCAGTTCATTGCATATAGAGTTTTCTGGTTTCTTTTACAATTTTCTTCATTTTCTATTCTTACAACTTATTCCTACTAGCCATGGTAATAAAACACCTAGATCAGTACTCCTAACTTAACTTTCTTAATTTATTCCAACAATCACACATACAACTCATAAACCACAACATCAATTTTTATCCCAAATCCACAACATATCTATCAAACACTAATTATAGGAAGTGGAAAATCAAACCCCTTACCTTAAAAGCTTGGATGATCTTAGATGCTCCAACCAACTCCAACTCCTAGCTTGATCTTGCTCTTCTTCTTCTTCTTCCTCTTCCAAAGCTCTCTAGTTTTTTTCTTTCTAAGTTTGGTTTGGTGTTGTAATGGAAGGAAAATGAGGAAATGGTGTTTTATGTTGGTCTACTACTAGCCAAGGGGTGTACACCCAATTCTCACTAATTAGCACCTGACCCCAACCGTTACTAAATATAACATTAATAATATCTAATAATATTATTAATTAATAAAATAACTCAGGAAATTAAATATCGGTCCGAATAATATTTTACCGAACCGAACGGAATAAAAACCGGACCGAACGAAACGTCGCCGAATATATTATCAGATATATCGATTAATATAAATATTCTCATCGCAAAAATAATCGTCAAACGGTAACTCAAAAATATTAATATAATATAATATTAAATAAAGCGGGCATTACAACCACAGGTGGGTGATATTTATAACATAGTTCATATACTGAAAACCCCCTTGAAAATCTAGGGTTCACTATCACTCTTGAAAATTGAGAATGGGGAAGAAGAAGCGTGCGTCGAAGAAGAAGAAGCAGCCACTACCTTCGAAACAATCGAAGAAACCGTCAACGTCCAAGCTAGCAAGGCAAACGAAGAAGGAATTGGTACAGTCGAAGCAAGCGAAGCAAGGACTTGATAAGCGAGGAAAATCCATTGATGTTGAACATGTTAGTTTAGCTATGTTTTCGTTCCTTTAGTGAAGAATGTGGTTAAAGTTAGGTTTTTAATGTTTCTCTGCTATGATTTCAGAGTAATGATGTGTTCAATACTGTAATCCAATATGGTGGTGAGTTTGTACTATTGAACAATGGAGATATAATTTATAGAGGGGGTGTATCTTGCTTAGTTTTAGAACTCCATTTGGAACAATTTATAATGGTTAGTATCCATAGGTTGGTGATGGCTTGGGGTTATAGGGAAGGAACATATAGAATATGTATAACACCCCAATTCTACCCCTCGTAATTAATAATAAAATCAGAGTTTCAAAATTTCATCCAAACATAAATTGAGGTATCACATATTCGTGTTTCATCACTTTGCATTATAATGCACTTCACAAAAATCAAAAGTCGGATATACCGATTCATATCATAAATCATCATATATCAACATATGAATATTCACGGCTAGCGGATGTGTTCACAAAATGTACATATCATCATGTTATCATCAATACATAAAGTTATAACATCATAAGATAGTATACATAAACTATCCTATCCAAAATAATGTCGCCCAAAACCGAGTGTTACTACTATCGAAGCAGGCGACTCAAAATAAAGAGACTCGAGCTAATCCTCATCATCTTCGCGGATCACACGCACATTACCAATATAAAACAGCAGCAGAAACAAGTAAAGGGTGAGATACTCCAAACATATAATTAAAGGCATAATAAATATATATATATATATATATATATATATATATATATATATATATATATATATAGTTTTGGAATCATAAATGATATAGGATTAATAAGAATATGTCAACAAATATCAAAATCTCACGTACTTTAAAATCATCATTTAGTGTATAAAATCAACACTTTAATTTCATATCAAAACAAAACAAAACATAATCACCATAATCATATCAAAACAAAACATAAACTCCATCATATAAACTCATATAAATTAACTTCTTTCATGTTATATTCATCGCTTACTCATCATGAAATTATCACATATATTCACTTTATGTTCTACACAAAAATCATCATGATTCGTCATAAAACATCAAATAAAACTCAAGCGCAAAAGACTCAAAAATAAATATCGACTCCATGAGACACGACTATATGTTATGCATGTGGTACCGTAGATTTGTCCATAATTAGGGACATATGGCATAAAGCCCATAAATGCTTTGGCATAAAAGCCCTAAATCGCAGCATAAAAGCCCTCGTCGCCAATGCAATGTATGTGACTCGACAATACGACATCACAAACACGACACAACAAAAACATCATCATTGCACATCAAAATTGGCATAAAGCCCACGTCACCATATTTATCCACATCAAGATAAACATATCATCGCATCGCATATCATTAAGTATTCATTATAAATAAACCATCGCAAACATCATGTTTAATCACACCACATCATTATCAAATAATTCACTAAATTCCAAACACGGAAAAATAACCAAACATCAATAATCGTGCAAAAGTCATTCATAATAATCGACATCGATTATAATCATTAACGTCATAATCGATTGTCTAACTGTGAAAACATAACCAGTTTCAAATTAACCCTAAATTGGCCTATTTAACCTTCCAAAACTCGAAATCTTGAAAAATAACTTCACCACGACATTCTACACGTGAAATTAGCTATGCGTCAATTTTAGTTCAATTCGAACAACTTGCGTCGCCTAAATTGCAGAAATCGGAAATCGGAACATAATCGGGCTCCAAATTAAATCAGCTAACTTATGTCGTATTTGTATTTAATAAATATAATTAATTAATATAAGAAATTAAGAAAACAAAACAAAACAAAAACTATTTTGTGAATTATGCAGAACAGGTAAAACAACAAACATAGGGACAGGAAAACAAAATTACACAACTCCCTCCCCTCATGAACAAAGGGACGAACGCCCCATTATGTACATAAGAAAGGGGACTGCGCCACCACCCTTTCCAACTGCATCATAACACTTCATGTTTTCTTCATTTCCAATTTTCTTAAAAACATGAAACCTGCATTTTTATGTTTTGCAAAACTCACATTATTCTTAAAATTAATATAATTCTGTTTTTCTAATTCCAATTCCATGTAACCCAATAATAATCCAACCCCAACAACAACTATACTTCAAAATCAACTCCTCTAATCTCTATCAAAATCATCCAACAACACTCATAAATCCTAAAAATCAATTTTATCCCAAATCAAAAATATATCAATCAAACCCTAACTATAAATTGGAAAATCAAACCCTTACCTTAAATGTTTGAATTGATTCTTGATGTTCAACCCAAAACCCAAGCTTTGTGTTCTTCTCCTCTTCTTCTCTTCCAAGACCTCTTTCTCTTCTCTAAGTGTGTTTTGTGTTATGATACTTCTATCTCTCATAAAACAACAACTAATGCTTTTGTTTGGATTTTGGTCTTAAGACAACATAAAAATACCATACTACCCTCCACTAGTCTTACTAACCCAAAATATAATTCAAAAGGCCACTTAATAAAAATAACTCCAAATAATTAAATATCGGTCCGAATAATATTTTACCGAATCGAACGGAATAAAAACCGGACCGAACAAAATAATTACCGGTCCCTCAAAATAAATACCGGACCGAATAAAATAATTACCACTCCCTCAAACTAAATACCGGACCGAATAAAATAATTACCGGTCCCTCAAAACAAATATCGGACCGAATAAAATAATTACGGTCCCACAAAATAAATATACGAATAAAATAATTACCGGTCCGAATAAAACATCTGAATATATTAATAGATATAATGGTTAATATAAGTATTCTAAATCATAAAAATAAGCGTCAAGCGGTAACTCAAAATATTAATATAATATAATATTAAATAAAACGGGGCGTTACAATATGGACCTTAAATCGTAATATAGATGAACATTTTTTTTAGATTAGAAACGATGATGATTGTTATGATTTTGCTGCGCATAGTTGTGCTACCCTAGTAGATGGGGAACTTTTGATTATATGAGAGCATTAGTTAGAAGTCCTAGGTGTGTCGATGATATTTTTGAGTTGGAAGGAAGTAATGAAGATGTAGTAGAGGGATTGGGAGATAGTGAAGATGAAAGACCCTTTGCAATTCTTGATGGTTTTGAAGGGATTGAAAGTGCACCAATAAATGAGAGCCCCGAGTTGACTTTATGAGTGGATCCAAATAGAAACTTGTGTGGATGGTGAATATGTTAGTCATGAAACGGATAGCTCACGACCGAGTTGTCGAGATAGTGAGAAAGGCAAAGTGCCAAAATTGAAAAGTTTAGAAAGAACATTTAAATAAGGTTTTAAATTTCGATTAGGGTATGCAATTCAACTCCTAGATGAATTTAGATATGCCATCGTGAGTGGTCGATTATTAAATGAGAGGAAATTACTTTTATAAAAATGAGTGATAAGGTAAGGGTAGAATGCAGAGATATTGTGGGTTTTAATGTTGTGTTCTAAAGTGTGGAACAGCGGACCTTCGACATGATAAGCGGGTTATCAAAATCGAGTAGCCATCAAATGTCTTTTATCTCACGAGGAGAGAACATCGAGTAAACTGAGGGAGAAATCACGGTCCTATAACCGTGAAATCGAAGAATATAGGTAAGGTTAGTTACGAGAAGGATTAGCACCCACAGCCCGTAGTACTCTCGGTATCCACTTTCTATTTCTAGCTAAAGGGTGTGTTATATCTATGCAATCGCTAATCATGCATGCAAAAGAAAAGAAAATAAGAAACCACGGGAAAGAGGAAGTTACAAAGTTTGCTCGGTGAGCCGTGACAAGATACTCATTCCGCGTGCAATGGGAAAGTCGGAGGCGCGTAGTTGTCACTTGTTTGGTGTGTTTTGTGTTTTACTTGTGAAAAGTTTTAAACACAAAAGAAAAAGCGCAAGGCGAAAAAGAGTTTGTGTTGGTTGGTTGTTTTACCTTGAGAAAGGAGTTTAAACCATTATTAAGTGTTTTGAGTTTGAAAAGGAAAAGCAAGTTTTAGATTTAATCATGCAACATGCAAAAACAAACTAGCAAAGAAAAAGTTAGAACCTATGGTTTTAGGATGAGAATCTCTACCTATGTTGACATGCAAAGGATGGGGATCCTAATGTCTAGGCTAAAGAACCAAACCTAACCAAGGAACACAAAGAAACAAGAAAATATACACAGATCACGAGTAGAATTGCCCTAAGCGGGTCTTTAAATAAACGAAGGGTTCTGAACATGCTCCAGCTCGGAAGCCCCTTCATGCATCTCTATTCCTACTTCTCATGGCAAAAAGCTGTAAGCCTACTTCTCATGATATCTAGGAAAGAAGAGAATGCAATAAGCGATGTGGCAATCTAACGGATATAGAATCGAAGTGCCGCAAGCTAATGAATGCTCCGAGCTTCAAGTATTGAACTTGAAGTTTGAATCAAATGAAGAGGAATTCCTTGTGCTCTTCAAAGAAAATACCAAATCAATGAGGAATTATTGATAAACTTCAGAATTAGACTTGAATCATGAAGAAAATCTTGAAATTCAATGGAGAATTTGGAAGAAGAAGAAGAAGAAACTCTTGAATCTTGAACTTGAAGAAAACAAGATTAAACCATTCCTTCCATGTCAAATGTGTGTAGAAGGAGGAAGATGCTATGGATTGAAATAGAAGAAGCTGCGATGGAAAAGCGAAATTCGCAGTCGCTTGCTTGTGATACAGTTGGTAGAGTGGTGAGCGGAGGTCAAGTGGTGGCCTATGGTGGTTTGCTTGGAGAAAGTTAAGTTTGAACTTTCTTGAGTTTTGTGTTTTAGGTGAGAAAATTTGAGTGTGGGGTGAAAATTTAATTATTGTGTTGTTATGATTTGTGAAGAGAAAAATCTATTTATAGCTTTGGATCCTTAATCAACAAGCTAATCATGATTATCGAATAATTTACTTAATTAATCCAAAACACCAAATCAAGTGCGGGATTGATCGAATGTAAACAAAAAGTGTCCGAATGCGATTTTGCTTGAGAATCAAAATCGACTTGATCCGATGACGGTCAAGAAATAGAAATTTTGAAGTTTGTCACTTTTGGACCAGCGACACGTGCAATTTCATTCGCTCTGTGGGAAAATGCCTCGAGACGAGATCTTCGATCAGAATTTGCACATGTGTATCTCTGGGACATTTGAAGCTAACAAGATTTGTGAACTTTTGGCACGGTCCCATCCCGTTTCGATAAAATCGAGTGAGATATGATTTTTGAACCTCGTGCATCAGATGAAAATTGCCGGTTCAGCTCAAAATCAAACTCGAGAGATTAAAATTCTAAATACCGATCGGTAAAATTAGCTCTCGAGTTGCAAGCGGAAGTTGTGAGGACCTTGATACAGAATTTTAAATCGGTCCGCTCAATTCGAGCTTCCAGCTAGAAAATAAAGCCTTTCCGGTGAGCCCAAAACACGGTTCAGCATAAAAATCAGCTTGACATGCGGGAAAATGACTCCTGAGAGCCTTCTCACAAAATCAATTCTCGGACTTCCAAGCGAAAGTCGTGCATAATAGTGAAAGGAAAGTGCGGTCGAAAATCAACGAAAAATACCCAAGGAGATGAGAATCACATATGGAGTGCTCAAAATGCGCGAAACCAATCCCTTTATTGAGAAATGAACTCTTTTGGGTACCATTGAATACGGAATACGATACTCATTATGATGAATACTACATTATGATATGATATGTATTTTATGCAATCAAATTATAAACCGGGAATGCGAGAAGAAGGAGGTAAATTTTTGGGTACCAGCGCCCCACTATTCATCATCCTCTAGCTTAGGGCCAGATTGGCGTCGCCTTCGGCGACAAGGTATGGGGTGATTGAATACAAAAGCCCGACAAATTTACACCACGAATCCCAAAGTTGTATCAAGAGATAGTGGACATTCCAAATTCTAAGGAATCTCCTTTGGAGAAAAGGAGCATGTGCGCCGAGCCATGGGCCACAACCAAAGCAAAGAATAAATGTGGAATTACAGGCGGTACAAGTGCTAACACGACCTAAGAATTGGCTCTACCCAATTCAATCACAATGTCGGGGAGGCGACACGTGGCGGAGCAAAGACTTGTCACGACTAGACTACCACATTCGCCAAGGAATAGCAGTTAGTGATGAAAAGGCTAGAAAGTCTGAGAGTAGGCTTCTTGACTCGACGCTACACTCACGAGAGAAGGGAGGCGAAGGGATCCTTGTTCCGAAGGCACGGGAGTAGGACCATCACGAGATCGTTACTAGGGGATGTCTGGCGGTTTCCAGCAGCGAAGATTGGAAATCTTGACCGGGCTTCACACTGTCTGAGCAACTTGCATCATGTGTGGAGAGTAGTACTCAAACCTAGACCAAGAATTGGTAGTGACTCAACTCTTGTGCAAAAAGAATAAAGCAAGGTGGGCTTCTTTGACAGGTTGCAGGGTGAAAGCCGGGCTTCAACAGAAGGGCGTGTTGCACCGAGAGAACAAATGGCACTTCAACACCAAAATGTGTTGCACGGAAATGGCTTCAACACCAAAATGTGTTGCACCAGAGAAGGCGGCTTCAACACCAGAAGGCGTGTTGCACGGATGGGCGGCAACTTCAACACCAAAATACCCCACACAAAAGCTATCCTTCTGGGATTTCGGAGAGACATTGGAACACCACTAGGAATGAAGATTTATTGCTCTTGGCTTATAATTCGATAAAAATGCATGAATTCCCTAAAGGTAATGCAAATGCGATGATGCATGTTTTCAAAAGATGAAATGTGAGCGACCAAGGTCACCGGATAACCAACTTCAATCGACAATCCAGGAGATAATAATAAGATCAACCAAGGACACGACCAAGTGATAAATACGGAAGGACCACTTGAAGATATAAGAGATCTACCATATAATCCTGGCGAGGAGATGATGTCATAGGAAGCTTGTCACTGAGCGAGAATCATTTGGGGCATAAAAGGAACACGGAGAAAGATCTTCCACGTACCCACTACAACTCTAGGCGGGGAGACAAAAGATATGTCAATGCTTTGGGGATGTCAAGAGATGAGAACCCTCAGGGATAATCATCTCTGAGGGACAAAGGAAATACATTCAATTCTAAAGGACATCCATTTGGGGAGTTCCACCGGAAGATATGATGGACCCATCTTGGTGATCATGCTAGCGTCGATCTTTGGAAAGCGAATGGATTCAATGGGGACAAGGCTGGAGATAACGGAGAAACCCGACCCGTATCCATTGGTGCAATTGGGCATCTGTAATACAATGTTAGTGGAGTGACCACGGCATGATGTGACAAGTTTATACGCCATCCGGATCACTCAAGCCTTAAAGCAATATTCAAAGTTTTACGATCATGGTAAAACCAACAATGTTTATATGCAAAATTTTACCACAAAACTTTGAGCGTCTTTACAAAAATCGATAAATGCAAGAAATTAATTGACAAGCAAAGACTTATTTTATTAGTTGAAGTGAGCCTATAAATAGGCAAATACAATAGGAAGCAATTCACGAAATGAGGCAATGCAAAAGTAAAATAAGAGGAAAACTAAAAGCATGGCAATGCGACAATGAATCCTCATTGGGTTTCAACCACCGCTATCGATCTCATAACTCCAACTATCTCATCCTTGGCTTTTCCGAAAAGGCGATTGGCAATCACAACCCTCGGAGTAGCTCGAGATATTGCCATAGAAGTGCGACCATTGATCTACTAGGCATGTCTATGCATAGTATTTTTGACTACGTCTGCGTTTACGTTAGTGGGAAGTCTTCCCGTCCATTATGCGGCATCATGGCGCCACACAAAAACTTTCTTCACAACAAGCGGCCCTTAAGTAGTTTGGTGTCCATTACCTGTGGTCTCCTTGGGAAGGATTATCCTCTTTAGCACAAGATCACCGAGGTTGGTAATTTTGAGGTCGCACTTTTTGTCAAATGCTCTCTTCATCCTCTGTTGGTAAATACGCATGTGACCGGTACGCCATAAACTTCCGTCAATGGCATAGTGATTTAAGCGGTTCTGTACCTCGTCTTCATCAAGCTCGGCGTCTTTCATGATTCTTAATGATGGGATCTGAACTTGATTGGAAGCCAACCTCCATACCATAAACAAGAGAAAGCAGAGTTGCCTTGAAATGCTGATGGTAGTCACAGTAACCATGCAATAGAAACAGCATCTCATGCCAATCCCGATAGGTTACTATATTTACGCACAATATTTTAATGTTCTTATTCGTACTTCAACGACTCCGTTCATCTTGAGGCGATATGGAGACAAATGTGGTGCTTGATCTTGAAAGACTCACAACTCCTTCATCATCTTGTTGTTAAGATGACCATTATACGTGATCTTGTCGGGAATCCCGTAACGGCGGATGATGTTGTGTTTGATAAACGAGCAACCACATGTTGGGTGGCGCTTGCATAGGATGCCGCTTGACCCACTTGGTGAAATAGTCTATTGCAACGAGAATGACGATGTCCGTTGAATATTGTCACTTCAATCTTTCGATCATATCGATGCCCCATAGCGAATGGCCAAGGAGGGTTAGAACATTCAAAGCGGATGGCGACGTGCCTTATCGTATATACTTGGCATTTGTAACAAACTCGGGCATGATTAAAACAATCAACCTCCATGATGGACCAATAATATCCATTTCATGAATCTTTTGTATAGATGTACCCGGAATGAGTTCGAATGAGCCCTCATGCATTTCTTGATGATCTTTGCTTCATCTTTACCAACACATCGAGCAACGACCCGTCATGATGTCTCGGTATAGCACTCCATTGTTGAGGAAGAACTTGTTGAAAATCTTCTCAAAACTTCTTATACATTACGGAAAGCTTCCTCGGGATACTCTTGAGTCAAGATATAAACGACATCAGAACCGAGGATTACCATCCTTCTACCTCGATCTCAAAACAAAAGGCTTATTGACCTACGAATGAGTTATCGAAGGCGCTTCATTAGCCCATTTGACTTTAAACATGGGTAAATGGCTCAGCCTAAGTTGTTCTCTTCCGTGATGTGATCGGTAGTTTCCTCGAAGTAAGGAATCAACTTCATCACATGCTCTCTATAGGGGATCAGTTGGGTGACGAGTCTCGATCTCTGTCGGCAAATCACAAGTGCGGAGTCTCATACACTTTGGATGTTTGATTCTCAAATCAATCGCGCCTCGATACCAGATACAAGCCTCAGTGACCATGTTGTTGTGCAATCAATCCAAATTCGAGACGGGGATATGATGACCATCACGGTGATTCTTGCACCAACACCATTGCCTAACAGCGTTGGAGCTCGGTCAAAAACCAAAGACCACTTGGATCACGGTTCGGGTCCCTCAAATGCGGACACAGGATGTTACAATCCGAGCATATTATATCTCATAAATTCAAACCTCATGGTGATAATCATCCACTGGTTGGTGGGCAACATAATCTGCACACACTTCTCTTGATAGCTTTACGGGTAGTATCTTGCAGATATCATC
>CM038796.1:267211849-267367917 GCA_021764765.1 Vicia sativa | reverse complement strand
AAAATGTATCTAATCTATTTCATCACATATTTTGAAAAGTTTGAAATCTTTCATCGTAAGTTACTTGTTTTACTTGAGTGTACAAGCTACCACTTACATGTTTAAGAAAGATGTTTTGAAAATGAATGAAATCTTTTAATTGTAAGTATTAGTGTTTTTGCTTGAGTGTAAGCTGCTACTTACTTCATGTATTAAAAATGTTTTTGTTTGAAAAGAGTTTGAAAAGTTTTTGACCGATGTGATGTGATAGATAAGGCTTCTTCCATAGAGATGATAGATGTCTAAATCTAGGAGAAATTGATTGGATTAGTGATGCTTTTAAGAAGCCCATGGGTCTCTGTATTGTTAGCCCAAGAGGAGGCATTCCAGGGTCATCGAGGGTGATCGAGGGTCCTTGTATGAAGCTCAAGAGGAAGCTAGGTATGACCGCTTTGTCTTTAAAGGATTTCACCGAAATCATCCTTTAGAATTAAGAGAAATTTCACCCAGAAATTTTACTGGGGATTTTAAAAGTGATTTCACCGAAACCATCCTTTCGTGGTTCTATTCAGCGCTGGTGATTCTTTGTATTGGAAGCCCAATAGAGGCTGTTAAGATCTTTGTTCTCTTTCATTGTACGATGCCCAAGAGAAGATAAACTCAATGAGGAGTTCTTTGAACGAAGTTAGAGAGTGATTTGGTCAGGAGTCCGCTTTTATACGAAGTTTGCTTGAGGCTAAACTCGTATGAATGAGTTTTCTTATATGAAGCCTAGAGGAGGCTAGACTCTGGGGAGAGTTATCTTGTATGAAGCCCAAGCGAGGCTAAACTCATGCCGAGATGAATTATCTTATGCTCAAGCGGAGGCTATACAAGAGGAACCTATTGGTTAGTCTAGTTGTTATGTTATGACCTAACATATATATAAACAAGTGTGGTGATATGTATTTGTCATACCCCAAAATTTGCCCTCCATCTACTCAAGAGATCTCATACATCCATACAAGGATTCTCAAGAGTCGATCGACAAACTCTCCTAGACAATCAACCCAAACTAGGTTTGGTATCTCTCAAGTCAAGATGGATTTCCAACATCTCCAATGACTCTTCATGCTTCCTCATATGCTTCAAAGATTCTCCATGTCAAGTTTCAAGCCCCTACAAGTCAAGTTTCTCGCATAATTGTTCGATGGTCGAAAATCGGTGTATGGACAAAAGTCAATCGTGGTCAACATACAAAAAACTTCGATTTTGGTCAACATCCTCATTTTGAAGTTACATTCATCATTTGATCAAGGGTTGATCATGATTCATCAAGAAGACTCAAGATTTGCCCAAAGGTCAAACTTTCTAAATTAGGGTTTCTAGATGAAAAGTCAATCAACTTTGATCGGTCATAACTTTCTCATACTTTCTTTAAATTTTCCACCACCTCTTGTTTGAAGGAAATTCAATTCTCACAACTTCATGTCTCACAAGAATGTCCAAAATGCTTCATTTGAGAGGTATAGCCAAAACATTATGTGTCATTTTCAAAGTCAACAAAAGTCAACTTTTGTTTTGAAGATATTTTGAGCATGGTAACCCAATTGAGATGAGACCAAAGACATTGTTTAGAGGACTCTTAGAGCTTTCCAAAAGTCCAAGAACACTCAAAATGTGGAAAATTGAGCAAGATACACTATTCAAGTTGGGGAATTTTGACAATTGCAAAAAGGACATATTGGTCAAATTGCAAAATTTTCCAAACGGGCCTATAATCTTTTGATCCAAACTTGTTCATGATGCTATTCTTGACCCATAAATGTTGACCTTGGTTATTTTCTATTTTTATGATTTATATTTGAATTTTATAACATTTAATTCAAAATAAATTATATAAAATATGAAAATTAAACATTTTTCTCAAAAGGAATGATTTTATATCTTTCTAAATGTCCAAGAAGGCCCATGACCCTTACCAAATTCGTGATAGCCTTTGATTCATGAGAAAATCATATATTTTCAATATTTGATTTTATTTTAAATGGAAATATTTGCACATTCAAGAAGCAATCTTTTTTCACCTTTTGCCATCCAAATTTCTTCTATAAATTGCCAGCAATACACACAAGCCTGAGGACGAAACCCTAGCCCTTGCACTAACCCTTATTTTGCCAAAATTTTCCATAAAGTTGCAATTTTCGATTTCCTATTTCCAGCCAAATTCAAGGTGTTTTGAGCATTCAATCTTGCTCAGAGGTTCCAAAGAAGCAAAAGCATATCTCACTTGCCAAGACCGCTTAACTCGATCCTAAGCTCGCCCGATTTGGTACATTTATGAAATTCGAATTTCATTATTCATGTGTTGTTAATGCTTTTTGTGTGTTTGTTTATGTTCAGGACATTCATTAGAGTGCATTTGATACTTTACATGCAAGCATACACGTAGAAATCATCCATTGCCATTGTTAGGTTCAAGGATCTTTTGAATCGAACCGTTAATACAGCATTTTCGTGGCAAACCAATAGCACCATTGGATTCAAGGTCCGATTTAGGGGGTAACTTAGAGCTTTTTATTCTCTGTATTTTTGAGTTTTCGTGTTGGAGCAACCGGAGAAGACGACGGAGCTAGGCCCGCCGTCACGACGGGTTTGACTCGCATGGCTTGGGCGGAAGGAACGCTTCGATTCGTCTGTTCGATGATCGCCCCGACTCGATTTTCAACATATCCAGGACGCGTCATCGCTTTTGTGTCAATGTTTCTCACTTTCCAAACACCAAAGACACGTTGTCCCAGTGGTTAAGGCTTGGCTTTTGGGAAGATTCTCCTCAGGGTCATGGGATCGATCCCTGCCAGCACCGGTTTGAGTTTCTTTTTTACAAAACTGCATATTTTTCTATATTTTCCATGTTTTCTTATTTTTAATATTTTCCATTCATTTTAATTTCTTTCCTATATTTTATTTTGCATTAAAAAATTACCAAAATATAATTTTCTTTGGCATTTATTCTCTAAAATGTTTATTTAATTTAATAAATATAAAAATATCTTTTTGCATGCATATTTATTTTTATTTTTATTTTAGCATTTAAACCATTATAAATTCATTTTGAATTATTATTTATGCATTAAAAAATCCCAAAAAAATTATTTTAATATATTTATCTTATTTCCAGCATATATTAATTTTCTCATATTAAAATTTGTATTTTTTCTAACATTTTCTCTTATTTCGTTGTCATCATATTTCCCGATTTTCTTATTCTTTCACTGTGTTGTCCGATTCTGACGCTTTTTATCGCTTTATTTTTCCAATAATGTAATTGCTCAAGGGTTGTAATAGTTTAATTTAGGACTTTTACTTTCCGCACTCCTAATTATGTAACTGCCCCAAAGCCATGTAATAGCGTAGGATTTACCTTTCCGCACCTTTACATTCCGCATTTTACTTTCCGCACTTTATCAACCGCTAGTAATTAGGGTGTATGGCAAGATAATAATTGACATAGCTCACACTAATTTCAAGATAAAATATCTCAAATCAACACACTTCTTTCACACACGCACTTTAGGGTAATTCTCTCGATGCCTTTCGATTTCAAATGGTCATGTCCTCGAACGTAGAGGTATTCTAGCACCGTTGCCTTCCAAACAAATCATCATAGTCCCTTCGATACAAAGATCATAGACCCACGATATCGCCTCCGAATACATGATCTTGACCCTCGATTGTCGCCTACGAAAAAATGATGATAGTCCCTTCGAACGTGCTAGGATACTTCCTACAAGTTGCCTTCTATGACCATCCGATGTCCCTTCGAATGTCCCGCTTACATCCAACGAATGGAGCTACCTACTAACTAATGGTATGGCTAGCGCTATTCTAAAGGAACGTAGAAGTACAACAAAATGACCAATTCTGAGTGGGTAAATAAGTCTTTTAGTTGCTTGCTCTAAACAAATGCTTTTCACACCACACACTCTTTTTCAAAGTTCAAATTCTCTTTCAAAAACAAAACATTTCCGAACACTTTGTATACACTCCTACATGAGTCATTACAAAGTCAAAGCGAAATGCCTTTTCAAAACATTTTTGTCAAACACACAGAAAGCAATTTTTAAAAAAGTTATCTAAGAGCAACTAAGAGCTGTAGAATAAATCATGGATGGAAAGGGTGCTAATACCTTCCCTTTTCATAACCATTCTCCCGAACTCGTAATCTAACGAAGGTCTTTTTCGTTACTTTTACCTTTCCTTAATTGGATAAAATAAAAGTCGGTGGCGACTCTTGCTATCCGCACATTTGATACAAAATCCTACAAAGTCAGCTTCACCGTATCACGTAATCACTCATTGGGAAAACACCCAAAAGAGAGAATTGCTTTTAGGGATTTCTAGATAACCTTTATTGCTTTTTGTTTGACTTGTATGCTTTATCTTTAAGGGTTGCTTGGGTATTATATTGTTGGGATCCTACACCGGATCCGGTTTTTTAGGTAAGTAGCATTAGATCATCGCGACTGCTAGACGATAACTACGCCGGGTCAACATGATGGCTACGTTAGCGTGACACTTGGTTGCCCGATACTCTTCATTCCCAAGTTGAAGAAAGTATTTGGCTTTCGTGGTGTCATCAAGCTAACTAAACTTTTAGAACCTTAATTGACCCATCTTGGCCATTAGAAGGTGAGATGGCCGGCTTTGGTGTAGACCGAGGTTGGTTGATACTGATGCTACGCTCATTGAGATCGACTTTGGGACATTTTCGATCGACCACTTGGCCGTCAGATTGAAATAAGCCGCCAGAAAGATCTGTGATATGAGATTCCTAGAACCCGTTACTATTATAGGACAGGATGAACCAACTCAAACTTTTGGTGGGTAATCACCTATACCTCATGCAAGCCTTAAACATAGGCTCATTGTGTGAATTGTTCAGTGTGCTAAACATGACATCATGACATCATCCGCATTGCATATCATTTCTAACTATTTCAAGGACCTAGGGATTTATCTTTGCTCTGTTTTGTAGGATTATGGCTTCTAGAAAGACTATCCGAATCAACTCATGGGTATCCCTTCTCAACTCAAAGAATTGGTTTGAAATTCCACCATGCTCGTTCATCAAAAGACATGGTTATCTACTTGATTTGGTTATCTCCGGTTTTGAAGAAGATATGATGCATGTCCTATTCCGCTTCTTTGATCCAAGCACCATTGCTTTACATTTTATTATCGCTTGGTTCCTACTTTAGAAGAGTTTCTAAGCTACTTGGGATACCTATTCTTGACCAAATGCCATTCACCGGTTTAGAAAAGGTCCCTAAGTTCAAGACATTGCATCCGCTTTACATCTTAAGCGCCGACATTGAAGCCAATTGGGAAACTAGAAGAGTTAAGGGTTTACTTTCCAAGTTCTTAATCAAGAAAGCCTCGAGAATTCTCAGTTATGAGTTTCCATGCATTTGAGAACATTGTGGCTTTGCTAATTTATGGTTTGGTTCTATTCCTAACTCGATCAATTCATAGATGTCAATGCCATCAAGTTGTTTCACCCGCAATCCAAGGCCTACCTTACTTGAGACATTCTACATTCTCCGACTGCATTACTAAGCGACAAGGAACTCTCTATGTGTTATCCCGTTACTTTCAAGGTGGTTTATTTCGCACCTTCCTCCATCGCTTTTGAAGAATGAACAAAGGTTGAGATGGTCTCAAAGATTGATGTCACTCTCTCATTCCGACATCCGTTGGAATCTTTTCTCTCAAAAGGACTTCACATTCATTGAGCATTGAGAGTTCCCTAATGTACCACTACTTGGTATAAGGGGAGGTATTACTTACAATCCTTCTCTAGCTCTACGCTGGTTTTGGTTTTGCTCAAGAGATGGTCCACATGATATGCTTCTCCAAGATATTGTGTTCGACTACAATCACGATCTCCGAATTACCGACGAAGGTTTATACATGGGGCATGGTAAAGAAGATCATACTAAGACTGGGGCACCCAACTCCATTCCTTGGGAACCTTACCTCAAATGGGTGCGAGCTCGAGCTCAAAACCTCATGATGCCATTCACTGCTCTAACAAGAATTATGGAACCTGCTATAGGTGACGTAATTCTATGCTGTTCTCCATCCCGACATGCCTACCGATTTTGAAGACTTGAAGAGATCCGGATTCAACTTAAAGAAGAGAGGGATACCTTTGAAGCTCAATGCTATGCAAGTGAGAAGAAAGTTCTAGAGTTGACCAAGCTTCACGAGGAGCGAAACATCAACGCTTACATCGGCACCAAGAGGAAGCCCACGGAGACTTAGAGCTCTAGGATTTATTTGTTCTCTTTATTGCTTTGAACTATCTCTTTGTACTTAAAAAGAAAAAGAATAATGAGAAGTACTAATAAATGTTTGTTCATTGCTTGTTTAACAAATTTAAATCTCTTAGGTCCTTGAAAACATTGCATTGCATTTGCATAAACATCGATAGCATATCATAACATTGCATGTACATTGAGATTGGTTTTCTCATTTGCTCGCTATTTATTTTAAAATGGCTTGAACAGATCACAAAATCTCTTGTGCTCGTAATGCCTGGGTTCTATACAACACCTTGGTCCAAGGCCAAGAAGATCAAGAAGCTCATCAACAAGAAGAAGAAGGTCGCTGGTCCCAACATGGGTAGACGTTTCAAAGGGGTCCTAAGGTGGTCACCGAAGTGTCCATACCGAGGGAAGTACCAAGGGTGATGAAGGTGAAATGAGCCAAAGAAAGAAGGAGAGGATCATCCGATTATAGCCAACACTGAGGAAGATGACAAGTACAAGCAACTCAAGATCGTCTCATGCCGTGGAAAACCCGAAATGTCCGGCTGAATTTTGATGACCGAGTCTTGTTCCTCGGTGTGGTGATTCCTCCCAAGTTCAAAGTTCCTACTTTTTCCAAATATGACGGCATGTCTTGCCCTAAGTCATTTGAAGTCCTATGTCCGTAAGATCAATCCTCACACCGATGATGTAAAGTTGTGGATGCACTATTTTCAAGAGAGTTTGTCCGAACCCGTTGGAATGGTACTATCGCCTAGAGAATGACCGATCCGTATTGGAGTGACTTGCCGATGCTTTCTGCATAATATGAGTAATAATGTCAATTGACACCCACTCGCATGCAACTACAAAGCATGTCTATGGGTCGTGACGAAGTTCAAGGAGTACGCCGTAGTGGAGAGATCTAGCAGTGAGTTCAACCACCCTTGTCCAATAGGGAGTTGGTTGATATGTTCATGGGGACACCGACAGTCCGTTCTTCAATCATCCGATTGAAATTCTTCATCCGGATTCACCGAGTTGATATTGACAAAGCAGCGATTGAAGCCGGTATCAAGAGGGAAGATTCGTAGCGACATCTTCAAATGTCGCAAGAGATCTTTTGGTGCTAAGAAAGAAGCCAATGCCGGTATGGTCGTAAAAGCCGAGCCAAGACCGACTGCTCAATGGGGGCGTTGTGATTCCAATCCTACATCAAGACAACTCGCCGAGACAAACAGAGCCGTAACGCCGCCACGAAGACAGACAAGATCAACATGTTTTGTCGCAAGCTTTGCAACACATGTTGAAAGCGAGCTAATTACTTGAGGATCCTCTCGAATGTCAACACTTCCTCTCCAAAGTACAATCCAAATGCTAAGTGTGCTTACCATTCCAATAAATTGCAGTACTTATCGACAATTGTTGGGCTCAAGAACAAGATTCAAGATATGATTGCTGCATTGAATTTGATCCTCCGCTGAGACCGAATGTGATCAACGCCTATGCCTAACCATGACAAGAGTTCCAATGCTGTTGGTGACGATACTTATGTTTTCAACGTAGATGACTTGACCATTTCCGATGATCGTTAAGAAGAATCTGCTGTGCTGTGTCAATCCAGATGCCAGAGAGTTGTCGTTGGTGCTCGCCCCGCACCGATGGTTGTGCTTGGTTGAGAAGACGGTTCGGTATGATGGATAACCGTGAGATATTTCGAAACCACGTGTGTAGTGAAGAAATGTCTAAGTTGAAGATTGACAATGCGAATGAAATCAGATTATCTCAGATGATACCTTGGGGCAGCAAGGAAAGTATGATTACATGGTGAAGTACATCGTCCCGATAGTTACAAGATTCCTATGAAGATGTTAAGGCGACGGATGGGGTGACGATTTCCTGAGGACTACACGATGTTAACACTATAGGATTTCCTCTGATCCTATACCTAGGGTGACACCCTCATTATCACTTCTCCTGCACTGCCCATATTCCCTCGACAAACCTATCCCTTGGAACTATGGAGCGGATGTTTACTATCATGGCGCCAAGCAAGACCCTCCGACAATTGAAGATCTTATCTGAAGTTTCTATTCTCGACATTGACATCACCGGATCCAAGAAGGTGACCAATGGAAGGGTATTCTCTCCGTATATCTCTCCTCCAAAAGACATCAGACTCAAACTGCATTCCACCACCCAATCAATATCCTCACTAGAGGGAAAGAACCGTGACTCATCCTCGCCAAGTACCAAAGGAAGTTATCAAGACACCTCCAAACAGAAATGGAGGAAATTCAAGATCATCAAGAAGAGTGATTACAATGTGGAATAGATTGGGATGACCATCCAAGATCTCCATGCTTGCTCTCTCGCTTTGCCCGAGGCTCATGCTAATGCCTTGGTGAAGTTTCTAAAGAATGCTCATGTACCGCAAGACACTACCACCGATCAATTTGAAGTTTGTATTGCTAGCCCTGGCTGCCAACAACGGCCTAGGCTTCTCGATGTCGATTTGACTCTTCCGAAAGAAACACAACAAAGCCTTGCACATCTCGTGAATGCAAGGGCACTACATGCCTCATGTCTTGGTGGATACCGCTCGCTTTGAATATCCTTCGAAGATCGCTTTTGATCGACTCGATGTCAAGGGTTGGTTCGAGACCCGTGACATTATCGTGAGAGCTTTTGATGGTTCTAAGCGCAAGATTGGAGAGCTCACTCACTGCTAAAGTCGGTTCCAGACTTTTGACTCCACCTTTTGTCATGGACATCCGTCCCTTATTCTTGCCTACTGGACGCCTTGATGGCAAAGGGCTGTTACTCTACCTCGCATCGAAATCAAGTACCGTGAAAGGTTGTTGTTAGGTGGTGAAGAAGTATATGGTCATCATCTAGTCATTCCGCTATCTCGAGATGGAGGGTGAATTCTTTCGAGACTTCGCAAGCTTTTGAAACAATACCCAGTCATGCTCGTTGACTCCCCGCTACTCCCGGTTACACATGTTCCGCTTAGGATGGCTCTTTGAAAGATGCTCAAGTTGCATTGAAGAAGGTAGCTCCATTTGGGACGGCTCTGATCTTCCTTTCAAATCGACAAGACCGGTTTAGGCTTCACCATCAAGGGTCAAGATGATACGCCGCGAACGTGTCGGCCAACTTCCCTTCCGTGATCGCCGTAGGAATCCATATAGAAGACTATTTACAACGGCTTCGACATCGCAAGTGGATCTTCCCAACCTGGATCATGGGCTCAAGAATTGGAAGACCAAGACGCTATACCGATCTCCTTTAGCCAGAGTAATTGCTCTTGTTTTTGTTTGCTTTTATTTCTTTATGTTTTGAACAATAAACTTTGAAAGCCCAATGCTTGCCCGGCATCATGGCTCGTCGCATAGGTTATTATCCGTCGCTTATGATTTTCATTCAATAAATCGTTGGACTTTTGCATTCAATTGTTTGTTTTCTTTCTTTACTTTATCACCCCTTCAAAAAGCTATGTGTTCTTACACACACCCACGTGATACACCGTAATCACTCGAATCTCGTTATTAACAATGGCGTTAGTGCTAAATATGACTTGATAATCCGATCTACCAAGCCAAAGACGAAGGTGAGGAAGATTGTGAAATGCCGTGGAGAACCTGCTGATCACAAAGAAGAAGAGCGAGTTATACACCACAAGAAAGCAGTCGAGGTTGTGAATGGGCACCGATGAAGATGTAAAGAGATCAAGGTAGGAGCGGTCTTGAGAACAGTGTTAAAGAAAGGTTGGTTCAGATGCTACGAGATTATGTTGAGGTTTTTGGTCACAATGACATGCTCAAGTTTAGATGGATATTGTGGTACACCGATAAAAGAAGGTTTTCTCCCAAAGAAATGGTATGTCGTCGATGCGCCCGAGATGTCGAGAAAATCAAAGCCGGTTATGAAGCAGTCAACGCTGGTTTCTAGCCGCTACCTCCTATCCTCAAAGAAGTCGCCAAGAACGACATCTTATACAAGCAACCACGACATGTGCCTTACTGTAGACCGTAAAACAAAGAATGCGATCATGGAAGAGTTACACGAAGGTGAATTTGGTACCCACTCCAGTGGACACACGATGGCTAAGAAGATTTTGAGAACAGTTACTATTGGTCCACCATGGAAGTCGATTGTCACCGCTTATGCTCGATCTTGTCACAAGTGCCGATAAAGTGCACATACCAAAGACTGAATGTTTTAACTTCTCCGTGGCCTTTGCAATGTGGGGCATTGACATGATTGGAGAGATTAAGCCCACAGCTTCCAATGGACATCGCTTCATCCTTGTGGCAATTGATTACTTTACCAAGGGTAGAAGCATTTCGTATGCATTCACCAAGAATGTTGTGGTTCGATTCATCAAACATAATCTTATTGCGGCACTTCGAAAGGATTCACAGATAACGGTTCCAATCTCAACAACAAGATGATCACCGAACGCAGCTCAAGATCAAACATCACAACTCTTCTCCATATCGGCCTAAGATGAATGGCACAAAGAAGCCAATAAGAACATTAAGAAGATTATAAAATGATGGTGACTTACAAAGATTGGCATGAGATGTTACCATTCGCTCTTCATGGTTATCGCACTTCGAACATCAGGGCAACCCCTTCTTTATACGGTATGGAAGCCGTCTTTACCCATCGAGGTTCGATACCTCAACCGTAGTTTCCTGTGCGATGGGATAATCGGATGGCGCATGTTTGCCGCGATGATCGATCGCGGGCCCATCCGCCATGGATGATTTATCAAACGATCGAGCATTTAACAAGAAGGTCAAGCACCGAGTCTACCAAGTTGGTGATCTAGTAGTCAAGCGCATCATTCTTCCACAAGGTGATCCTGGGGCAAATGGACTCCCACCATGAGGGACCATTTGTAGACAAGATTTTCCGGAGCTATGATACTTAGCACCATGGATGGTGAGGACTTCCCACACCTCGTGAACGCAGATAGTCAAAAAATACTACGATAAAGAGACCGCTAGGTCGATCGCCTAGGCAAAAATATAGATCCTCCGTAACCAAAATGGTTCTGGCAAAATTAAGGATATATACAAAACATGTACACGGCAAGTCGAAAACCCGAAAAGGCGTTGGGCAAAAAGGGTATCCCAGAGACTAAACCCGAAGGGCGGTCTAGGCAAAAGTTAGGGATTTAAGGCACGACTATGTCTCTTCCAGATCACCTTTTCATTAATCAAGATTCAAGATTCAAATGGAAGATCACTATTCACTTTCTACGAGATGAGATAGTTGAAATATATGAGTACTAGCATAGTTGGAACTTAACGAGATTGTTTCAGATAGTTTTACCTTCTTGTGTATAATTATGGCCATTCAAATAAATATCTTTTCTTTACAATTTCGTTGTTGTTATTTGCAATAAGTCCAACGCTTGCTTTGAATGATTATACGATTTGACAAGAAAATCTCTCTGCAAACATACGAAAAGTGAATATGCAAAGTACTTACTACAGTGCTCTAGGATTTGGGACGACTAAAGTCACCCATACCATTCCCCACAGAGCATAAAGGTGTCACCCACAACACACCTTCCCAATGAGTATGTGGAATCCACGAGCAACAATTTCACTCAACCAAGCAACGTTACATCAGTCCAAGCAAGAACACTTCATCCCCAATGACATTTCTCAATCCTCCCCTTCCCTAAGCAGAAGATCGGATCAAACTTGGTCGATAGTGCATCGGAGGAAACATATACCTTTTATTCCTCAAAGAGATTACAACGGACTCTAGACCCTTCAAGCCCGGTCTCAAGAACCATCAAATGCTCTCAAATAGATCTACACCCTAATCCCAAGAGAGCATCTCTTAAATTTCCTCAGAGATCTACATACAAGGTCCCCAACGGATCGCCTCCCGCATTCTCCTCAAGCAGGTCTATATAGATCTCCAACAATGAGCTTCTCAAATCTCTACCTTCCTCAACAATGTCTAGGCCCAAGACTTGGTCAGATAGTGCATCGGAGGAATCCAAGATATCTTCCTCCTCCTTCAAAAGTAGGGACTTCCACCTACTCTATTCCCTGTGCAAGTCGAAATCTTCAAATGTAATATCCGATCTTCTTCAAGATGGATATGTTTTGAAATATCACAACATTCATCATTCATACATTTTTCATAAAGTCATAATTCACGCATATGTCATTCATATACACTGTCATGCATCATACTTTGCATAAGACTAACCAATATTCTATCAAAGTTTCTCTTGTTTTCCAAAACAGTGTAATCACTTTGACACAAACAGTCCAGATTAAGCCCCGTCGACGGAAAACTATTCAAAGACCGCGAACAGGTCCGTGATTAAGCCCCGAGCCGACGGAAAACTATCTCGAAAGACCGCCTCCGACATGTGTCCAGATTAAGCCCCGAACCGACGGAAAACTATCCGAAAGACCACCTCTGGTTATCCTCCGATAACAGGCAATGGATCAACACCCGATGCACAACAGGGAAGCTATCCACGTTTTGGCCAACTACAATCTCTCTCGAGTAATCAACGCCAAGATTTATTCGATTATCAACAAGAATCGCAGAGTCTAGCGTGACGACTCACCGCTTGGATGGCATCTTAAGCCCATCTCCGACTATTTGTCAACATCTCTTCACTATCGTAATCGCATATATGGTTAAAAATCAACATGCACCAATAACTTCATTCAAAGTGAACACAAGTCTAACGACGACTTCTCTCGGATGGCATCTTAAGCCCATCTCCTCTCCATTCCAAGAACATCTACAGAGTCTAAACGCACGACTCACCCTCCAAAGATCGACCTTTCTAGATGGCATCTTAAGCCCATCTCTCGCGCCTCCTATTAACAACCTCGAGTCTAGCTGCACGACTCGCTCCCCAAATAAGTCTCCAACTTCTCCAAATGGCATCCAGAAGCCCATTCCCGCATCATCCACCAACGGCGAGTGCAAATTTTCAGTGTACTTTGTTCAATCATCTTCTACCTGTGTCACGAAAGACAAGCATGTCAATCTAACCCTTCCAAAGACAAGAAGATTGAACAGGGGCATGTCATACCCCAAAATTTGCCCTCCATCTACTCAAGAGATCTCATACATCCATATCAAGGATTCCTCAAGAGTCGATCGACAAACTCTCTCCTAGACAATCAACCCAAACTAGGGTTTGGTATCTCTCAAGTCAAGATGGATTTCCAACATCTCCAATGACCTTCATGCTTCCTCATATGCTTCAAAGATTCTCCATGTCAAGTTTCAAGCCTCACAAGTCAAGTTTCGCATAATTGTTCGATGGTCGAAAATCCGGTGTATTGACAAAAAGTCAACTGTGGTCAACATACAACAAAACTTCGATTTTGGTCAACATCCTCATTTTGAAGTTACATTCATCATTTGATCAAGGGTTGATCATGATTCATCAAGAAGACTCAAGATTTGCCCAAAGGTCAAACTTTCTAAATTAGGTTTCTAGATGAAAAGTCAATCGAACTTTGACTGGTCATAACTTTCTCATACTTTCGTAAATTTTTCCACCACCTCTTGTTTTGAAGGAAATTCAATTCTCTACAACTTCATGTCTCACAAGAATGTCCAAAAATGCTTCATTTGAGAGGTATAGCTCAAAACATTATGTGTCATTTTCAAAGTCAACAAAAAGTCAACTTTTTGTTTTGAAGATATTTTGAGAATGGTAACTCCAATTGAGATGAGACAAAAGACATTGTTTAGAGGACTCTTAGAGATTTCCAAAAAGTCCAAGAACACTCAAAAATGTGGAAAATTGAGCAAGATACACTATTCAGAAGTTGGGGAATTTTGGACAATTGCACAAAAGGACATATTGGTCAAATTGCAAAATTTTCCAAATGGGCCTATAATCTTTGATCCAAACTTGTTCATGATGCTATTCTTGACCCATAAATGCTTGACCTTGGTTATTTTCTATTTTATGATTTATATTTGAATTTTATAACATTTAATTCAAAATAAATTATATAAAATATGAAAATTAAACATTTTTCTCAAAAGGAATGATTTTATATCTTTCTAAATGTACAAGAAGGCCCATGACCCTTACCAAATTCGTGATAGCCTTGCATTCATGAGAAAATCATATATTTTTCAATATTTGATTTTATTTTAAATGGAAATATTTGCACATTCAAGAAGCAATCTTTTTCACCTTTGCCATCCAAATTTCTTCTATAAATTGCCAAGAATACACACAAGCTCGAGGACTAAACCCTAGCCCTTGACTAACCCTTATTTTGCCAAAATTTTCCATAAAGTTGCAATTTTCGATTTCCTATTTCCACCAAATTCAAGGTGTTTTGAGCATTCAATCTTGCTCAGAGGTTCCAAAGAAGCAAAAGCATATCTCACTTGGCCAAGACCCCTTAACTCGATCCTAAGCTCCTCCGATTTGGTACATTTATGAAATTCAATTTCATTATTCATGTGTTGTTAATGCTTTTGTGTGTTTGTTTATGTTCGTGACATTCATTAGAGTGCATTTGATACTTTACATGCAAGCATACACGTAGAAATCATCCATTGCCATTGTTAGGTTCGAAGGACTGCTTGAATCGAACCGGTTAATACAGCATTTTCGTGGCAAACCAATAGCACCATTGGATTCAAGGTCCGATTTAGGGGGTAGGTACCTTAGAGCTTTTTATTCGCGATTTTTTGAGTTTTCAGTTGAGCAACGGAGAAGACGACGAGCTAGGCTCCGGTCACCGACCGGGTTTGACTGCATGGCTTGCGGGCGGAAGGAACGCTCGATTCGTCTGCTCGATTGACCGGCCGCGCTACCGACTGATTTTCAACATATCCGTGACGCCATCGCTTGTGTCAATGTTTCTCACTTTCCAAACACCAAAGACACGTTGTCCCAAAGTGGTTAAGGCTTGGCTTTGGGAAGATTCTCCTCGTGGTCATGGGATCGATCCTCGCCAAGACCGGTTTGAGTTTCTTTTACAAACTCGCATATTTTTCTATATTTTCCATGTTTTCTTATTTTTAATATTTTCCATTCATTTTAATTTCTTTCCTATATTTTATTTTGCATTAAAAAATTACCAAAATATAATTTTCTTTTGGCATTTATTCTCTAAAAATGTTTATTTAATTTAATAAATATAAAATATCTTTTGCATGCATATTTATTTTATTTTTATTTTAGCATTTAAACCATTATAAATTCATTTTGAATTATTATTTATGCATTAAAAAATCCCAAAAAAATTATTTTAATATATTTATCTTATTTCCAGCATATATTAATTTTCTCATATTAAAATTTGTATTTTTCTAACATTTTCTTATTTCGTTGTCATCATATTTCCGATTTTCTTATTCTTTCACGTGTTGTCCGATTCGGACGCTTTCTTTTTATCGCTTTATTTTTCCAATAATGTAATTGCTCAAGGGTTGTAATAGTTTAATTTAGGACTTTACTTTCCGACTCCTAATTATGTAATCGCCCAAAGCCATGTAATAGCGTAGGATTTACCTTTCCGCACCTTTACATTCCGATTTTACTTTCCGCACCCTTATCAACTCGCTAGTAATTAGCGTATGGCAAGATAATAATTGACATAGCTCACACTAATTTCAAGATAAAATATCCAAATCAACACACTTCTTTCACACACGCACTTAGGGTAATTCTCTCGATGCCTTTCGATTTCAAATGGTCATGTCCTCGAACGAGAGGTATTCTAGCACCGCTGTTTTCCAAACAAATCATCATAGTCCTTCGATACAAAGATCATAGACCCACGATATCGCCCCGAATACATGATCTTGACCTCGATTGTCGCCTACGAAAAATGATGATAGTCCCTTCGAACGCTAGGATACTTCCTACAAGTTGCCTTCTATGACCATCCGATGTCCCTTCGAATGTCCCGCTTACATCCAACGAATGGAGCTACCTACTAACTAATGGTATGGCTAGCGCTATTCTAAAGGAACGTAGAAGTACAACAAAATGACCAATTCTGAGTGGGTAAATAAGTCTTTTAGTTGCTTGCTCTAAACAAATGCTTTTCACACCACACACTCTTTTTCAAAGTTCAAATTCTCTTTCAAAAAACAAAACATTTCCGAACACTTTGTATACACTCCTACATGAGTCATTACAAAGTCAAAGCGAAATGCCTTTTCAAAACATTTTTGTCAAACACACAGAAAGCAATTTTTAAAAAAGTTATCTAAGAGCAACTAAGAGCCCGTAGAATAAATCATGGATGGAAAGGGTGCTAATACCTTCCCTTTTCATAACCATTCTCCGAACTCGTAATCTAACGAAGGTCTTTTTTCACTTTTACCTTCCTTAATTGATAAAAATAAAAGTCGGTGGCGACTCTTGCTATCCGCACATTTGGATACAAAAATCCTACAAAGTCAGTTCACCGTATCACAGTATTCACATGAGTTTATGAAGGAAATATAAACAATGCATGATGTTTATTCACAGGAGTTTATGAAGGAAATATAAACAAGTGTTTGTGAAACGAACGTTTGAAACGAGCGTAACTTGATTATTTACAAGTTTGAACTGTGTACAGGGAAGTGAATATGTACACGAACGAGTTATTTATGTACAGAGAATGTGGATGTACATAAGAGGGATGGGACTTACACTTGTAAGAGAGGCCCATTGGTTTAAAAGCAGTTTCACCGGGAATAATGCTCCTTTCAATACCAATGGTATTCAGTGTATACACAAGTGAAGTTAAAACAAACGATCGAAGTTTGTATGTACTTGAGTATTTACAAAAGGTGTCTGTATTATATACAGGTAAAAATTTGTATGTATATGAAAAATGTTTGTTTATGTACAGGAAAATGAAAACAAACGGACAAAAGTTTGTCTATACACAAATATTTTCAAAAAGACGTCTGTGTTATGTACAGATGAATTTTTATGTAAGGAGAAGTTGATATGTACAAGGAAAAAGATATGTACATAAAGAATTGGTTTTGTACAAAGAAATAAATATGTACAAAAAAGGATTGGGACTTACACCGTGAGGGTGGCCCATGATCGATTAAGAAATCTGAGAGAAAACGAATTCGGTTTTATCGTTTAATCGGATCGATCATGGTAAAATGATGTAAGTTTGATGAAAAGTTTTGAAGAATGATTTAAAAAGTGTTTTTGGAATGTTAAGTTTATTTATGAGAAGTTTTGAAAAGAATAGGAAGTCGAAAGTTCGAAAAATTCACCTTTAAAAGGTGTTTTGAAAAGTGTCAAAAGTGTCATTTTCGGCCCGATTAAAACATAATCAGATGAAAGTTTTTTCTGAAAATTTTTGCACTATCATAAAATAGATACATTTATTGACAAGTGTACAAAAAATCACCTCAAAATGAGGAGTTTTGATTGGTTAAAAAAAATGTCAAAGTTTGTGAAAAAAACATGAAGAAAATGACAAGTTTTAAAAAATGGTTCATGGAGGTTTGAACCCATGACCATTGTGGTAGACGTGGCAATGAGCCTTAAGGGCGGCGGCCACTCGACAAGCGCGCATTTGTGTTTGTGAATTAAAACACGTGTTTATAACATATTGGAAAATTTAAATTTGAAAACACCAAGAACACGCTGAATCGTTTCTTCATCTTCATCAATTCTCGATTTCAGAATTTGCTTGTTTTTGATGAAATTGGAAGTTGTAAACATGAAAGTTGCTCGTTTTTTCACAAGGAACACGATGGTGATTGTTAATTTCATTTATTTTTGGTCTAGCATGATTGAATTTCTGGAAAACACTAAGAACCCTAGAACTGGAAATTCTAAATTAAATGATGTATGGTTGATGATTTTTCAATTTGTTTGAGGGTTTATGATCGTGTTAGGTGCGTAAAATGATTGGCCAACCGCTTTTCATTTAAGTGCAAAGAATCATGGAGTTTGAGTTTCAAGTGCATACTGCTCGCCGAGATTGAAGAAGATGATGGCGTGTTTCCAGAACTTGTTTCTCGATTGTTTGAGCTTCAACGGATGTTAGGAAAGGTGTATGATCACCCTGCTTGCCTTGAATCACCCTGGAACTCTCCAGCCAAGTCCACCTGCATTAACTGAAAATGGAAGCTCGATTTCTATGTTCAAGTCATACGCTTAGTAGTTATGGATCCGCATCATCCCTATGATGTTCATGGATGATGTTTGGATGCTTGGAACACGAGTTAATCAAGTCTAGCCATGAATTCGAAAGTTATGGCAGTTTTGCAAGCATAATGACCATGGCATGTAATTCTGAGTTTCAGCTTTGATCATGTTGCTTTTAAGTTCTAAACAAGTTTGATATTGATTATGAAATGTGTTTGACACCAAAGTTCATCATAGTTCTCACTAAATTTCAAAATTGCAATGTTTGGCAAATTGAACTATGATTCTTAGATTTTCAAAGATGAAGAGTGAAAGCATGGATTTGCATTGCTTTGGTGTGATTTGAACTTGAAAATGATGCTCTATTTATAGGCCATGGAATCTGAAATGTTAGGCACAAGTACATGGCATTGTGTAAATCAAAGTTGCCTTAAAGGGTAAGGATGACTTTTGCAAAAGTAAAAAGGAAGCTTCCTCTTTTTACCATGTGTGAAAATCACAAATTGATCTTATCTCTTCTCAATTATCTCTAGCTGATATTTATCAGCTCTACACTCCATTTGGAAAGGTGGCATTGCTTCTAGATGAAGAAATCACAAAATGACCTATAATGTGAAGTTTTGAACTTTGAAAATCATGTTCATGGAGCCTTATGTTTCAATTTCAAAAGTATAGCTAGACTCCATGGATTTGAGAGTTCTTGGACATTTTGGAAATCTTGTTTCAAGGGCTACAACTTTCATGTTTTGAGTTTTTTCCAATTCAAAATGGAACTATGTGAAAAAATGGCATGAAGTTTGGAAAAAGTAAGAAATTTCAACACTTGAAAATTTTCTAAGTGTTTGAAAATTTGACTTTTTGTTGACTTTTTCAAATTCTTTGATTTTTTATGATCAAGATGGATCATTTGAAGTATTTTGATGATGGAAAAAGTTTTGTTTTGAAAAAGTTGACCAAAAGTCAAAGTTTGACTTTTCTATGCAGATGAAATTTCATCAGATGTTCCAGAAATTGACTGATGAAGTCTGTGAACTTTTGTGATGTTTTGAATCCAGAAATTAGGTCAAGATGTTGTATCTAAGATGTAATGACCAATCTCTATCCAAAAAAGTCATTCAATGCTCAAAAAGTCAGAGAATACTCATGCTCGACCAAAACCCTAATTGGTCGATCCTTGATTGATCAATGAGAAAAATTGGGTATCTAATGATCAGAGGTTGATGATTTGATCAAGATAGATAAAATGAGGTGAGGAAAACTCAAACCCTAATTGGTTGCCTCTTGAATCAGATGAAAATCTTGTGAAACCCTAATTTTGACTTGTGACAACATCAATTTTTATCCCAAATCCACAACATATCTATCAAACACTAACTATAGGAAGTGGAAAATCAAACCCCTTACCTTAAAAGCTTGGATGATCTTAGATGCTCCAACCAACTCCAACTCCTAGCTTGATCTTGCTCTTCTTCTTCTTCTTCCAAAGCTCTCTAGTTTTTTTCTTTCTAAGTTTGGTTTGGTGTTGTAATGGAAGGAAAATGAGGAAATGGTGTTTTATGTTGGTCTTACTACTAGCCAAGGGGTGTACACCTAATTCTGAGTAATTAGCACCCACACCCCCCAACTTGTCTTACTAAATATAACATTAATAATATTATTAACCCAATTAATTAAAATAACTCCGGGAAATTAAATATCGGTCCGAATAATATTTTACCGAATCGAACAGAATAAAAACCGGACCGAACGAAACGTCGCCGAATATATTATCAGATATATCAATTAATATAAATATTCTCGTCGCAAAAGTAATCGTCAAACGGTAACTCAAAAATATTAATATAATATAATATTAAATAAAACGGGGCGTTACAAATCTCCCCCACTTAAAAAGTTTCGTCCTCGTAATTGCCTGACTCGAAAAGCTCGGGATAGGAATCCCGCATCTTGCTTTCCAACTCCCACGTCGCGCTTTCACCAGCTGCTCCTATCCAAACAACTTTGACCAAGGAAATCTCCTTGCCACGAAGAGACTTTATCTCACGATCTTCAATCCTTAAAGGCATCGTTTCCACCGTAAGATTGTCTCGAACTTGAATATCATCCATCTCAATCACATGCGAAGGATCCAGAACATACTTCCGAAGTTGCGATACATGGAATACATCGTGCAAATTCGAAAGATTTGGCGGAAACGCCACTCTATAAGCCACTTTTCCCACTTTAATAGTAATTTGGTAAGGACCAATAAAGTGAGGAGTTAGCTTCTTCGACTTCAATGCTCGCCCAACGCCGGTTGTTGTAGGAGTAACTCGCAAAAACACATGATCACCATCTTGAAATTCAAAGTCCTTTATCCTTTTATCATGATAACTCTTTTGTCGACTTTGAGAAATTCTCATCTTTTCTCTAATCATCTTCACCGCCTCAGTAGTCTCTCTAACCAATTCGGATCCAAGCACCACACTTTCACCTGACTCGTGCCAACACAAAGGAGTTCTACACCGCCAACCATACAAAGCCTCAAACAGCGCCATTCCAATACTAGCATGAAAACTGTTGTAATAAGTAAACTCAATCAAAGGAAGATATGTATCCCATGAACCACCATGTTCAAGAATACATGCTCGTAACTGTAATACGGGTGAACTGACTTTTTAGTTTTTTTTGTATCGCAAATGTGCGGATAGCAAGAGTCGCCACCGACTTTTATTTTTATCCAATTAAGGGAAGGTAAAAGTACAGAAAAAGACCTTTGTTAGATTCTGAGTAAGGGAGAAGGTTATGAAAAGGGAAGGTATTAGCACCCCTTTCCATCCGTAGTTATCTACGGGCTCTTAGTTGCTTTATAGATCACTTTATAAAACTTGTGCTTTCTGTGTGTTTGAAAAAAATGTTTTGAAAAGGCATTTCGCTTTGACTTTGTAATGATTCGTGTAGGAATGTATACAAAGTGTTCGGAAATGTTTCGTTTTGAAAAGAGTTTGAACTTTGAAAAAAAGTGTGAGGTGTGAAAAGTTTTGATAGAGCAAGCAACTAAAAGTCTTATTACCTACTCGTAATTGGTCGCCAGATATTTATGCCTTTAGAATAGCGCTAGCCATACCATTAGTTAGTAGGTAGCTCCATTCGCTGGATGTAGAGGACATTCGAAGGGACATCGTATGGTCATAGAAGGTAACTTGTAGGAAGTATCCTAGCACATTCAAGGACTATCATCATTTTTCGTAGGCAACAATCGAGGGTCAAGATCATGTATTCGGAGGCGACATCGTGGGTCTATGATCTTGTATCAAGGACTATGATGATTTGTTTTGAAGGAAACAAGGTAGAATACCTCTACGTTCGAGGGACATGACCATTTGAATCGAAAAAGGCAACGAGAGAGAATTACCCTAAGGGGTGCATGTGTGAAAGAGTGTGTTGAATTCAGATATTTTATCTTGGAAATTAGTGGGCTATGTTCAACTTTATCTTGCCATACACACCTAATTACTAGCAATTGATAGGGTGCGGAAATTAAAATGCGGAAATGTAAAGATGCGGAAAGATAAATGTCCTACGCTATTACATGGCTTTGGGGCAGTTACATAATCAGAAAATGCGGAAAATAAAAGCCTAATTAACTATTACATCCCATGAGCAATTACATTATTGGAAAAAAAATAGAACGATAAAAGAAAACGCCTGAATCGGAACAACCTGTGAATGAATAAGAAAATCGAGAAATATGATGAAATCGAAATAAGAGAAAATGTTAGAAAAAATGCAATTTTTTATATGAGAAAATTAATACATGCTGGAAATAATATGAATATGCTAAACTAATTTTTTGGGATTTTTTAGATGCCATTTAACAATTAAAAATGAATTAAAAGTGATTTAAATGCAAAATTATAGATAAAAATAAATATGCATGCAAAATTAAGTTTTTTAATTTTATAAATTAAATAAACATTTTATGAAAATAATGTGAAAAGAAAAATATTTTTTGATAATTTTTTAATGCAGAAATAAAATATAGAAACTAATTAAAAAAAACAATGCAAAATATTGAAAATAAATAGAAAATATGAAATAATTGAAAAATATGCAAAGTTGTGAAAAGGAAAAGAGAATGGTCCTGGCAGGACTTGAACCTGTGACCATTGAGAGTATCTTGCACATGCCACTTAACCATCGACAACGGTCTTTGGTGTTTGGAAAACGCAAGCCATGGTTTATAAGCATACGCGTGTCTCTGATTTTGAATTCAACGCCCAGTCAGCCTTGTGGACCCCAGGTGGAAAGAGGGAACGAATCAGGAAGCGCGAAGACGCCACGCATGCTTGCCGGAGTCAACCTTGGTCAGCGACGCCGGAGCCCTAGCTCCGGTCGCCTTCTCCGATGACCGAAAATGAAACCAAAAATACGCAGATAAATGGGAAAGGGGACCCTACCCCTAAATCGACCCTCCCGAATCCATTGGTGATATTAGTTTTGGCTAAAAGTGTCTGATCAACCGGTTCGATCGCAATGCTCAAAAGCCCTAGCCATGGCAAATCGTGATTTATGTATGCTTGCACGTGATGCATCATTCTCGATCTATGGAGTGTCCCGAGTTCATTCAATCACACAAAAGCGCTTAATAACGCATGAAATAAGAAATTGATTTTCAAGTTTTTACCAAATCGAGCAAGCCGTGGATCGCTCGCGCCCCGGCTTCAAGCAAAGGATGTTTATGACTCCTGGGGACCTCCTGAGCACGTTTGAATGGAAAGTTTGGGCTGAGAACGGCTGGAGATAAGAATTCGAATTTTCAAGAATGTATGAAAATTTTGGCAAAATAAGGACTTGTTCTTTGGCTAGGGTTTCGTGTCTGTGGCTTGTGTACTTGCTGAGTATTTATAGAGGAAGTTTGGATGGCAAAAGGAGTGAAAAAAGATTGCTCCATCAATGTGCAAATATTTTCCATTTAAAACAAATCAAATATTTGAAAAAATTTGATTTTCTCATGAATGCCATGGCTAGCACGAATTTGGTAAGGATCATGGGCTATCTTGGACTTCAAGGAAGATATAAAATCAATCCTTTTAAAAAAATATATAATTTTCATATTTTATATAAGTTATTTTTGAATTAAATGTTATAAAATTCAAATATAAATCATAAAAATAGAAAATCACCAAGGCAAAGCATTTATGGGTCAAGAATAATGTCATGAATAAGTTTGGATCAAAAGAAAATAGGCCCATTTGGAAAATTTTGCATTTTGACCAATATGTCCTTTTGTGTAATTGTCCAAAATTCCCCAACTTCTGAATAGTGTATCTTGCTCAATTTTCCACATTTTTGAGAGTTCTTGGTCTTTTTGGAAAGCTCTAAGAGTCGTCTAAACAATGTCTTTGGTTTCACTTCAATTGAGTTACCATGCTCAATATATCTTCAAAACAAAAGTTGACTTTTGTTGACTTTGAAAATGACTCAGAATGTTTTGAGCCATACCTCTCAAATGAAGCATTTTTGGACATTCTTGTGAGACATGAAGTTGTAGAGAATTGAATTTCCTTCAAAACAAGAGGTGGTGGAAAATTTCGAGAAAGTATGAAGAAGTTATGATCACCAAAGTTCAGCTTGACTTTTCACCTAGAAACCCTAATTTAGAAAGTTTGACTTTTGAGCAAATCTTGAGTTTTCTTGATGAATCATGATCAACCCTTGATCAAATGATGAATGTGACTTCAAATGAGGATGTTGACCAAAATCGAAGTTTTGATCAGTATGTTGACCAGTTGACTTTTGTCCAATACAACCGATTTTCAACCATCCGAGCAATTGTCTCGAGGAAACTTGACTTGTAAGGCTTGAAACTTGACATGGAGAATCTTTGAAACATATGAGGAGGCATGAAACCATTGGAGGTGTTAGAAGTCCATTTGATCCGAGAAATGCCAAACCCTAGTTTCGTTGATTGTCTAGAGAGAGTTTGTCCGATCAACTCTTGAGGAATCCTTGAGCATGAATGTATGGAATGTCTTGAGAAGATGGAGGGCAAATTTTGGGTATGACATCCGCCTGCTCAATCTTCTTGTACCGAAGGGTTAGATTGGCATGCTTTGCCTTCGTGACCGGAGGTAGAAGATGATTGAACACCGAGTACACCCGAAAATTTGCACTCGCTGTTGATGATGATGCGGGAATGGGCTTACAGATGCCATTTGGAAATCGGAGACTTTGCTGGGGGAATGAGCCGTACGCTAGACTCGAGACTGTTGTATAGATAGGTGTTGCACCCCAAAATTTGCCCTCCTATCTCGATTTTATCTGGCTTAGGCTTCGCATTCACCTGCATACACGTCCATTAGGTCATTAACATTAAACATACATTCATCCGTTGCATATGCATCATTTCGTCGTATTTAAATTGACCAAAAGTTAGTTTAAATCGATATTTGCATCGTTTTATAGTTATAAGATACCCGATATTTCACTTCATTCATTTTTATCTCCTTACCTGTTTATTGTATCGTTTTAAGTTGATTATATGTCGATGATATCAATATTTCGATTTTGCAAACAAACTGTTAAAAGCGATTCGACACTGTGCGGAAAATTAGCGGGAAAATATTTCAAACTTTCGCCTAACTCATCATTATGAATCTACGTGTCACGTAGATCATGAAAATGTGATCTCTAATTTTTCGATACATTTCGAAATTTTGTTTTTAACCGTAAGTGTTTTAAAATCAGGTATTTTTTATTATCGTTTTATTTCAATTTTAAATATTTCGATAATTTTTCTTTAATGTTTGATACCTGTAATTTATTTTAATATGTTTATTTTATTTTTTCGGATAAATTTTTGTCCGAACTTTTATCATTTTTAACAATTTTAAGTGTCTAATTTTTATCTTTAAAAATCAAACAAAAAATACTATTGGGCTTATTAATTTTTATCAATTTCATTTTTAGGCCCATTTTATGATTAAGGGTATTTTTGGTATTTTAAAAATATGAAAACCCTATTTTACTTTTGTATATATATGTGTTATGTTATACTGTTGAGGGGGAACCGAAAATAGAGGAGAGGCGGATCTTGAAAATCAAAAGTATAAAAATTTGAAGAGTCTCTCTTCATCGGCATAAACCAAAACCCCTTCATCTTCTCCTTCTCACATAACCATAACAAAACAATGTTTCTTGTTAACTCATAGAACTTCAACTCAAAGAAGCCTTTTCACTTCACAACATTTCCCGTTTCACCACCCTCCTCCGTCTCCCTGCCGTGACAGCCGTATCTCCATTCCCTCAACCCTCAGTCCAGAACCCGTCTCTCCATATCTCCGTCAACCCCACTGTAACAACCATAATCTCCAACTTCAAACTCCTCCGTCTCCCTGCCGTTAACCCCTGTTTCCTCTTCATACTTGCCTCTCACATCCTTCATCATCCCTACCATCATCCCTTCACCTCCTTCGCCCTTCACATCCCTGTCATCTTCTTCAATTCAAACACCATCGCCATCTCCAGCTTCCATCGCCATCTCCATCTGCCTCACAAACCTCCATAAAACTCCCTGTCACCGCGTTTCCTTTTCTGTCTACTTCCGTCATTCCGTCTTACTCACACCCGCCGTAACCCTCCACTCATCCATCAGCCGTCACCAGTCTCCGTTTCCGTTCCCTCTGTTTCAACCTCACTGCCATCTCCTTCTCAAAAACCCCTTCATCGTAACCATCAATCCTCCTTTCAATCCGCCGTCTGCCTTATACCCTGTTTCCTTCCAACCGCGACCTTGCTACCACCTTCAAACCCCAACCGTAACACTCCTCCAACTTTTCACTCTTCCCTTCGGCCGCCGCCGTCTTCCTTCTCCTCACGATTTCATCCGCCGGCCAACCTTCAATCGTGACCCTCTTCCACTGCCGCAGCTTCCCATCCACCGGGCGGCACCCTTTCGCAACTTCCCTCTGTTCTATTCAGCATCTGCTATTGATTCCAAATCGGAGCATCCGTCGAGCTCCTCTCATCTCCTTCCGAGACACCTCAATCCTCAAACAACCGGATCATCCGTTCCCGTTGCCCAGCTTCAAATCGGTAAGAAATTAATTAAAGTTCCGTGATGTTTTGTTGATAGGATGAAACTGTTAGTTAACTTCTGAAAAACAGTTTGTGTTTATGTTAATCTGGTGAATTTGAGCTGTTCATATGGTATGCTATTGGTTTTAGATCTTGTGTTAATCTCTTGAGTTTAGAACGGTTAAACTGTTATGCTACCATGATTGTTATTTACTTATTCCGAATTTAAGTCTGCAAGAGGTTGTTATGCTGTGATATCTAGTTTGATACCATTTTGGTTAATCGAATTGAACTATAACGCCGTGTTGAATTCTCTGAAAATTGGTTTGATAGTATAATACATTGGATTGGTCCATACTGTGATACTGTTAATTGTAGCTAAACTTTAAAATGTTAATTAATCCGGTGTTGAATTGGACGGTATCATTGTGTTTGTCGTGATAATATCTGATGATGCTGCTGCTTTCATGTTTAGTTTATGCCAATTTAGATAATACTTCCCATGTCAATACTGTTTTTAGTTGAGTTGAATAGTGTAAGTTTGCTAGCTTGATTGAAGCATTCAATTATTGATATATGTGCAATTTGATTTGAATATTGACATCGTTGTTGTTTAATTTGATTTGAATATTGACATCATTGTTGTTTATTGTTCAGAACTTCACATTTCGCGAATGTTACCGTGTTTTTAATAAACCGTGATAGAAATTTTTGAATGAATTGAAGTGTCATGGTGATTTGTGGTTTGACCTTGAAGCTATTCTGTTGACAGCACCATTTCATTTATTTTCAAGTTGATTGAAGTTTGTCTATGTTTGGCTGAACAATGTTATTTTTGTATCATGGAATTTAAGGGTAATCTTGCTTTCCGTGTGAATGATTTGGGATTTAGGATGGTTTCTTCTTTAAATTAACATAGATTAGTGATGTAGAATTCTTGAATAATCTAATGCACTATAAGTGTTTGTATTAATGCCTCTTTGAATTGTATTGCCAATTCTTGACATTTTGATAATCTTTTGACATGGTGTTAATCATAAACAATTGTGTTAATGTTAGATTCTTGAGTTAGCATTGATTGTGAACAAATGTTAAGATCTGGGATTGGATAGATGTGTTTAGGTGTTGTGTCGAATTCTACATATGGATCGATAATTGTTATGTGAACTAGCATATGTGATTGAGCATTTAATGTTAATTTGTCGATTGTATGTTGCATTGATATGTCGAGGTCTCTTGAATCTTTGTTTACTTGCTTAATTTGTGCTTGACTTTTGACATATTGATACATTTCCATATTTGCTTTACTATTGAAGTTGTTTGTCGTTGAGTTTTACTTGAGTTTGAAACTTTAATTGATATCACGCTATTTGAGTTAGATTTCTAGAGACGTTAACAACTTCACTTTGTTTCATTTTAAATTAATCATGAATGATTTGATGTTGATTTCGACGTGTTCTTCATTGGTTTCAAATATGTTTAATTGAAATTGTGGAGCATGATTGAGTAGGACTAGTGGCTGCCCGGGTTGGTAAGTGGTTGATAATGCAAGTTGCCTTTGAATTCATGTGGTCTTTGATCGATATTTAGAGTGTTTTTTTTGAGATAACATAGTTGCTGCCCGGAATCATGTTTAAGAGCATAGAGTTTGTTTTGAATTCGAGTTTTCATGTTTCAATTTGAATTTTTGATCCTTGTTTTCTCTATGATCGGAAAAGCATGTTTACCGTTGTGTATACTTGAGTTTAAATGTGATTGGAACAATGTATGTAGTGCTGAATTTTAACATGTACATTGAATACTAGCCTATTTTCTTGTTTTTTTATTTGTAAATTCATCCATCCATGTACATAGTCCATTTTATCTCATTTCGATTTTATCCCACTATGCTACTAACATGTTTGTTACTTGTGAAGGCATTCAAGAGTAGTTCAAACATCATTCCATCATAGAATATATATATCTTTCTCCATTTACATTTTTTTTTTAATTATTCTACTACTTCAATATAATATTTAGTTATGTGTTTTTAGTATTGTAAATATAATTATATAGTATATCTATTTTTTTATTTAATATTGTAAATACAATTATACTACTTTTATTCATATATTTTATTTGGTTTATTTTATAAATTCAATTACATTGTAGTTATTATTTTTGTGTTACGATTTCGAATTGGAATTTAATTCAACCTTCGAATGAATTTGAACGCAAATGTATCTATTCTTCGTATAGTTTTTGTTTGTATCTTGAGTGATGTAGGAGCCTTCATTTGGTATTCATCCGATGTGTCAAGCCTTATCCAATTTTGAAGACTACCCGGAGCTCAATTCCTTCACCGCATAGAAGCTATTTAATTATTCAGATTAATTCGATTTGGTTGTAATAGCTTAGGATTTATTTCCTTGTGTATTCTAATTACCGTTTAATTACACGTTATCATATTAGAACACATAGCCTCCTCTTGGGCTCTTCGTCAAGAAGCAGGTAAACATACACAATGCACACCTGCACACATTTATAGTTTGGTCCTGGGCTTTTCTACAGCGACAACTATTTGATCGATTGTTCCAATCGGTCGTTTAGAATACTAGTGTCACGCTAGTCCCACTTTTAGGAGCATACATAAAGCCACCTTGTAAGGGCTCGTTTGTTTTCCTAATCAAATTATTCTATCCACAACCAAACTCTTAAAACACTTTCAAATTAAATTAATTAATTGAATTTGTTTTTCTAAATCAATTTTTTCAAAAAAAAAAGAACATTTGGATAAGATTTGTTTTAATGGTTAGAGGTTAGCCCAACGATTAAAACGAATCGAAGTTTCTAATTGATTAGAGGATATCCCAATAAATTGAGGAACTTCAAATCCATGTTCTAAAACAAAAAAAAAACATAGTGATATGGTATTTAATTAAATTGTTAGAGGTTCGCCCGACGATTTAATTAAAATGTAAAGTATTTGGGCCATTAGAGGGTAACCCAATGACTTAAATACTTTATTCCATAACACTTAATAAAAGTGAACTTTGTTTCACCTCACTCCTTTCATAATAAAGATTTTGGATGAGAGAAGATCGGTTGACCTCAATCACCAATCTCGAGTATCGAATCGTTAGAGGATATCCCGACGTTTTGGTACTTGTCATCCACAACTAAAATTAATTCAACTCATTCAAATCTTTTTCGCTCATATGCGATTATCAAAAATCAAAAACATTTCTTCTAAAATCAATACAAACAATCCAAGACATTTTCAACAAGAACTACGGAGTTTTGACTTTCCCATTGCACGAGGGAATACGTAGGCACGCGGTTTCGAAACCGTGTCAAACTCAAAATAATAATAAACAAAGCCCTTTTCTTATTTCTTATTCATGACTTAGAAATTAGCGATTACACACACAAACACATTTCGAACTAAATGGGTCCCATCGAGTACGATGGACGTAAGAGGTGCTAATACCTTCCTCTGTGAACCGACTTCCGAATCCATCCTTTTTGGTCTTGTAGACCGCCTTATCCGATTTTTGTGGGTTTTATCTATATTTTCCCGTTCTTTTTAGAACAAATAAAATTAGGTGGCGATTTCATTGTTTTGAAAATTCATTTAAATAATTTTTGAAAATCGAGTTGCTTCAATAGGGAAACTGTCGGAGATGGGCTTAAGATGCCATCCGGAAAGGTCGATGCTGGGGAGTGAACCGTACGCTAGGTTCTGAAGATGGGCTTAAGATGCCATCAGGAGGGAGTCGTACGCTAGACTTCGTGTTCACTTTGAATGAAGTTATTGGTTTGTATTGGTTTTTAACCAAATATGCAAGATTCGAAGTCGAGAAATGTCGACAAGTAGCTCGAGATGGGCTTAAGATGCCATCCAAGGCAACCGAGTCGACGCCGACTCGTAGTTGGTTGATAATAAGAAGGAGTCGAATAGTTCTTCGTGATCGCCCGAGGAGATAATAGTTGACAAAATGTGGATATTTCCTGTGCATCGGTGTTGATCCACCGCCTCTATCGGAGGATAACTTGTGATCGTTCGGATAAGGTTTCCGCTAGCTTCGGTATTAATCCCGGATCCGCTGCTGAGGACAACGAGGTGGGTCGCTCGATAGTTTTCCGTCTCGATTCGGTATTAATCCGGACTTTTGCTGGAAATGACTTTCACCTGCTTTGGAGAAAATAAGAGAAATTTTGATAGAATATTGTTAGTCTTATGCAAAGTATGATGCATGACGATGTGTATGAATGACATATGTATGAATTATGAATAATGTATGAATGATAAATGTTGTGGTATTTCAAAACATATCCATCTAGAGGAAGATGCGGATGCTCTGCTTAAAACTGAAGTAGGCGAAAACCCTGCTTGGGAAGGAGAAGGATGATAACTCTGATTCCTCCGATACACTATCTGACCAAGTCTTGAGCCTAGATACTGTTGTGGATGGGAGAGTTCGAGGAATGTGCCGCCAAAGATCTTGTTCGTAGACCCTGCTGGGGAGGATTTAGGAGGCACTGGGGGAATCCAAAGGTGTAGATCCCGCCGTGGAAAAGTGAAGAGGTGCTCTAATGGGGTTTAAGTGTAAATCCTGCTTGAGAGCGCTTGATAGCTACCGAGACCGGTCAAGGATCTAGGGCCTGTAATCTCGGCCGAGGTATAAGAGGTGTAGGTTTCTCCGCATTATCCGACCAAGTTTTAAGTCCGATACCATCGCGGGGAAAGGGAAATCTGAGGATATTTACGGAGATAGACATCTTGGCTGGGATGAAATGTTACCGCTTGAGATTGATGTAACACTGCTTGAGTGGAGTTTATTGCTCGGATCGACATACCTACTGGAAAGGCTGTAGTGGGTGACACTTTGTGGAGATTGGTGTCCTCATGGGAATGTTTTTGGTGACCTTCGTCATCTCAATTCCCCGAACTCGCAGAATTACTTTTGTATGTTCACTTTTCATGTTCGAGCAAGTTCTTTATTGTAGGATGCATATAATCATTCAAAGCGACGTTGGACTTTATGCAAACAACAACAAACAAGAATTGTAAAGAGAAAGAATCTTGCATTTATTTGTATGGCGCCAAGTAGTTTATACAAGAGAAAAGTAAAGGCTATGCGAAACAATCTCGTTAAGTTCCAATCGTGTTAGTACTCATATATTTCAACTATCTCATCTCCTCACAAGAGAAAGTGATTGAATTGATTTTCGCCATTTGAATCTTGAATGTTGATAGTAGTAGTCCGAGGCAGTGATCCGACATAGACAAATCCCTACTTTACCTAGAGTTTTAACTTTTTGCCCAAGCCGCCTTTTCGTGTTTTCGACTGTGTACATGTTTTGTATATATATCCTTAACTTTGCCCGAACCCTTTGGTTATTTTTTATGTGACTCCTCTTTTTAGTATTTTTGACTCAGGTGTGGAAGTCTTCGCCATCCATGGTGCTAAGTATCATAGTCTACCGAAAATACTGCTTTGACTACAAATGGTCCCTCATAGGTGGGAGTCCACTTGCCCCGGGATCACCTTGTGGAAGAATGATGCGCTGACTACTAGATCACCGACTTGGTAGACTCGTGTTTAACCCTCTTGTTAAATGCTCGATCATTCGCCTCGATAACTCCCATGGCGTATGGACGCTAGTCGCTTCTCATCAATCAAGTTAATCTGGTCAAGGCGAGTCTCGACCCAATCGCTCGCTTAACTCAAGGCCCCGAGGACTCTAGTCGAGGGTATCTCGAACCTCGATGGGTAGGACGGCTTCCATACCGTATACAAGAAAGTTGCCCGGATGTCGTGATGTCGTGCGATAACCATGACGAGCAAATGGTAACATCTCATGCCAATCTTTGTAAGTCACCATCTATCTCGATAATCTTCTTAATGTTCTTGTTGGCGGCTTCCATCGCGCCATTCATCTTAGGCCGATAAGGAGAAGAATTGTGATGCTTGATCTTGAATCGTAGTTCGTGATCATCTTGTTGTTGAGATTAGAGCCGTTATCCGTGATAATCCTCTGGAGTGCCATACCGATGATAAGATTATGTTTGATGAATCGAGCCACAACGTCTTTGGTAATGCGAACGAGGTCGCTACCCACTTGGTGAAATAGTCAATTGCCACAAGAATGAAACGATGTCCATTGGAAGTCTGGGCTTGATTTCTCCAATCATGTCAATGCCCCACATTGCAAAAGGCCACAAGTTGTTAGAACATTCGAGGTACCGAGGTACATGTACTTTGTCCGCATAACCGCATTTGTGACAAGATCGAGCGAAGGTGACAATCGCCTTCCATGGTGGACCAATAGTAACTCGTTCTCAAAATCTTTTAGCCATCGACCCATCGGAATGGGTACCAAATGCGCTTCGTAACTCTTCCATGATACGCATCATTGCTTTTCCGGCCTACACGCGAGTAAGCACAAATCGTGATTGCGCTTGTATAAGATGCCGTTGCTGAGGAAGAATTTGGATGCAAACCTTCTCATGAATTTCTTACCATTGACAGATGCCCTTGCGGGATATTCCCGAGTCTCAAGATACCTCTTCACGCCGTAGTACCAAGGTTTTCTTCGTGTCGAGCTCATAACAATACCTGGTTCGCAAACTTCTCAATGTTGATCAGGGGAGCCTCGTTGTCCCACCTGACCTTGAACATAGATGACATAGTAGCCAATGCGTCTGCCAACTGATTCTCCTCTCGTGGAATATGATCAAAGGTAATCTCTTTGAAGTAGGGGATCAAACTCAGAACATGCTCCTGATATGGAATGAGATTCGGATGCTTCGTATCCCACTCGCCTTTAATCTGACTGATCACTAAAGCCGAGTCTCCATACACTTGTAAGAACTTGATTCTTAAGTCGATAGCACTTTAATACCCATGATGCACGCTCAGATTCGCCATGTTGTTGGTACAATCAAACACAACTGGCGGTGAAAGGCGATGTCCTCATAGGACGAATGATGGCGCCAATGCCATTGCCAAGCGCTTGAGGCTCCATCAAAGACCATGGTCCATCGATCCTTGTTCAGTCCTTCGTCTGGCCTCGGTTCTTCGCAATCAAGAATTAGCAAAATATCTTCATCTCGAAACTCGAATCGCATAGATCGATAGTCATCTACGGCTTGATGAGCCAAATGATCGGCTACTACACTTCCTTTGATCGCTTCGAGAAGTGTACCGATGTCGATTCGGTCAAGATCATTTGCCATCTTGCTATTCTTCCCGAGAGAGGTTTCTCAAATATGTATTTTATCGGATCCATCTTAGAAATCAACAAAGTAGTGAGTCAACATATACTGCCTTAGCCGGCGCCCATGCCAAAGTTGCAAGTTTTCTCGAGCTGTGAGTATCTTGTTTCACAATGGTAAACTTTTGCTAAGGTAGTATATTGCATGCTCTTTCGACTGCACTCGCCATGTTGCCCCAACACACACCCCATTGAGTTCTCTAACACCGCCAAGTACATGATAAGAGGTCTTCCTTCAAAGAAAGCATCGTGATGAGGATTCGTAGGTATTCCTTGATTTTGTCAAAAGCGATCCGCAATCGCGCTCTATTCCACTACTTGATCTTTCTTTAGTAACTTGAATATTGGCTCACAAGCAGCGCTAGTGCGCAATGAATCGGCAATGTAATTTAGACGGCCCAAGAAACCTCGACTTCCTTCAAGGGAGCCGGCATTTCTTGAATCGCTTTAACCTTGGCGGATCAACTTCAATACCTTTACCATCGACAACAAACCCTAGGAGTTTACCGGATCGACCCAAAAGTGCACTTTGGGTTAAGTCTCAACATTCTTCAATCAAATAGCTTCCGCAAATGATCGAGATGCTCTTCTTCACCGTGATCGAGCTATCATGTCGCCGACGAGACCTCTATCTCGTGATGAATCATGTCATGAAATAATGTCACCATAGCACGATAAGTGGCGCCCGCTCTTCGTCCGAACGGCATAACTTTGTAATGAAAGTGCCCCACCGTAACAAAAGTTGTCTTCTCCATGTCTTCGGAGCCATTTTGATCCGATTGTAACCGAGAAACCATCCATGAAGGAGAAAAATTTATGCCGAGCGTGTTGTCAATCGTAACATCAATATGAGGAAGTGGGAAATCATCTTTCTGACTCGCTTTGTTCGCATCTCGTAATCCACACACATTCGTATTTTGCCATCCTTCTTAGGTACGGGTACCACGCTTGCAACCCATCGCGGATAAGAAGTAACGGCTAAGAAACCCGCGTTGAATCGCTTCATAACTCTCGGCTTTGATTTTCTCGACATCTCGTGACGACACGACGGACCTTCGCTTGTGGAGAAAACCTTCTTTCATTGGTAACCTGCACCACAATATCGATGTCTAAACCCGCATGTCTTCGTATGACCAAGCAAAACCTCAATGTAGTCTCGTAGCATCCGTATCAACCTTTCTTTAACACTGCTCTCAAGACCCGCCTCCTATCTTGATCTCTTTTCTGCTTCACAAGACTCCAAATTCACAACCTCAACTTGCTCTTCGTGGTCAGATAACTCGATCTTCTTGCTGTAGTAACTGATAAGTTCTCCGGCACTTCACAATCTTCCTCACTTTCATCTTCGGCTTGGTAGATCGGATTATCGAAGTCATATTTAGCACTAGCATAGTCATATTAACTAGATTCTGAGTGATTCGCAGTTGTATCACGTGTGTAAGAACACATAGCCTTTTGAAGGGGTGATAAAGTAAAAGAAAGAAAACACAATTGAATGCAAAAGTCCAACGAATTTATTGAATGAAAATACGCAAACGATGTATAATAAAACCTCGAACGAGCCATGATGCCCTGTAAGGCACTAGGCTTTAGAGTTTATTGTTCAAAACATAAAGAAAATACGAAAAGCAAACAAGACAAAAATAATTACTCCTGACTAAAGGAGATTGGTATGACGTCTTCAGTCTTCCAATTGCTGAGTCTCTGTCGGAGTTGGAAAGATCCACTTGCCGATGTCGAAGTCGTTGTCGCCGCCTCTATAGCATGGATTCCACTGATCGATGCGAAAGTGAGTTGCCGCACGCCGGGCGTATCACCTTCTGACCCTTGATAGTGAAGCCTAAACCAGTCTTGTCAAACTTGAAAGGAAGATCAGGGAGCCGACCCCAAATAGTACTACCACCTTCTTCAACAGCAGCTTGAGCATCTTTCAACGAGGTCATCCTAGGAGGAACTTTTGTAACTTCAGGAGTAGCAGGAGAGTCAACAGGCATGACTCTGGGGACTGTTTCAAAAGCTTGACAAGGAGTCTCAAAGAATTCACCTTCTACCTCGAGGTATCGGAACGAATGTAGATGGCTGACCATATACTCTTCTTCACCACATACTGTAACAACCTTCCCTTTCACCAGGTACTTTAGCTTTTGATGCAAGGTAGAGGTAACAGCTTCTGCCCCATGTATCCAAGGGCGCCCAAGTAGGCAAGAGTAAGCCGGACGGATGTCCATGACAAAGAAAGTAGAGTCAAAAGTCCGGGAACCGACTTTAACAGTGAGTGAGCTCTCCAAGCATCGCTCGCTAGAACCATCAAAAGCTCGCACGATGATGTCACTGTCTCGTAACCAACCCTTCGACATCAAGGCGATCAAAAGCCTTCTAGGATGTTCAAAGTAACCGTATCCACCAACACATGAGACAATGTAGTGCCCTTGCATTCCATGTAGATGTGCAAGGCTTTGTTATGTTTTCCCAGAGTCAAATCAAGATCGTAAGCCTAGGCCGTTGTTGGCAGCCGTGCTAGCAATACAAACTTCAAACCGGTCAGAGTAGTGTCTTGTGCACGTGAGCATTCTTCGTAAACTTCACCAAGGCATTAGCATGAGCCTCGAGCACAAGAGCAGAGCAAGCATGGAGATCTTGACGAGTTTGTCCTAACTGCTCCACAACATTGTAGTCACTCTTCTTGATAATCTTCGAATTTCTCCATTTCTTGTTTGAGGTGGCTTCAGTGAACTTCCTTTGGTACTTCGTTGAGCAGGATGAGTCACGGGTTCTTTCCTCCGTGGGATATTGGTTGAGAATGGAATGCGAAATGGAGTCGCAGTCTTTGGAGGAGATATCCGGAGAGAATACCCTTCGTTCTCGTCACCTTGCTAGATCCGGTGATATTGTCAATAGTAAGGTCCTCAATGGTCAGAGGGTCTTGCTTGACGCCATGATAGTAAACATCAGCTCCATAATTCCAAGGAATAGCCTTGTCAGAGGAATACGGAACTGGTCCTGGAGAAGTGATAATGAGAGGTACCACTCTAGCACGTGGATCGCAGAGGAAATCCTTATGGTGTTAACATCAAGATAGTCTTCTGGAATTTCACCCCATCCGGCTACCTTGACATCTTCAATAGGAATCTTGTAGCTTTCAGGAACGGAATACTTCACCATGTAATCATACTTTCCACTTGGCTGCCCCAAGGTATCCCACACAGATGGTTCGGTTTCACTTGCATTGTCGATCTTCAGCTTTGACATTTCTTCACACGCCTCGCACAGTGGTTTTAAATAGTATCTCACGGTTGTCCATCATGCACCGAACACGCCTTCTCAACCAAGCACAACCATCGTGCGTATGGGCACCAACGACAATTGGGCATCCTGGATTGACACCGCTTGCAAAGAAATTCTTCTTGATAGTCATCGAGGAATGGTCAAGTCATCTATGTTGAAAACATAAGTATCGCCACCAACAAAGATTAGAACTCTTGTCATGGTTAGCATAGGAGCATTAATCACATTCGAGTCTCAACAGAGGATCAAACTCAATCGTAGCTTCAATCATATCTTGAATCTTGTTCTTCGTGAGCCCAACAATCATCTGTTATGTCCCGGGCTATTGGAGTGGTAAGCACACTTAGCATTAGGATTGTATCTCGGAGAGGAAGTGTTGACATTCGAGGAGGATCCTCAAGGTAATCAACTCGCTTTCAACATGTGCCGCAAGGCTTCGACAATGGCATGTTGATCTTCGTGAACCGCCTCGTGCGCTGCTCGACCACGCGCTGTCTCCGAGGTCAGGCCGATGTAGGATCGAGATCACAACCGCCTCTACGATTGAGCGTCGGTCTTGGCTTGGCTTTTCCGACCATACACAAGATTAGCTTCTTTCTTACCACCAAAAGATCTCTTCGCAAGATTTGAAGATGACTCTACATGAATCTTTCCGCTTTGATACCGCCTTCAATACGCCGTCATCAATATCAGCTCGTGAATCGGTTGAAGAGTTCCCAATCGATGATTAAAGAATGGGCCTCTGCTGTCCCCATGAACATATCAACCAACTCCCTATCGACAAGGGTGGTTGAACTCGCTAGATCTCCATTTCGAGCATACCCTTGAACTTCTCGTCACGACCCATAGACATGCTTTGTAGTTGCATGCAGTGGGTGTCAATTCAGATTGTACTCATACTATCTCAGAAAGCATCACCAAGTCACCCAAGTACGGATACGGTCATTCTCTAGTCGATAATACCACCCAATTGAGTTCGACAAACTCTTGAAAATAATGCATCCACAACTTTCTGTCATCGCTGGGGTTGATCTTCCGAACATAGGACTTCAAATGCACTCGGACAAGAAATGCCATCATACTTGGCAAAGGTAGGAACCTTGAATTTGGGAGGAATCACAACACCTGAACAAGACTCGATCATCAAAATTCTTGACATTTTCGATTTTCCACAAGATTCAAACGGTCTTCAAGTTGCTTGTACTTGTCATCTTCATCGTAGTATCGCATAGTCGAACGCCTCTCTTCCTTTCTCGTGCTCACGCTGATCTTCTTCATCACCCTGGTACTCCCTCATTCTTGACACACTGCCTTCGAGAGTTCAATCCGGCCGACTCTTTTGGGACCACCTTGTAGCGCCCGCCCATGTTGAGGAGACCCACGACCTTCTTCTTCTTGTTGATGAGCTTCTTCAGATCTTCTTGGCCTTGGACCAAGCTAGTGAACATCTGCTGAAACCGAGCATTCAACCCGAGATCTTTGACAAATTGCTCGAGAGCCATTGCTGCTAAAATAAATAGCAAGAGGATGAGAAAACCAATCTCCAATGTACCTGTGATGCAATGTTATGCTATGCTATGCGATGTTTATGCGAATGCCATGCAATGTTTTCAAGGACCTCTAGGATTTCAATTTGTTAAACAAGCAATGAACACACAAATATTAGTTCTCTTTTTATTCTTTTTCTTTTTAAGTACAAAAGGTAATAAAAGAAAAACAACATAAAGCTTCTAGGTCTCCCATGGGCGCTTCCTCTTGGTGCCGAGGTAGGCGTTGATGTTGCCCTCCTCGTGAAGTAGCTTGGTCAACTCTAGCACTTTCTTCTCACTTGCATAACACTGAGCTTCAAAGGTATCCCTTTCTTCTTTTAGTTGAATCCAGGATCTCTTCAAGTCTTCAAAATCGTAGGCATGTTAGGATGGAGAATAAAGATAGGGTACGCCACCTATAGCAACAGTTCCATAATTACCGGTAGAACATGCGTGAATGGCATCATGAGGTTTTGAGCTCGAGCTCGCACTCCATTTGAGGTAAGGTTCCCAAGGAGTGGGTTTTGGTGCCCCAAAGTCTTGGTATCGCCTTCTTTACCATGCCCCAAGCATGTATAAACCTTCGCTTGCACTCGAGATCGTGATTGTAGTCGAACACAATATCTTGAGAAGCATATCATGTGGACCATCTCTTCGAGCAAAACCAAACCGACGAGAGCTAGAGAAGGGTTGGTAATGCCTCCCCTTATACCAAGGAGTGGTACATTAGGGAATTCTCCATAGCGCTCAATGAAGGTAAAGTCCTTTTGAGAGAAAAGACTCCAACGGATATCTGAATGAGAGAGTGACATTAGCCTTTGAGACCACTTCATCCTTTGTTCGTTCTTCAAAACTGATGGAGGAAGGTGCGAAATAAACCACCTAGAAAGTAACGGTACACAACACATGAGAGTTCCTTGTCTCTTAGTAGTACGAGCGTGGAGAGAATGTAGTATATCTCCAAGTAAGGTAGGCACTGGATTGCGGGTAAGGAACAACTTGATGGCGTTGACATCTATGAATTGATCCGAGTTAGGGAATAGAACCAAACCATAAATTAGCAAGGCCACAATGTTTTCAAATGCATGGAAACTCATAACTTTGAGGAATTCTTGAGCTTTCTTAATCAAGAACTTGGCAAGTAAACCCTTAACTCCACTTCTGGTTTCCCAATTTGCTTCAATGTCTGAGCGCTTAAGATGTAATGCGGATGCAATGTCTTCGTACTTAGGAACCTTTTCTAAACCAGTGAAAGGCATTTGATCAAGAATAGGTATCCCAAGTAGCTTAGAGAACTCTTCCAAGGTAGGAACCAACTGATAATCTGGAAATGTAAAACAATGGTGTTTCGGATCAAAGAACTGGAATAGGACATGCATCATATCTTCTTCAAAACCGGAGATAACCAAATCAAGTAGATAACCATGTCTTTTGATGAACTGAGCATGGTCAGGAATTTCTGAAACCAATTCTTTGAGTTGAGAAGGTATACCCATGAAATTGATTCGGATAGTCTTTCTAGAAGCCATAACACCTACAAAACAGAGCAAAGATAAATCCCTAGGTCCTTGAAATAGTTAGAAATGATATGCAATGCGGATGATGTCATGATGTAATGTTTAGCACACACAAACAATTCACACAATGAGCCTAGGTTTAAGGCTTGCATGAGGTCTAGGTGATTACCCTACCAAAAGTTTGAGTTGGTTCATCCTGTCCCTATAATAGTAACCGGTTCTAGGAATCTCACATCATTGATCTTTCTAGGCGCTTATTTCAATACGACTACCAAGTGGTCGATCGAAAATGTCCCAAAAGTCCGATCTCAATGAGCGTAGCATCGAGTATCAACCAACCCCTGCTCACACCAAAGTCGGCCATCTCACTACCTTCTAATGGCCAAGATGGGTCAATTAAGGTTCTAAAAGTTTAGTTAGCGCTGGTGACACCACGCAGAAGCCAAATACTATCCTCAACTTGGAAATGAGGAGCATCGGGACAACCAAAGTGTCACGCTAACGTATCCATCATATTGACCGTTTAGTTATACGTCTAGCGGTCGCAATGATCTAATGCCACTTACCTAAAAGGAAACCCGGATCCGGGTGTAGGATCCCCCACAAATATAATACCCAAGCAACCCTTAAAGATAAAGCATACAAATCAAACAGAAAGCGGTAAAGGTGATCTATAAATCCTTAAGGCATTCTCTCTTTAGGGTGTTTTCCCCAGCAGAGTCGCCAGTTCTGTAATACGGTGAACTGACTTTTTAGTTTTTTTTGTATCGCAAATGTGCGGATAGCAAGAGTCGCCACCGACTTTTATTTTTATCCAATTAAGGGAAGGTAAAAGTACAGAAAAAGACCTTCGTTAGATTCTGAGTAAGGGAGAAGGTTATGAAAAGGGAAGGTATTAGCACCCCTTTCCATCCGTAGTTATCTACGGGCTCTTAGTTGCTTTATAGATCACTTTATAAAACTTGTGCTTTCTGTGTGTTTGAAAAAAATGTTTTGAAAAGGCATTTCGCTTTGACTTTGTAATGATTCGTGTAGGAATGTATACAAAGTGTTCGGAAATGTTTCGTTTTGAAAAGAGTTTGAACTTTGAAAAAGTGTGAGGTGTGAAAAGTTTTGATAGAGCAAGCAACTAAAAGTCTTATTACCTACCTTAATTGGTCGCCAGATATTTACGTTCCTTTAGAATAGCGCTAGCCATACCATTAGTTAGTAGGTAGCTCCATTCGTTGGATGTAGAGGACATCGAAGGACATCGTATGGTCATAGAAGGCAACTTGTAGGAAGTATCCTAGCACATTCAAGGACTATCATCATTTTTCGTAGGCAACAATCGAGGGTCAAGATCATGTATTCGGAGGCGACATCGTGGGTCTATGATCTTTGTATCGAAGGGACTATGATGATATGTTTTGAAGGCAACGGTGCTAGAATACCTCTACGTTCGAGGGACATGACCATTTGAATCGAAAAAGGCAACGAGAGAGAATTACCCTAAGGGGTGCATGTGTGAAAGAGTGTGTTGAATTCAGATATTTTATCTTGGAAATTAGTGGGCTATGTTCAATTTTATCTTGCCATACACGCCTAATTACTAGCAATTGATAGGGTGCGGAAATTAAAATGCGGAAATGTAAAGATGCAGAAAGATAAATGTCCTACGCTATTACATGGCTTTGGGGCAGTTACATAATCAGAAAATGCGGAAAATAAAAGCCTAATTAACTATTACATCCCATGAGCAATTACATTATTGGAAAAAAAATAGAACGATAAAAGAAAACGCCTGAATCGGAACAACCTGTGAATGAATAAGAAAATCGAGAAATATGATGAAATCGAAATAAGAGAAAATGTTAGAAAAAATGCAATTTTTTATATGAGAAAATTAATACATGCTGGAAATAATATGAATATGCTAAACTAATTTTTTGGGATTTTTTAGATGCCATTTAACAATTAAAAATGAATTAAAAGTGATTTAAATGCAAAACTATAGATAAAAATAAATATGCATGCAAAATTAAGTTTTTTAATTTTATAAATTAAATAAACATTTTATGAAAATAATGTGAAAAGAAAAATATTTTTTGATAATTTTTTAATGTAGAAATAAAATATAGAAACTAATTAAAAAAAAACAATGCAAAATATTGAAAATAAATAGAAAATATGAAATAATTGAAAAATATGCAAAGTTGTGAAAAGGAAAAGAGAATGGTCCTGGCAGGACTTGAACCTGTGACCATTGAGAGTATCTTGCACATGCCACGCCTTAACCACTGGGACAACGTGTCTTTGGTGTTTGGAAAACGCAAGCCATGGTTTATAAGCATACGCGTGTCTCTGATTTTGAATTCAACGCCCAGTCAGCCTTGTGGACCCCAGGTGGAAAGAGGGAACGAATCAGGAAGCGCGAAGACGCCACGCATGCTTGCCGGAGTCAACCTTGGTCAGCGACGCCGGAGCCCTAGCTCCGGTCGTCTTCTCCGATGACCTGAAAATGAAAACCAGAAAAATACGCAGGATAAATGGGAAAGGGGGACCCTACCCCCCTAAATCGACCCTCCTGAATCCATTGGTGATATTAGTTTTGGCTAAAAGTGTCTGCATCAACCGGTTCGATCGCAACAGTTCAAAAAGCCCTAGCCATGGCAAATCGTGATTTATGCGTGTATGCTTGCATGTGATGCATCATTCCTGATCTATGGAGTGTCCTGAGTTCATTCAATCACACAAAAGCAATTAATAACGCATGAAATAAGAAATTCGATTTTCAAGTTTTTACCAAATCGGAGCAAGCTGTGGATCGCGTTCTGGGCAGTCCTGGCTTCAAGCAAAGGATGTTTATGACTCCTGGGGACCTCCTGAGCACGTTTGAATGGAAAGTTTGGGCTGAGAACGGCTGGAGATAAGAATTCGAATTTTCAAGAATGTATGAAAATTTTGGCAAAATAAGGACTTGTTCTTTGGCTAGGGTTTCGTGTCTGTGGCTTGTGTACTTGTTGAGTATTTATAGAGGAAGTTTGGATGGCAAAAGGAGTGAAAAAAGATTGCTCCATCAATGTGCAAATATTTTCCATTTAAAACAAATCAAATATTTGAAAAAATTTGATTTTCTCATGAATGCCATGGCTAGTACGAATTTGGTAAGGATCATGGGCTATCTTGGACATCAAGGAAGATATAAAATCAATCCTTTTAAAAAAATATATAATTTTCATATTTTATATAATTTATTTTTGAATTAAATGTTATAAAATTCAAATATAAATCATAAAAATAGAAAATCACCAAGGCAAAGCATTTATGGGTCAAGAATAATGTCATGAATAAGTTTGGATCAAAAGAAAATAGGCCTATTTGGAAAATTTTGCATTTTGACCAATATGTCCTTTTGTGCAATTGTCCAAAATTCCCCAACTTCTGAATAGTGTATCTTGCTCAATTTTCCACATTTTTGAGAGTTCTTGGTCTTTTTGGAAAGCTCTAAGAGTCCTCTAAACAATGTCTTTGGTTTCACTTCAATTGGAGTTACCATGCTCAATATATCTTCAAAACAAAAAGTTGACTTTTTGTTGACTTTGAAAATGACCTGTAATGTTTTGAGCCATACCTCTCAAATGAAGCATTTTTTGGACATTCTTGTGAGACATGAAGTTATAGAGAATTGAATTTCCTTCAAAACAAGAGGTGGTGGAAAAATTTCTGAGAAAGTATGAAGAAGTTATGATCAGTCAAAGTTTAGTTGACTTTTCACCTAGAAACCCTAATTTAGAAAGTTTGACTTTTGAGCAAATCTTGAGCTTTCTTGATAAATCATGATCAACCCTTGATCAAATGATGAATGTGACTTCAAAATGAGGATGTTGACCAAAAATCAGAAGTTTTGACTGTATGTTGACCACAGTTGACTTTTGTCCAATACAACCGATTTTCAACCATCCGAGCAATTCTCGAGGAAACTTGACTTGTAAGGCTTGAAACTTGACATGGAGAATCTTTGAAACATATGAGGAGGCATGAAAACCATTGAGGTGTTAGAAGTCCATCTCGATCTCGAGAAATGCCAAACCCGCATCGTGAACCCTCTTGAAGATGGATATGACCTAACTTAATTGATTTTCCTCAATTTTATTTGGGATCCCTAACAGTGTTGCAATCAACGGATAAATGATGTTAATTTGAGTGCTCCACTTTCGCACTTCGACAAGTCAAACAAGCATAAACAAATCACCACCTTTTGCTCCATGCCCGACCACCAAAATAGTTTCCTTAAATCTTGAAACATTTTGGTCGCTCCAGGATGAATACTCAAATTGCTTCTATGACTTTCTTCCAAGATCATTCTCTTTAAATCCATATCATTGGGGATACAAATCCTATCTCGGAACCTCAAAACACCCTGAGCATCCAACTTGAAATCTTCACTTTCAGTTTGTCCAATGCCAACCAACAAATCAACAAGTTTCACATCAAGCTTCTGAGCTTCTCTAATGTTATCAAGGAAATCATTATTGATCTTCAACATTCCCAAGATAACACTTTTCGGCGTCACTTCTATCACAAGACTCATATCTCTAAATTGTTCAATCATTTCCAACTCTTTCATCATCAAAAGTGACATATGCAAAGTCTTTCGACTTAAAGCATCAGCCACCACATTAGCTTTACCAGGATGGTAATTCAATCCAAAATGATAATCCTTCAACAATTCAAGCCACCGCCTTTGCCTCATATTAAGCTCTTTCTGATCGAACAAGTACTTCAAACTTTTATGGTCACTAAATACTTCAAATCTAGAACCATAAAGATAATGCCTCCAAATCTTAAGCAGAAAAATAACCGCTGCAAGTTCCAAATCGTGAGTAGGATAGTTCTTCTCGTGAATCTTCAATTGCCTAGAAGTATAAGCAACCACCTTGCCATTTTACATAAGCACACCACCTAAACCCATCTTAGAAGCATCACAATAAACAATAAACGGTTCTTCAGGATTAGGTAGAATCAAGATCGAAGCCGTTGTTAACCTCTTCTTCAATTCAACAAAACTTTCTTCACACTTGACATTGTCATACCCCAAAATTTGCCCTCATATCTCTCAAGATATTCCATACATCCATGCTCAAGGATTCCTCAAGAGTTGATCAGATGAACACTCTCCTAGACAATCAACCCAAACTAGGGTTTGGCATTTCTCAGATCCAGATGGACTTCTAACGCCTCCAATGGTTCTCATGCTTCCTCATATGCTTCAAAGATTCTCCATGACAAGTTTCAAGCTTCACAAGTCAAGTTTCCTCAGACAATTGCTCAGATGGTTGAAAATCAGTTGTATTGGTCAAGAAGTCAACTGTGGTCAACATACAGTCAAAACTTCTGATTTTTGGTCAACATCCTCATTTTGAAGTCACATTCATCATTTGATCAAGGGTTGATCATGATTCATCAAGAAAACTCAAGATTTGCTCAAAAGTCAAACATTCTAAATTAGGGTTTCTAGGTGAAAAGTCAACCAAACTTTGACTGATCATAACTTTCTCATACTGTCTCAGAAATTTTTCCACCACCTCTTGTTTTGAAGGAAATTCAATTCTCTACAACTTCATGTCTCACAAGAATGTCCAAAAAATGCTTCATTCGAGAGGTATAGCTCAAAACATTACAGGTCATTTTCAAAGTCAACAAAAAGTCAACTTTTTGTTTTGAAGATATATTGAGCATGGTAACTCCAATTGAAGTGAAACCAAAGACATTGTTTAGAGGACTCATAGAGCTTTCCAAAATGTCCAAGAACACTCAAAAATGTGGAAAATTGAGCAAGTTACACCATTCACAAGTTGGGCAATTTTGGAAGAATGCACAAAGAGAGATACTTCAAAAAAATCAAATCTTTTGCAAATGGGCCTATTTTTTCTTCATCCTAACTTGTTCCTCATGCAATTAGGAATATCCAAGCCCAATGCCACGAATTTTTGATTTATTTTTCTATTTAATTTGTAATTTATTTATTTAAATGCAAATTAAATCTTAAAATAAATTATAAAATCAAGATTAATTGGAAGATTGATTTTTATTGCTTTCTTGTGATCCAATCAACCCATAAATGCCAGCAATTTCGAAATTAGATCAAATTTGGCAAGATTGGATTGAAATTGGACAAAATTTGAAAATTTGATTTCATGAGAATATCAAAATTTGATTTCCATTGAATGTTGATCAATTCTTTCCAAAAACCATTCCAAATCCATCCAGTATAAATACATGATGCATACCTATCAAGAAAGAACGAAAGAATTGGCTCAGAAACCCTATTCTCAAAGCTCAAAATCCGTGTGTTTGAAGCAACTGGTAACCCTAGTTTTGCTTCGATTCAACTCATTCCAAGCCGTCCATTACATTCCTTGAGGTCTTTAGAGTCGATCCAGACTCTTACATCGTTCAAAAACATCAAGAATCAAGCAATCCCAGTTTCGGTTTGTTCTTATTTTTTCAAATTCGATTATCAATATTCATGCATTATTAACCTGTTTCGATTGTTCTTTTGTGTTTAGAATCGAGTTTACAAACTTTCTGGGCAAGCCAATTGAATTTCTATGGCCGGGATCGTATTTCACCATGTTTAGGGTTTATATGACCGATTTGGGGTTTCCTAAAACACGCGAAATTGGCCAACAAGACCTATACCATTGAACTCGGGATAGCCTGAGGAATCGATCCATGGTTTTAGATATAATTTATATTATGTGTGCTGCATTTTTGACATTAGCCAGGGACGTAGCGTCGAAGGAAGGCCGACGCAGGCTTTTGAATTTTTAAAAACGAAGAAGATGAAGTCTCCCGCGGTGACGAGGCAATCGGAGAGTGACGCGTGCATGTATCCCACTCACTTCGTTTTCAAACACAAACGCAACGTGGCTCAGTTGGTTAAGGCGTGGACTGTTCCCAGATGCTCCAAAGTGTCCTGAGTTCGATCCCTATGGGCACCAGTTTGCTTTCTTTTTACAAAACTTGCATATTTTCTATATTTTTCATATTTAATATTTTCCATCTAATTTTAATTCTTTTCCATATTTTATTTAAGCATCAAAAAATCACCAAAAACATTTATTATTTTTGCATTATTTTCCTAAAATCTTTATTTAATTTAATAAATTAAAAAATATCTTTTTTGCATGCATATTTATTTTTATTTTGATTTTAGCATTTAAATCATTGTAAATTAGTTTTTAATTATTAAATTGCATCTAAAAAAATCCCAAAAAATTACTTTAACTTGTTTATCTTATTTCTAGCATATATTAATTTTCTCATATTAAAATTTGCATTTTTCTAACATTTTTCCTCTTATTCAATTCATCTCGTATTTTCCGATTTCTCATTCTTTCACAGGTTGTTCCGATTCAGACGTTTCCTTACCGTTTTTTCTATTTTTTCCCAATAATGTAATTGCTCATGGGTTGTAATAGTTTAATTAGGATCTTTACTTTTCCGCATTCTTAATTATGTATCTGCCCCAAAGCCATGTAATAGCGTAGGACATTTACCTTTCCGCACTTTACATTTCCGCTATTTACTTTCCGCACCCTTATCAATTGCTAGTAATTAGGCGTGTATGGCAAGATAATAATGGGACATAGCTCACTCTAATTTCCAAGATAAAATATCTGAAATCGACACACTCTTTCACACATGCACCCCTTAGGGTAATTCTCTCTCGTTGCCTTTCGATTCAAATGGTCATGTCCCTCGAACGTAGAGGTATTCTAGCACCGTTGCCTTCAAAACAAATCATCATAGTCCCTTTGATACAAAGATCATAAGACCCACGATGTCGCCTCCGAATACATGATCTTGACCCTCGATTGTCGCCTACGAAAAATGATGATAGTCCCTTCGAATGTGCTAGGATACTTCCTAAGTTGCCTTCTATGACCATCCGATGTCCCTTCGAATGTCCCGCTTACATCCAACGAATGGAGCTACCTACTAACTAATGGTATGGCTAGCGCTATTCTAAAGGAACGTAAAATAACACAAAAACGACCAATTCTGAGTGGGTGATAAGACTTTTAGTTGCTTGCTCTATCAAAATACTTTTCACACCTCACACTTTTTTCAAAGTTCAAACTCTTTTCAAAACGAAACATTTCCGAACACTTTGTATACATTCCTACATGAATCATTACAAAGTCAAAGTGAAATGCCTTTTCAAAACATTTTTCAAACACACAGAAAGCACAAAATTTTCAAAGTGATCTATAAAGCAACTAAGAGCCCGTAGATAACTACGGATGGAAAGGGGTGCTAATACCTTCCCTTTTCATAACCATTCTCCCTTACTCAGAATCTAACGAAGGTCTTTTTCTGTACTTTTACCTTCCCTTAATTGGATAAAAATAAAAGTCGGTGGCGACTCTTGCTATCCGCACATTTGGATACAAAAAATCCTAAAAAGTCAGTTCACCGTATTACAGAACTGGCGACTCTGCCGGGGAAACACCCTTAAAGAGAGAATTGCCTTAAGGATTTATAGATCATTTTTATTGCTTTCTGTTTGACTTGCTTGCTTTACTTTTAAAGGGTTGCTTGGGTATTATATTGTTGGGGGATCCTACGGGTTTCCTTTTAGGTAAGTGGCATTAGATCATTGCGACCGCTAGACGTATAACTACACGGTCAACATGATGGCTATGTTAGCGTGACACTTTGGTTGTCCCGATGCTCCTCATTTCCAAGTTGAGGATAGTATTTGGCTTCTGCGTGGTGTCATCAAGCGCTAACTAAACTTTTAGAACCTTAATTGACCCATCTTGGCCATTAGAAGGTAGTGAGATGGCCGGCTTTGGTGTAGACCGAGGTTGGTTGATACTCGATGCTACGCTCATTGAGATCAGACTTTTGGGACATTTTCGATCGACCACTTGGTAGTCGTATTGAAATAAGCGCCTACGAGAAAGATAAATGATGTGAGATTCCTAGAACCCGGTTACTATTATAGGACAGGATGAACCAACTCAAACTTTTGGTGGGGTAATCACCTAGACCTCATGCAAGCCTTAAACCATAGGCTCATTGTGTGAATTGTTTGTGTGTGCTATACATGACATCATGACATCATCCGCATTGCATATCATTTCTAACCATTTCAAGGACCTAGGGATTTATTTTCTGTTTTGTAGGTGTTATGGCTTCTAGAAAGACTATCCGAATCAACTTCATGGGTATATCTTCTCACTCAAAGAGTTGGTTTTAAATTCCGACCATGCTCGTTCATCAAAAGACATGGTTATCTACTTGATTTGGTTATCTCGGTTTTGAAGAAGATATGATGCATGTCCTATTTTTCTTTGATCCGAAACACCATTGCTTTACATTTCCAGATTATCGTTGGTTCCTACCTTGAAGAGTTCTCTGCTACTTGGGATACCTATTCTTGACCAAATGCCATTCACCGGTTTAGAAAAGGTTCCTAAGCACGAAGACATCGCATCAGCCTTACATCTTAAGCGCTCAGATATTGAAGCCAATTGGGAAACTAGAAGTGGAGTTAAGGGTTTACTTTCTAAGTTCCTAATTAAGAAAGCTCGAGAATTCCTCAAAGTGATGAGTTTCCATGCATTTGAAAACATTGTGGCCTTGCTAATTTATGGTTTGGTTCTATTCCCTAACTCGGATCAATTCATAGATGTCAACGCCATCAAGTTGTTCCTTACAATCAAGCCTACCTTACTTGGAGACATTCTACATTCTCTCCACACTCGTACTACTAAGAGACAAGGCACTCTCATGTGTTGTATACCGTTACTATCCAGGTGGTTTATTTCGCACCTTCCTCCATCAGTTTTGAAGAACGAACAAAGGATGAAATGGTCTCAAAGATTAATGTCACTCTCTTATTCAGATATCCGTTGGAGTCTTTTCTCTCAAAAGGACTTCATCTTCATTGAGCGTTGTGGAGAATTCCCTAATGTACCACTCCTTGGTATAAGGGGAGGTATTATTTACAACCCTTCTCTAGCTCTCGCGGTTTGGTTTTGCTCAAGAGATGGTCCGCATGATATGCTTCTCCAAGATGTTGTGTTTGACTACAATCACGATCTCCAGAATTACCGACGAAGGTTCATACATGCTTGGGGCATGGTAAAGAAGACTGATACCAAGACTTTGGGACACCAAAACCCCACTCCTTGGGAACCTTACCTCAAATGGGTGCGAGCTCGAGCTCAAAACCTCATGATGCCATTCACGCCTGTTATACCCGTAATTATGGAACCTGTTGCTATAGGTGACGACCTATACTATTCTCCATCCCGATATGCCTACGGATTTTGAAGACTTGAAGAGATTCAAATTTTGAAGAGAGGGATACCTTTGAAGCTCAGTGCTATGCAAGCGAGAAGAAAGTTCTAGAGTTGACCAAGCTACTTCACGAGGAGCGCAACATCAACGCCTACCTCGGCACCAAGAGGAAGCGCCCATGGAGACCTAGAAGTTATGTATTGTTTTGAACTATGTTTTGTACTTAAAAAGAAAAAGAATAAAGAGAATTAATATTTGTTTGTTCATTGCTTGTTTAACAAATTTAAATCCTAGAGGTCCTTGAAAACATTGCATAGCATTCACATAAACATTGCATAGCATAGCATAACATTGCATCACGTACATTGGAGATTGGTTTTCTCATCCTCTTGCTATTTATTTTAGCAATGAATCTCCTGTCAAAGATCTCCGTGTTCGATTCCATGATGTTCACTAGCTTGGTCCAAGGCCAAGAAGATCCAAGAAGCTCATCAACAAGAAGAAGAAGGTTGTGGGTCTTCTCATGGGCGGGCGCTACAAGGGTGGTCCTAAAGTGGTCGTTGAGCTCTCAAGGAAGTGTCAAACCGAGGGAGTGTCAAGGGTAACGAAGATGACCAGCGCTGAGAAAGAAAGAGAGGCGTCGACTATAGCCAGATGATGAAGATGACAAGTACAAGAAACTTGAAGACCGTCTGAATTTGTGGAAAACTCAAGATGTCCGGCTGAATTTTGATGATCGAGTCTTGTCCTCGGTGTTGTGATTCCTCCCAAGTTCAAAGTTCCTACTTTTGCTAAGTATGATGGCATTTCTTGTCCAAAGTCCTATGTTGAAGATCAATCCCCACACCGATGACCGAAAGTTGTGGATGCATTATTTTAAGAGAGTTTGTCCTAACTCAATGGAGTGGTATTATCGCCTAGAGAATGACCGTATCCGTACTTGGAGTGACTTGGTGATGCTATAGGAAGATGAGTACAATGTTGAGTTGACACCCACTCGCATGCAACTACAAAGCATGTCTATGGGTCGTGATGAGAAGTTCAAGGAGTATGCTCGTGGAGAGATCTAGCGCAGTAGTTCAACCACCCTTGTCCAATAGGGAATTGGTTGATATGTTTATGGGAACATTGTCGGTCCATTCTTCAATCATCGATTGGCTTGATGGATTCACCGAGCGGCGATCGGTGGTATCGAAGAGTAAGATTGGTAGAGACCATCGAGTCAAGAGATCTTTTGGTGGTAAGAAAGAAGCTGCCTGTGTATGGTCGAAAAGCCGAGCCAAAACCGACCGCGCTCAATTTGTGGGGGTTGTGATCTCCAATCCTACATCAGACAACAATGAGAACGCGTGTAACGCGCCACGAAGACAATTTAAGGTCAACATGCCGTTGTCGCAAGCCTTGCAACACATGTTGAAAGCGAATTGACCTTGAGGGATCCTCCTAATGTCAACACTTCCTCTCGAGATACAATCCTAATGCTAAGTGTGCTTACCACTCCAATAGCGGACATAGTAATGATGATTGTTGGGCTTTGAAGAACAAGATTCAAGATATGATTGAAGCTAAGCGATTGAATTTGATCCTCCTGCTGAGACGAATGTGATCAACGCCCTATGCCTAACCATGACAAGAGTTCCAATGTCGTTGGTGACGATACTTATGTTTTCAACATAGATGACTTGAATATTCCTCCGATGACTATTAAGAGATTTTGCAAGTCGGTGTCAACCGTGATGCCCGTAGAATTGCTGGTGCCCATCCGCACTTGGGGTTGTGGTTGAGAAGGCGTGCATGATGGATAACCGTGAGATACTATTTAAACCACCGCGTGTGTGAAGAAATGTCTAAGCTGAAGATTGACAATGCAAATGAAACCGAACCATCTGTATGGGATACCTTGGGGCAGCCAAGTGGAAAGTATGGTTACATGGTAAAGTACTCTGTTCCTAAGAGCTACAAGATTCCTATTGAAGATATTAAAGCAACCGGATGGGGTGACGATTTCCCAGAAGACTATGCTGATGTTAACACCATAAGGATTTCCTCTGCTAATCCTGTGCCTAGAGTGGCACCTCTCATCATTACTTCTCCAAGACCTGTTCCATATTCCTCTGACAAAGCTATCCCTTGGAATTATGGATCTGAGGTTTACTATCATGGCGTCAAGCAAGACCCTCTGACCATTGAAGATCTTACCGTTGAAGCTTCTATTCCCGATATTGACAACATCACCGGATCTAGTAAGGTGACCAGAACCGGAAGAGTGTTCTCTCCAGATATCTCTCCCCCAAAGGACAGCGACACCGCATTATCAACCAATTACCAAGAGGGAAAGAACCTGACTCATCCCGCCAACCAAGTACCAAAGGAAGTTGTCAAGACTCCTCCAAACAAGAAATGGAGAAAATTTCAAGATTATCAAGAAAAGTGACTACAATGTTGTGGAACATGGGATGACTCGTCCAAGATCTCCATGCTTGCACCGCTCTTGTGCTCGAGGCTCATGCTAATGCCTTGGTGAAGTTTCAAGAATGCTCATGTACCGCAAGACACTACTACCGATCAATTTGAAGTTTGTATTGCTAGCCGGCTGCCAACAACGGCCTAGGCTTCTCGATGTCGATTTGACTGCCGAAGGAACACAACAAAGCCTTGCACATCTCTCGTGGAATGCAAGGCACTACATTATCTCATGTTTTGGTGGATACCCGGCTCGCTCAACATCCCGTCAAGACCGCTTTTGATCGCCTTGATGTCGAAGGGTTGGTTTCAAACCCAAAGGACATTATTGTGAGAGCTTTTGATGGTTCTAAACGAAGATTGGAGAGCTCACTGCTCGTCAAAGTCGGTTCCCACTTTTGACTCTACATTCTTTGTCATGGACATCCGTCCACTTACTTTCTGCTACTTGGACGCCTTGATACATGGGGGCGCTACCTACCTTGCATCGTGTCAAGTACCCGAAAGGGAAGGTTGTTACAGCAGTGTGAAGAAGAATATATGGTCATCATCTATAGTCATTCCGATACCTCGAGGTGGAGGTGAATTCTTTGAGACTCCTTGTCAAGCAAACAATCCCCGTAATCATGCCTGATTCTCCACACTCCCGGTTACACAAGCTCCTCCTAGGATGGCCTCACTGAAAGATGCTCAAGCTGCTGTTGAAGAAGGTGGTAGCGCTATTTGGGGTCAGCTCCCTGATCTTCCTTTCAAATTTGACAAGACTGGTTTAGGCTTCACCATCAAGGGTCAGAAGATGATACGCCACGAACATGCCGGCCAACTTCCATTCCGCATCAGCCAGAGTGGGATCCATGCTATAGAAGACGACGACAACAACTTCGACATCAGCAATTGGATCTTTCCATCTCCAGATCGTGGGCTCAGCAATTGGAAGACTGAAGACGTTATACCAATCTCCTTTAGTCAGGAGTAATTATTCTTGTTTTGTTTGCTTTTCGTATTTTCTATGTTTTGAACAATAAACTCTAAAGCCTAGTGCCTTGCCCGGGGCATCATGGCTCGTTTGCGAGGGTTATTATTTGTCGTTTGCGTATTTTCATTCAATAAATTCGTTGGACTTTTGCATTCAATTATGTTTTTCTTTCTTTTACTTTATCACCCCTTCAAAAGGCTATGTGTTCTTACACACACCCACATGATACACTGCAGAATCACTCCGAATCTCGTTAATAACAGCTATGCTAGTGCTAAATATGACTTCGATAATCCGATCTACCAAGCCGAAGATGAAAGTGAGGAAGATTGTGAAGTGCCGGAGAACTTGTCGGATCACATGAAGAAGAGCGAGTTATACAGCCACACGAAGAGCAAGTTGAGGTTGTGAATTTGGGTACTAGCGAAGACAGAAAAGAGATCAAGATAGGAGCGAGTCATGAGAACAGTGTTAAAGAAAGGTTGGTACAGATGCTACGAGACTACATTGAGGTTTTTGCTTGGTCATACGAAGACATGCCAGGTTTAGACGTTGATATTGTGGTTCACCGATTGCCAAAAGAAGGTTTTCTCGGGAAATGTAAGGTTCGTCGATGCGTCCCGAGATGTCGAGAAAATCAAAGCCGGTTATGAAGCGCTCAATGCAGTTTCTTAGCGTTACTTATCCGCAGTGGGTTGCAAATGTGGTTCCTGCATCTAAGAAGGATGGCAAAGTACGAATGTGTGGATTACAGATCCGAACAAAGCGAGTCCGAAAGATGATTTCCCACTTCCTCATATTGATGTTCGTTGACAACACCGCCAAAGATAAAGTTTTTCCTTCATGGATGGTTTCTCCTACATAATCGGATCAAAATGGCTCAAGACATGGAGAAGACTACTTTTTGTTGGGTACTTCGCTACAAGGTTATGCCGTTGGGTTGAAGAACGCAGCGCCACTTACAATGCCATGGTGGCACTATTTCATGACATGATCCATCACGAGATAGAGGTCTACGTCGACGACATGATAGCTAGATCACAGATAGAGGAAGAACATCTTGATCATTTGCAGAAACTATTTGATGATTGAAGAAGCATCGAGACTTAATCCTAACAAGTGCACTTTTGGAGTCAGATCCGGTAAACTCCTAGGGTTCGTTGTCAGTGGCAAAGGTATTGAAGTGGATCCCGCCAAGGTTAAAGCTTTTCAAGAGATGCCAGCTCCCCGCACCGAGAAGGAAGTCAGAGGTTTCTTGGGCCGTTTGAACTACATTGCCAGATTTATTGCGCACCTAACTGCTACTTGTGAGCCAATCTTCAAGTTACTAAAGAAAGAGCAAGTGGTAGAATGGAATGACGATTGCCAGATCGCTTTTGACAAAATCAAGGAGTACCTACAGAATCCTCCTATCCTGATGCCGCCTACAGAAGGAAGACCTCTTATCATGTACTTGACAGTATTAGAGAACTCAATGGGGTGTGTGTTGGGGCAACATGACGAGTCTGGTCGAAAAGAGCATGCAATATACTACCTTAGCAAAAAGTTTACCGACTGTGAAACAAGATACTCACAGCTTGAGAAAACTTGCAACGCTTTGGCTTGCTCACGACTAAGACAAGATATGTTGACTCATAATACCTTGTTGATTTCTAAGATGGATCCGATAAAATACATCTTTGAGAAACCACTCCTCCGAAGAATAGCAAGATGGCAAATGATCTTGACCGAATATGAAATCCAAAGACACTTCTCGTAAAGCGATCAAAGGAAGTGTAGTAGCCGATCATTTGGCTCATCAAGTAGATGACTATCAGTCTATGCAATTCGAGTTTCCAGACGAAGATGTTTTGCTAGTTACTGATTATGAAGAACCAGGACCAGACGAAGGACCTGAACAAGGATCCCGATGGACCATGGTCTTTGATGGAGCCTCAAATGCACTTGGCAATGGCATTGGCGCCATCATTACGCCCCCAAAGTGACATACGCCTTTCACCGCCAGATTATGTTTCAGTTGTACCAACAACATGGCCGAATACGTGCATCATGGGTATTAAAGTCGCTATTGACTTAAGAATCAAGTTCTTGCAAGTGTATGGAGACTCGACTTTAGTGATCACCGACATAAGAGTGGGACACGAAGCATCCGAATCTCATTCCATATCGAGAGCATGTTCTGAGTTTGATCCCCTACTTCGAAGAGATTACTTTCGATCACATTCCACGAGAAGAGAATCAGTTGGCAGATGCATTAGCTACTATGTCATCTATGTTCAAGGTTAGATGGGACAACGAGGCTCCCCAGATCATCATTGAGAGGTTCGACGAACCAGCGTATTGTTATGAGCTTGACATAGAAGAGAAACCTTGGTACTACGACGTGAAGAGGTATCTTGAGACTCGGGAATATCCCGCAGGGGCATCTGTTAATGATAAGAAGTTCTTGAGAAGGTTTGCATCCAAATTCTTCCTCAGCAACGACATCTTATACAAGCGCAACCACGACTTGTGCTTACTCCGCTGTGTAGACCAGAAAACAGCAATACGTGTCATGGAAGAATTACACGAAGGCGCATTTGGTACTCATTCCAGTGGGCATACGATGGCTAAAAAGATTCTGAGAACAGGTTACTATTGGTCCACCATGGAAGCTGATTGTCACCGTTATGCTCGATCTTGTCACAAATGCCAGATTTACGCAGACAAAGTGCACGTACCTCCAGTACCTCTGAATGTTCTAACAGCTCCTTGGCCTTTTGCAATGTGGGGCATTGATATTATTGGAGAAATCAAGCCCACAGCTTCCAACGGACACCGTTTCATCCTTGTGGCAATCGACTATTTCACCAAGTGGGTAGAGGCAGCCTCGTTCGCATCGGTTACCAAGAATGTTGTGGCTCGATTCATCAAGCATAATCTTATCTGTCGATATGGCACCCCCGAAAGGATTATCACAGATAACGGCTCTAATCTCAACAACAAGATGATCACCGAACTCCGCACGCAGTTCAAGATCAAGCATCACAACTCTTCTCCTTATCGGCCTAAGATGAATGGCGCAGTGGAAGCCGCCAATAAGAACATTAAGAAGATTATACAGAAGATGACAGTGACTTACAAGGATTGGCATGAGATGTTACCATTTGCTCTTCATGGTTATCGCACTACAGTACGAACATCAACAGGGGCAACCCCCTTCTCTCTTGTATACGGTATGGAAGCCGTCCTACCAATTGAGGTTCAGATACCCTCAACCAGAGTCCTCCAGACGCAGAGCTAGCGAAGACGATTGGGTCCGCATCGCCTTGACCGATTAACTTGATTGATGAGAAACGACTCGCATCCATCTGCCATGGACAGATTTATCAGAAACGAATGATCAGAGCATTTAACAAGAAGGTCAAGCACCGAGTATACCAAGTCGGCGATCTAGTAGTCAAACGCATCATTCTTCCGCAAGGTGATCCCAGGGGCAAGTGGACTCCCACCTATGAGGGACCATTTGTAGTCAAGACAGTATTCTCAGCGGAGCTATGATACTTAGCACCATGGACGGTGAAGACTTCCCACACCCGTGAACGCAGACATAGTCAAAAATACTACGATAAAGAGACCCGCTAGGTCGATTTAACCTAGGCAAAAATAGGGCATCCCGCGAACCAAAAGGGTTCGGGCAAAAGTTAAGGATATATACAAAATATGTACACCCGCAAGTCGAAAACCGAAAAGGCTTGGGCAAAAAGGTATCCTAGATCGAAAACCCGAAAGGCGGTCTAGGCAAAAGTTAGGGATTTAAGCGTACGACTATGACTCGTCCATATCACCTACCTTCAGACTACTACTATCAGCATTCAAGTTCAAATGGCGAAAATCAATTCAATCACTTTCTGCTGACAGCAAGGAGATGAGATAGTTGAAATATATGAGTACTAGCATAGTTGGAACTTAACGAGATTGTTTCCGCATAGCCTTTTACCTTTCTCTTGTATAAACTACTCGGCCATACGCCATCTTTCAAATAAATGCAAGTTTCTTTCTCTTTACAATTTTTGTTCGTTGTTGTTTGCATAAGGTCCAAACGTCCGCTTTGAATGATTATACGCATCCGACAATAAGAACTTGTTCGCAAACATACGAAAAGTGAACATGCAAGAGTACCTACTACAGACTCCAGGAATTGAGATGACGACGAAAGTCACCCATACATTCCCCTGCAGAGTATAATCCCCACAGAGATGCCACTCACTACAAATCCTCCCCATCAGAGTACAGAATCTCCTTCCGCTAGTCCAAATAGCTCAATCTCATCATCATCGGCAGTTTTGTCTCCAGCAGAGACATTTATCCTCAGCAGGATGCGCTTCGACAATTCCCTTTTCCCGGCAGCAGCAGTGTCTAGACTTGAAACTTGGTCAGATAGTGCATCGGAGGAAACTTACATCTTTTATTCCCCAGCCAGAGATTTCGACGAGCTCCAGATCCTTCCAACTCGGTCTCCGGGCGATTATCAATTACTCCTCAGCAGGATCTATACACAAGATTCCCCAGTAGAGCACTTCCTAACCTCCCCCCAGCCGAGTTTGTGTATGAGATCTGCAACAACGTGTTTCCCGATCTCTACCATCCACAGCAGTATCTAGGCTCAAGACTTGGTCAGATAGTGCATCGGAGGATTCAAAGCTATACTCCTTCTCAAGGTCTCCGATCCGTCTCATCCCCAAGCAGAAGTCGGAAATCCTCAAGCAGAATATTCACATCTTCCTCAAGATGGATATGTTTTGCAATACCACAGCATCCGTCATTCATACATTATTCATAAATATCATAATTTGTGCATATATCATTCATACGCATTGTCATGCATCATACTTTGCATAAGACTAACAATATTCCATCAAAATTTCTCTTGTTTTTGCCAAAACAGGTAAAAGTCACTTCTGACACAGGCAGGTCCAAGATTAATTCCCGAAACCAGACGGGAAGGCTATCTGAACGACCAACCTCGTTGTTCTCCAACAACGGATCCAGGATTAATACCCGAGGCTAGACGGGAAACCTTATCCGACCGATCACAAGTTATCCTCCGATAACAGGCAGTGGATCAACACCCGATGCACAACAGGGAAACATCCACAAACTGGGCCACCTCCCTTTTCATGCCCGACCACCAAAATAGTTTCCTTAAATCTTGAAACATTTTGGTCGCTCCAGGATGAATACTCAAATTGCTTCTATGACTTTCTTCCAAGATCATTCTCTTTAAATCCATATCATTGGGGATACAAATCCTATCTCGGAACCTCAAAACACCCTGAGCATCCAACTTGAAATCTTCACTTTCAGTTTGTCCAATACCAACCAACAAATCAACAAGTTTCACATCAAGCTTCTGAGCTTCTCTAATGTTATCAAGGAAATCATTATTGATCTTCAACATTCCCAAGATAACACTTTTCGGCGTCACTTCTATCACAAGACTCATATCTCTAAATTGTTCAATCATTTCCAACTCTTTCATCATCAAAAGTGACATATGCAAAGTCTTTCGACTTAAAGCATCAGCCACCACATTAGCTTTACCAGGATGGTAATTCAATCCAAAATGATAATCCTTCAACAATTCAAGCCACCGCCTTTGCCTCATATTAAGCTCTTTCTGATCGAACAAGTACTTCAAACTTTTATGGTCACTAAATACTTCAAATCTAGAACCATAAAGATAATGCCTCCAAATCTTAAGCAGAAAAATAACCGCTGCAAGTTCCAAATCGTGAGTAGGATAGTTCTTCTCGTGAATCTTCAATTGCCTAGAAGTATAAGCAACCACCTTGCCATTTTACATAAGCACACCACCTAAACCCATCTTAGAAGCATCACAATAAACAATAAACGGTTCTTCAGGATTAGGTAGAATCAAGATCGAAGCCGTTGTTAACCTCTTCTTCAATTCAACAAAACTTTCTTCACACTTGACATTGTCATACCCCAAAATTTGCCCTCATATCTCTCAAGATATTCCATACATCCATGCTCAAGGATTCCTCAAGAGTTGATCAGATGAACACTCTCCTAGACAATCAACCCAAACTAGGGTTTGGCATTTCTCAGATCCAGATGGACTTCTAACGCCTCCAATGGTTCTCATGCTTCCTCATATGCTTCAAAGATTCTCCATGACAAGTTTCAAGCTTCACAAGTCAAGTTTCCTCAGACAATTGCTCAGATGGTTGAAAATCAGTTGTATTGGTCAAGAAGTCAACTGTGGTCAACATACAGTCAAAACTTCTGATTTTTGGTCAACATCCTCATTTTGAAGTCACATTCATCATTTGATCAAGGGTTGATCATGATTCATCAAGAAAACTCAAGATTTGCTCAAAAGTCAAACATTCTAAATTAGGGTTTCTAGGTGAAAAGTCAACCAAACTTTGACTGATCATAACTTTCTCATACTGTCTCAGAAATTTTTCCACCACCTCTTGTTTTGAAGGAAATTCAATTCTCTACAACTTCATGTCTCACAAGAATGTCCAAAAAATGCTTCATTCGAGAGGTATAGCTCAAAACATTACAGGTCATTTTCAAAGTCAACAAAAAGTCAACTTTTTGTTTTGAAGATATATTGAGCATGGTAACTCCAATTGAAGTGAAACCAAAGACATTGTTTAGAGGACTCATAGAGCTTTCCAAAATGTCCAAGAACACTCAAAAATGTGGAAAATTGAGCAAGTTACACCATTCACAAGTTGGGCAATTTTGGAAGAATGCACAAAGAGAGATACTTCAAAAAAATCAAATCTTTTGCAAATGGGCCTATTTTTTTCTTCATCCTAACTTGTTCCTCATGCAATTAGGAATATCCAAGCCCAATGCCACGAATTTTTGATTTATTTTTCTATTTAATTTGTAATTTATTTATTTAAATGCAAATTAAATCTTAAAATAAATTATAAAATCAAGATTAATTGAAGATTGATTTTATTGCTTTCTTGTGATCCAATCAACCCATAAATGCCGCAATTTCAAATTAGATCAAATTTGGCAAGATTGGATTGAAATTGGACAAAATTTGAAAATTTGATTTCATGAGAATATCAAAATTTGATTTCCATTGAATGTTGATCAATTCTTTCCAAAAACCATTCCAAATCCATCCAGTATAAATACATGATGCATACCTATCAAGAAAGAACGAAAGAATTGGCTCAGAAACCCTATTCTCAAAGCTCAAAATCCGTGTGTTTGAAGCAATGGTAACCCTAGTTTTGCTTCGATTCAACTCATTCCAAGCCGTCCATTACATTCCTTGAGGTCTTTAGAGTCGATCCAGACTCTTACATCGTTCAAAAACATCAAGAATCAAGCAATCCCAGTTTCGGTTTGTTCTTATTTTTTCAAATTCGATTATCAATATTCATGCATTATTAACCTGTTTCGATTGTTCTTTTGTGTTTAGAATCGAGTTTACAAACTTTCTGGGCAAGCCAATTGAATTTCTATGGCCGGGATCGTATTTCACCATGTTTAGGGTTTATATGACCGATTTGGGGTTTCCTAAAACACGCGAAATTGGCCAACAAGACCTATACCATTGAACTCGGGATAGCCTGAGGAATCGATCCATGGTTTTAGATATAATTTATATTATGTGTGCTGCATTTTTGACATTAGCCAGGGACGTAGCGTCGAAGGAAGGCCGACGCAGGCTTTTGAATTTTTAAAAACGAAGAAGATGAAGTCTCCCGCGGTGACGAGGCAATCGGAGAGTGACGCGTGCATGTATCCCACTCACTTCGTTTTCAAACACAAACGCAACGTGGCTCAGTTGGTTAAGGCGTGGACTGTTCCCAGATGCTCCAAAGTGTCCTGAGTTCGATCCCTATGGGCACCAGTTTGCTTTCTTTTTACAAAACTTGCATATTTTCTATATTTTTCATATTTAATATTTTCCATCTAATTTTAATTCTTTTCCATATTTTATTTAAGCATCAAAAAATCACCAAAAACATTTATTATTTTTGCATTATTTTCCTAAAATCTTTATTTAATTTAATAAATTAAAAAATATCTTTTTTGCATGCATATTTATTTTTATTTTGATTTTAGCATTTAAATCATTGTAAATTAGTTTTTAATTATTAAATTGCATCTAAAAAAATCCCAAAAAATTACTTTAACTTGTTTATCTTATTTCTAGCATATATTAATTTTCTCATATTAAAATTTGCATTTTTCTAACATTTTTCCTCTTATTCAATTCATCTCGTATTTTCCGATTTCTCATTCTTTCACAGGTTGTTCCGATTCAGACGTTTCCTTACCGTTTTTTCTATTTTTTCCCAATAATGTAATTGCTCATGGGTTGTAATAGTTTAATTAGGATCTTTACTTTTCCGCATTCTTAATTATGTATCTGCCCCAAAGCCATGTAATAGCGTAGGACATTTACCTTTCCGCACTTTACATTTCCGCTATTTACTTTCCGCACCCTTATCAATTGCTAGTAATTAGGCGTGTATGGCAAGATAATAATGGGACATAGCTCACTCTAATTTCCAAGATAAAATATCTGAAATCGACACACTCTTTCACACATGCACCCCTTAGGGTAATTCTCTCTCGTTGCCTTTCGATTCAAATGGTCATGTCCCTCGAACGTAGAGGTATTCTAGCACCGTTGCCTTCAAAACAAATCATCATAGTCCCTTTGATACAAAGATCATAAGACCCACGATGTCGCCTCCGAATACATGATCTTGACCCTCGATTGTCGCCTACGAAAAATGATGATAGTCCCTTCGAATGTGCTAGGATACTTCCTACAAGTTGCCTTCTATGACCATCCGATGTCCCTTCGAATGTCCCGCTTACATCCAACGAATGGAGCTACCTACTAACTAATGGTATGGCTAGCGCTATTCTAAAGGAACGTAAAATAACACAAAAACGACCAATTCTGAGTGGGTGATAAGACTTTTAGTTGCTTGCTCTATCAAAATACTTTTCACACCTCACACTTTTTTCAAAGTTCAAACTCTTTTCAAAACGAAACATTTCCGAACACTTTGTATACATTCCTACATGAATCATTACAAAGTCAAAGTGAAATGCCTTTTCAAAACATTTTTCAAACACACAGAAAGCACAAAATTTTCAAAGTGATCTATAAAGCAACTAAGAGCCCGTAGATAACTACGGATGGAAAGGGGTGCTAATACCTTCCCTTTTCATAACCATTCTCCCTTACTCAGAATCTAACGAAGGTCTTTTTCTGTACTTTTACCTTCCCTTAATTGGATAAAAATAAAAGTCGGTGGCAACTCTTGCTATCCGCACATTTGGATACAAAAAATCCTAAAAATTCAGTTCACCGTATTACAGACATACCACACAAAAGTAGCTCCTTTACAAGTCAACTTTGTCAAAGGAAGTGCCAACTTAGAAAAAACTTCAATGAACCTTCTGTAGTAACCAGCCAAACCTGAGAAACTTCTAATCTCAGTAACAGACTTAGGAGTTTCCCATCTTGACACGGCATCAACCTTAGAAGGATCAACCGCAATGCCATCACCAGAAATGACATGCCCAAAAAATCTCACTTCACTTAACCAGAACTTGCACTTTGACAACTTAGCATAAAGTTTCTTCTCTTTCAGGACTTCTAACACAATGCACAAATGTTCTGCGTGCTCTTCTTCCGATTTAGAATAGACCAGAATATCATCAATGAAAACAACCACGAAACGATCCAAGTAAGGATGTAAAATACGATTCATGTACTCCATTAATACTCCCGGTGCATTAGTGACACCGAAAGGAATCACCGAATACTCGTAATGTCCATAACTCGTTCTAAAAGCAGTTTTCTGAACATCTTCTTCTTTCTCCCTTATTTGATGGTAACCCGATCTCAAATCAATCTTGCTAAACATGCGAGCGCCAACCAATCGGTCCATCAAATCATCAATTCTAGGAAATGGATACCTATTCCTGATAGTTAGTTTATTCAACTGACGATAATCAATACAAAGTCTCATGCTACCGTCTTTCTTCTTCACCAATAACACAAGAGCTCCCCACGGCGACACACTTGGTCTAACAAACTTCCTCTCGAGCAAATCTTCTAATTGGCTCTTCAATTCTGCTAACTCAGATGCGGCCATCCTGTATGGTGCCATAGAGATAGGTCTGGAACCAGGGACAAGATCCGCAGAAAATTCAACTTCTCTTTCTGGAGGTGCACTAGGAATCTCATCAGGGAATACTTCGGGAAAGTCGCACACCACCGGAAAGTTTGCAATCACAGATTGACTCTCCACAGAAAGAGTCGCCATCAACAAGAAAACCAATGCTTCATCTTTCATGAACTCATTCAATTGTTTCTTCGACATCAGCATAGATTGATCTTCTTCTACTAAGGAAGAAAACCACACAGTGTTGTCATAGCAATTGATATGGACATAATTAGCTCTCAACCAATCCATACCCAGAACCACGTCCAACCCGACAAGCGGTAAACAAACTAGATCCACCACAAAGTCCCTATCAAAGATTGATAAAGGACAACTTGCACACACAAAAGAAGTAGTAACCGTTCCCTTAGCCGGAACTTCTACCACCATATCTCTATCTAGATATGACAAAGTGAGACCCAATCTCTTTACACAATCAGCAGCAATAAAACAGTGAGTAGCACCAGTATCAATAATAGTAATAAGAGGAATGCTATTAATGAAACTAGTACCTCGAACAAGACCATCTTCGTTTGGCGTCGGAGCACCCGACAAAGCAAACACCTTTCCCTCTCCTTGAGTTCTCTTAGGCTTCTTACATTGAGCACTAATGTGACCTCCCTCGCCACAAGTAAAACAGACCACATCCTTATGCTTGCAATCACGAGTCATATGACCCACTTCTCCACATCGGAAACATCTCACCTCATTCTCCTTAGATCTCACATCACTTCGACAAACATTACTTTTGTGGCCAGGTTTCCCACACTTGAAACAAACAATACTAGTAGGAGCATCTCCCCCACTAGTCCTTCGCCCTTGAAACGCTTTTTGTTTCCCTTTACCAGCTGGAGTATCATATGGTTTCCCACGGCTCTGTTGACCCTTGTTTCTCTTATCAGACATAATCTTATAGTGTTAATTACTATCTTCCTCGAAGATTCTACAACTATCAATCAAATCCGCAAAGACATGGATTTTCTGATATCCAATCGCTTTCTTTATCTTAGGACGCAAGTCATTCTCAAATTTAATGCACTTCGAAAACTCGACATTTTTTCCATCATAATGAGGATAGAACTTAGCCAGCTCGGTAAACTTTGCAGCATAATCAGTGATAGACATATTCCCTTATTTCAGCTCAAGGAACTCTATCTCCTTCTTTCCCCGAACATCCTCCGGGTAATACTTCCTCATGAATTCTCTACGGAAAAATCCCCACGTCACTTCCTCACCAGAAACCTCAAGCCTTTGACGGGTGTCAACCCACCAGTCATCAACCTCATCACTTAATTTATGAGTACCATAACGGATCTTTTGCACGGGAGTGCAATCCATCACACGGAAGATTCTTTCAATCTCCTTCAGCCACGCTAAAGCACCTTCAGGATCATACTTTCCTTGGAAAGTAGGAGGATTCTCTCTCTAGAAGGTTGCCAAACTACGAGACCCAGCGTTCTCATTAGCATTTGGCGGGTGTTGGAAAGCCTGAGCTATTGCCTACATAGCAGCAGCAAGAGCCTCATCATTCCTACCATCGGTCCTTCCAGCCATAACAACTCCTGCTCACAACAAAACAAGGATTATAATCAACAAATAACAATACTTGATTGTTAGAGAATAACAAACTCAACAACTTAGTCGATGCATCGACCGCCCGATACCACTAATGTAACACCTCAATTTTACCCCTCTTAATTAATAATAAAATCAAAGTTTCAAAATTTCATCCAACATAAATTGAGGTATCACATATTCGTGTTTTCATCACTTTGCATTATAATGCACATCACAAAAATCAAAAGTCGGATATACCGATTAATATCATAAATCATCATATAAACATATGACTATTCACAGCACAGCGGATGTGTTTCACAAAATATACATATCATCATGTTATCGTCGATACATAAAGTTATAACATCATAAGATAGTATACATAAACTATCCTATCCAAAATAATAGCGTCGCTCAAAACCCGTGTGTTACTACGATCAGAGCAGAGCGACTCAAAATAAAGAGACTCGAGCTAATCCTCATCATCCTTGTGGATCACCTGCACGTTACCAATATAAAGGCAACGGCAAAACAAGTAAAGGGTGAGATACTCCAAAACATATAATTAAAGGCATGATAAAATATATAAATAGTTTTCGAATTATAAATGATATAAGTTAATAAGAGTATGTCAACATATATCAAAATCTTACATACTTTAAATTAGCATTTAGTGTATAAAATTAACACTTTAATTTCGTCACATAATCATTATACTCGCATCAACACAAAGTATCATATATCATTGCAATTCAACATGAGCCATCAATTAAAATCCAACGCCAAACGACTTAAACATAAACATAACCAACTCCATGAGACACGACTATGTTATGCATGTGGTACCCGTCGCTTTGTTCATAATTAGGAACATTTGGCATAAAGCCCATCGTCGCTTGGCATAAAAGCCCTCATCGCCAATGCAATGTATGTGACTCGACAATAAACACAACACAAGCAAAAACATCATCATCGCTCATCAAAATTGACATAAAATCCACGTCGCCATATTTATCCACATTAAGATAAACATATCATCGCATCGCATATCATCAAGTATTCGTTATGAATAAACCGTTGCAAACATCATGTTTAATCACACCACATCATTATCATTTAATTTACCAAATTCCAAATACGGAAAAATATTCAAACACCAATAATCTTCGCGAAAGTCATTCCTAATAACCGGCATTAATCATAATTGTCAACATCGCAATCGGATTGTCCATACGTGACTTAAATCGACTAAAACACAATCCGATTAAATTTAACCGTAATTTGGCCTATTTCGGGTCGTTTCGTAAAAACTCGAAATTTCGAAAAACTAGCCTCACCACTACGTTCTACACGTCGAACTTAGCTAGTACGTCAATTTGTATTGAATTCGGAGCAACTTGCTTCGTCGCCGAAATTACTGAAATTGGGAAATCAGAACATAATCGGGTTCCAAATTTTTTCAGCTAACTTATGTCCTAATTATATTTTATTAATACCAACTATTAGTATAAGGAATTTGGAAAATTAAAAGAAACAGAAGCTAAAATGTGAAATTATGCAGAAGACAGCAAAAACAACAGAACACAGAAACACAACAAAAATGACATTTTCCCAAAACCTCCTCTAGCATGCAGGGACAAACGTCCCATGGTTACAAACAGCAGGAGGAGGGTGCCTAGGGGAGGGGGACGGCCGTCCTCCATGTGAGGTGGGCGCCTCCCATGCTCGAAAGTCCTCCAAACTTCTTCTTCTTCCTCAGTTCATTGCATATAGAGTTTTCTGGTTTCTTTTACAATTTTCTTCATTTTCTATTCTTACAACTTATTCCTACTAGCCATGGTAATAAAACACCTAGATCAGTACTCCTAACTTAACTTTCTTAATTTATTCCAACAATCACACATACAACTCATAAACCACAACATCAATTTTTATCCCAAATCCACAACATATCTATCAAACACTAATTATAGGAAGTGGAAAATCAAACCCCTTACCTTAAAAGCTTGGATGATCTTAGATGCTCCAACCAACTCCAACTCCTAGCTTGATCTTGCTCTTCTTCTTCTTCTTCCTCTTCCAAAGCTCTCTAGTTTTTTTCTTTCTAAGTTTGGTTTGGTGTTGTAATGGAAGGAAAATGAGGAAATGGTGTTTTATGTTGGTCTTACTACTAGCCAAGGGGTGTACACCCAATTCTCACTAATTAGCACCCACAGCCCCCAACTTGTCGTACTAAATATAACATTAATAATATCTAATAATATTATTAACCCAATTAATGAAAATAACTCCGGGAAATTAAATATCGGTCCGAATAATATTTTACCGAACCGAACGGAATAAAAACCGGACCGAACGAAACGTCGCCGAATATATTATCAGATATATCGATTAATATAAATATTCTCATCGCAAAAATAATCGTCAAACGGTAACTCAAAAATATTAATATAATATAATATTAAATAAAACGGGGCATTACAGCCACCCTGGCTGGGTGAATGTTATAACATAGTTCATATACTGAAAACCCCCTTGAAAATCTAGGGTTCACTATCACTCTTGAAAATTGAGAATGGGGAAGAAGAAGCGTGCGTCGAAGAAGAAGAAGCAGCCACTACCTTCGAAACAATCGAAGAAACCGTCAACGTCCAAGCTAGCAAGGCAAACGAAGAAGGAATTGGTACAGTCGAAGCAAGCGAAGCAAGCAGAGAAGCACAATGAAGCAGGAAAATCCATTGATGTTGAACATGTTAGTTTAGCTATGTTTTCGTTCCTTTAGTGAAGAATGTGGTTAAAGTTAGGTTTTTAATGTTTCTCTGCTATGATTTCAGAGTAATGATGTGTTCAATACTGTAATCCAATATGGTGGTGAGTTTGTACTATTGAACAATGGAGATATAATTTATAGAGGGGGTGTATCTTGCTTAGTTTTAGAACTCCATTTGGAACAATTTATAATGGTTAGTATCCATAGGTTGGTGATGGCTTGGGGTTATAGGGAAGGAACATATAGAATATGTATAACACCCCAATTCTACCCCTCGTAATTAATAATAAAATCAGAGTTTCAAAATTTCATCCAAACATAAATTGAGGTATCACATATTCGTGTTTCATCACTTTGCATTATAATGCACTTCACAAAAATCAAAAGTCAGATATACCGATTCATATCATAAATCATCATATATCAACATATGAATATTCACAAAGACAATGTATGTGTTCACAAAATGTACATATCATCATGTTATCATCAATACATAAAGTTATAACATCATAAGATAGTATACATAAACTATCCTATCCAAAATAGTAACGTCGCCCAAAACCCGAGTGTTACTACTATCAGAGCAGAGCGACTCAAAATAAAGAGACTCGAGCTAATCCTCATCATCTTCGCGGATCACCTGCACATTACCAATATAAAGGCAACGACGAAACAAGTAAAGGGTGAGATACTCCGAAACATATAATTAAAGGCATAATAAATATATATATATATATATATATATATATATATATATATATATATATATATATAGTTTTGGAATCATAAATGATATAGGATTAATAAGAATATGTCAACAAATATCAAAATCTCACGTACTTTAAAATCATCATTTAGTGTATAAAATCAACACTTTAATTTCATATCAAAACAAAACAAAACATAATCACCATAATCATATCAAAACAAAACATAAACTCCATCGCCATAAACTCATATCGTCGCTTTACTGTCATGTTATATTCATCGCTTACTCATCATGAAATTATCACATATATTCACTTTATGTTCTACACAAAAATCATCGCAGTTCGTCATAAAACATCAAATAAAACTCAACGCCAAAAGACTCAAAAATAAATATAAACGACTCCATGAGACACGACTATGTTATGCATGTGGTACCCGTAGATTTGTCCATAATTAGGGACATATGGCATAAAGCCCATCGTCGCTTTGGCATAAAAGCCCTCGTCGCTTGGCATAAAAGCCCTCGTCGCCAATGCAATGTATGTGACTCGACAATACGACATCACAAACACGACACAACAAAAACATCATCATTGCACATCAAAATTGGCATAAAGCCCACGTCACCATATTTATCCACATCAAGATAAACATATCATCGCATCGCATATCATTAAGTATTCATTATAAATAAACCATCGCAAACATCATGTTTAATCACACCACATCATTATCAAATAATTCACTAAATTCCAAACACGGAAAAATAACCAAACATCAATAATCGTCGCAAAAGTCATTCATAATAATCGACATCAGTTATAATCATTAACGTCGCAATCTGATTGTCTATACGCGACTTAAACCGATTAAAACGCAACCCGTTTCAAATTAACCCTAAATTGGCCTATTTCGGGTCGCTTCGTAAAAACTCGAAATCTTGAAAAAATAACTTCACCACGACATTCTACACGTAGAAATTAGCTAGCACGTCAATTTTCGTTCAATTCGGAGCAACTTGCTTCGTCGCCTAAATTGCCGAAATCGGGAAATCGGAACATAATCGGGCTCCAAATTAAATCAGCTAACTTATGTCGTATTTGTATTTAATAAATATAATTAATTAATATAAGAAATTAAGAAAACAAAACAAAACAAAAAACTATTTTGTGAATTATGCAGAACAGGTAAAACAACAAACATAGGGACAGGAAAACAAAATTACACAACTCCCTCCCCTCATGAACAAAGGGACGAACGCCCCATTATGTACATAAGAAAGGGGACTGCGCCACCACCCTTTCCAACTGCATCATAACACTTCATGTTTTCTTCATTTCCAATTTTCTTAAAAACATGAAACCTGCATTTTTATGTTTTGCAAAACTCACATTATTCTTAAAATTAATATAATTCTGTTTTTCTAATTCCAATTCCATGTAACCCAATAATAATCCAACCCCAACAACAACTATACTTCAAAATCAACTCCTCTAATCTCTATCAAAATCATCCAACAACACTCATAAATCCTAAAAATCAATTTTATCCCAAATCAAAAATATATCAATCAAACCCTAACTATAAGAATTGGAAAATCAAACCCCTTACCTTAAATGTTTGAATTGATTCTTGATGTTCCAACCAACCCAAAACCCAAGCTTTGTGTTCTTCTCCTCTTCTTCTCTTCCAAGACCTCTTTCTCTTCTCTAAGTGTGTTTTGTGTTATGATACTTCTATCTCTCATAAAACAACAACTAATGCTTTTGTTTGGATTTTGGTCTTAAGACAACATAAAAATACCATACTACCCTCCACTAGTCTTACTAACCCAAAATATAATTCAAAAGGCCACTTAATAAAAATAACTCCAAATAATTAAATATCGGTCCGAATAATATTTTACCGAATCGAACGGAATAAAAACCGGACCGAACAAAATAATTACCGGTCCCTCAAAATAAATACCGGACCGAATAAAATAATTACCACTCCCTCAAACTAAATACCGGACCGAATAAAATAATTACCGGTCCCTCAAAACAAATATCGGACCGAATAAAATAATTACCGGTCCCACAAAATAAATACCTTACCGAATAAAATAATTACCGGTCCGAATAAAACATCTACGAATATATTAATAGATATAATGGTTAATATAAGTATTCTCGTCGCAAAAATAAACGTCAAACGGTAACTCGAAAATATTAATATAATATAATATTAAATAAAACGGGGCGTTACAATATGGACCTTAAATCGTAATATAGATGAACATTTTTTTTAGATTAGAAACGATGATGATTGTTATGATTTTGCTGCGCATAGTTGTGCTACCCTAGTAGATGGGGAACTTTTGATTATATGAGAGCATTAGTTAGAAGTCCTAGGTGTGTCGATGATATTTTTGAGTTGGAAGGAAGTAATGAAGATGTAGTAGAGGGATTGGGAGATAGTGAAGATGAAAGGGCCACTGCAATTCTTGATGGTTTTGAAGGGATTGATGTAAGTGCACCAATAAATGAGAGCCCCAGAGTTGTTGACTTTATGAGTGGATCCAAATAGAAACTTGTGTGGATGGTGAATATGTTAGTCATGAGCTGGATAGCTCTGACCCGGATTTGTCAGATAGTGAGAAAGGCAAAGTGCCAAAATTTGAAAAGTTTAGAAAAGAACATTTAAATAAGGATTTTAAATTTCAGTGGGGTATGCAATTCAACTCCCTAGATGAATTTAGATATGCCATACGTGAGTGGTCAGTATTAAATGAGAGGGAAATTACTTTTATAAAAAATGAGAGTGATAAGGTAAGGGTAGAATGCAGGGCCAACTGTGGGTTTTTAATGTTGTGTTCTAAAGTGGGTGAAAACACCGGCAGAACCTTCGACATGATAACTGGGTTATCAAAATCGAGTCGCCATCAAATGTCTTTTATCTCACGAGGGAGAGAGGAAAACATCGAGTAAACCTGAGGGGAGAAATCACGGTCCTATAACCGTGAAATCGAGAGAATATAGGTAAGGGAGTTAGTTACGCGAGGGGAAGGGATTAGCACCCCACACGCCCGTAGTACTCTACGGTATCCACTTTCTATTTCTAGCTAAAGGGTGTGTTATATCTATGCTTAATCGCTAATCATGCATGCAAAAGAAAAGAGAAAATAAGAAACCACGGGGAAAAGAAGGAAGTATTTACAAAGTTTGCTCAGTCGAGCCCCGTGACAAGATGCCTACGTATTCCCGCGTGCAATGGGAAAGTCAGAGCGCCGAAGTTCGCTCACTTGTTTTGGTGTGTTTTTGTGTTTTTTACTTGTGAAAAAGTTTTAAACACAAAAAGAAAGAAAGAAAGCGCGCAAAGGCGAAAAGAGTTTGTGTTGGTTGGTTGTTTTTACCTTGAGAAAGGAGTTTAAACCATTATTAAGTGTTTTGAGTTTGAAAGGAAAAGCAAGTTTTAGATTTAATCACATGCAACATGCAAAAACAAACTAGCAAAGAAAAAGGTTAGACCTATGGTTTAGGATGAGGGAATCTCTACCTATGTTGACATGCAAAGGATGGGGATCCTAATGTCTAGGCTAAAGAACCAAACCTAACCAAGGGAACCTGCAAGAAACAAACAAGAAAATATGCACAGATCACAGGTAGAATTGCCCTAAACGGGTCTTTAAATAAACCAGAGGGGTTCCTGAACATGCTCACCACGGAAGCCCTTCATGCATCTCTATTCCTACTTCTCATGGCAAAAGAAAGCTGTAAAGCCCTACTTCTCATGATATCTAGGAAAGCTGTAAGAGAATGCAATAAACAGTGTAGCGAGTACCGAACGGATATAGAATCCGAAGTGCACGCAAGCTAATGAAATGCTCCGGAAAGCTTCAAGTATTGAACTTGAAGTTTGAATCAAATTGAAGAGGAATTCCTTGTGCTCTTCAAAGAAAATACCAAATCAATGAGGAATTATTGATAAACTTCAGAATTAGACTTGAATCCTTGAAGAAAATCTTGAAATTCAATGGAGAATTTGGAGAAGAAGAAGAAGAAGAAACTCTTGAATCTTGAACTTGAAGAGAAAACCGAGATTAAACCATTCCTTCCATGTCAAATGTGTGTAGAAGGAGGAGAGAATGCTATGGATTGAAATAGAAGAAGCTGCGATGGAGAAAATCGAATTGCAGTCGCGCTTAGCGCGGTCTGTGGTTGAGGCCGGTGGTGAACGGAGGTCCGGTGGTGGCCTGTGGTGGTTGCTTGGAGGGAAAGTTGAAGTTTGAACTTTCTTGAGTTTTTGTGTTTTGGAATTTGAGAGAATTTGAGTGTGTGAGGCGGTGGAAAATTAAGCAAATTATTGTGTTGTTATGATTTGTGAAGAGAGAAATCTATTTATAGCTTTGGATCCTTAATCAACAAGCTAATCATGATTATCCGAATAATTTTCGCAATTAATCCAAAACAGCCAAATCCGTGCGGGATTCGGAGTCAGAATGTAAACAAAAAGTGTCCGGAATGCGATTTTGCTTGCGAGAATCAAAATCCCGACTTGATCCGATGAACGGTCAAGGAAATAGAAATTTTTGAAGTTTCAGCATCACTTTTGGACCACTGACACGTGCAGAATTTCATTCGCGCTCTGTGGGGAAAATGCCTCGGACGAGGATCTTCTGATCAGAATTTGCACATGTGTATCTCTGGGACATTTGAAGCTAACAAGATTTGTGAACTTTTGGCACTGGTCCCATCCCGTTTCGATAAAAATCGAGTGAGATATGATTTTTCGAACCTCGCGCATCAGATGAAAATTGCTCGGTTCAGCTCAAAAATCAAACTCAGAGATTAAAATTCTGGTACCGATCGGTGAAGAATTAGCTCTCGAGTTGCAAATGGAAGTTGTAGAGGACCTTGATACGGAATTTTAGAAATCGGTCCCGCTCAATTCTGAGCTTCCAGCTAGAAAATAAAGCCTTTCCGGTGAGCCAAAACACACGGTTCAGCATAAAAATCAGCTTGACATGCCGGGGAAAATGACTCCTTTGAGAGCCTTCCTCACAAAATCAATTCTCGGCTTCCAAACGAAAGTCGTGCATAATAGTGAAAGGAAAGTGCCAGTCGAAAATCAACAGAAAATACCCAAGGAGATGAGAGATACGCCTTCTGGAGTGCTCAAAATGCGTCGAAACCCGAAATCCACTTTATTGAGAAATGAACTCTTTTTGGGTACCATTCGGAATACCTGGAATCTGATACTCCGTATGACGAATGCTATGTATGATATGATATGTATTTTTATGCAATCAAATTATAAGCCAGGAATGCGAGAAGAAGGAGGGTAAATTTTGGGGTACAACAGCTGCCCCTATTCAATCATCCTCTAGCTTAGGAGCGAGATTGGCGTCTGCCTTTCGAGCGACAAGGTATGGGGTGATTGAATACCAAAACTGACCCAGAAATTTACACCCTGAATCCCAAAAGTTGTATCAAGAGATAGGTGTGGACATTCCAAAATTCTAAGGAATCTCACTGGAGAAAAGGAGCATGTTGCGCCAGGGCTTAACTGGGCCACAACCAAAGAAAGCACAGAATAAATGTGGAATTCTGTGAAGGCAGGTACAAGTGCTAACCTGACCTAAGAAGAATTGGCCTCTACCCAATTCAATCCACAATGTCAGGGGAGAGCTGACACGTAAGCGGAAGCAAAGACTTGATACACTGACTAGACTACCACATTACGCCAAGGAATAACCGGACGGGTTAGTGATGAAAAGGCTAGAAAGTGCCGAGTAGGCTTTACTGACTCAGAACGCTACACTCTGAGAAGGGAGACGAAGGGGATCCTTGTTCCCGAGAAGGCACAGGAGTAGGACCTGTCCTGAGAATCGTTGCACTAGGGGATGTGCTGGCAGTTTCAACGAAGACGAAGATTGGAAATGCTGACCAGGCTTCACACACAATACAGAGCAACTTGCATCATGTGTAAGGAGAGAGAGTAGTACTCAAACCTAGACCAAGAATTGGTAGTGACTCAACTCTTGTGCAAAAAGAATAAAGCAAGGGTAGGGCTTGCTGAAGACGGGTTGCACCGGGGTAAGAGCCGGCAGCTTCAACACCGAAGGACGTGTTGCACCAGAGAACAAATGGCAGCTTCAACACCAAGAAATGTGTTGCACCAGAGAAGACTGGCAGCTTCAACACCAAGAAATGTGTTGCACCAGAGAAGACTGGCAGCTTCAACACCAAGAAGACGTGTTGCACCAGATGGAACTGGCAACTTCAACACCAAAGGAAATGCCCCACACCCAAAAGCTATCCTTGCTGGGATTTCAGAGAGACATTGGAACACCACTAGGGAATGAAGATTTATTGCTCTTGGCTTATAATTCGATAAAAATGCATGAATTCCCTAAAAGGTAATGCAAATGCGATGATGCATGTTTTCAAAAGATGAAATGTGAACGGCGACCAAAAGGTCACCAGATAACCAACTTCAATCTGACAATCCACTGGGGGATAATAATAGAGATCAACCAAGGACACGACCAAGCTGATAAATCTGGAAGGACCACTTGAAGATATCGAGATCTACCATATAATCCTGCTGAGGAGATGATGTCATAGGAAGCTTGTCAGCTAGACAGAGATCCGCTGGGGCATAAAAGGAACACTTGGAGAAGATCTTCCACCGTACCCACTACAACTCTAGCTGGGGAGACAAAGATATGTCAACTGCTGGGGATGTCAAGAGATGAGAACCCTCTGGGGATAATCATCTCTGCAGGGACAAGAGGAAATAGCACATTCCGAATTCTAAAGGACATCCGCTGGGGGAGTTCCCACCGGGAAAGATATGATGGACCCATGCTGGTGATCAGCGCTGCGCGTCGATGCTGGGAAAACGAATGGATTCCAATGGGGACAAAGCTGGGGAGATAGCACGGAGAAACCCGACCCGTATCCACACTGGTGCAATTGGGCATCCTGTAATACAATGTTAGTGGAGTGACCCTGGCATGATGTGACAAGTTTGTCTGCCATCCAGATCACTCAAGCCTTAAAGCAATATTCAAAAGTTTCTGATCATGGTAAAACCAACAATGTTTATATATGCAAAATTTTACCACAAAACTTTGAACGTCTTTTGCAAACAAATCAGTAAATGCAAGAAATTAATTGACAAGCAAAGACTTATTTTATTAGTTGAAAGTGAGCCTATAAATAGGCAAATACAATAGGAAGCAATTCCTGAAATGAGGCAATTGCAAAAGTAAAATAAGAGGAAAACTAAAACGCATGGCAATGCGACAATGAATCCTCATTGGGTTTCAACCCTGCTATCAATCTCATAACTCCAACTATCTCATCACTTCGCTTTTCCCGAAAAAGGCGATTGGCTTGATCACAACCCCTCGGAGTAGCTCGAGATATTGCCATAGAGTGCGACCATTGATCTGCTAGGCATGTCTATGCATAGTATTTTTGACTACGCTACGTCGTGGGAAGTCTTCCCCGTCCATTGTTGCGAGCATCATGGCGCCACCTGAAAAAACTTTCTTCACAACAAACGGCCCTTCGTAGTTTGGTGTCCATTTGCCCCGCGGGTCTCCTTGGGGAAGGATTATCCTCTTTAGCACAAGATCACCAGGTTGGTAATTTTGAGGTCGCACTTTTGTCAAATGCTCTTCATCCTCTGTTGGTAATCGCCCATGTCCGACACCGCCAATCGCTCGTCAATGAGGCATAGTGATTAAGCGGTTCTGTACCACTGCCTTCATCAAGCTCGGCCTTTCATGATTCTTAATGATGGGATCGAACTTGATTGGAAGCACCTCCATGCCATAAACAAGAGAAAACAGAGTTGCCCTTGAAGTACGAATGGTAGTCCCAACCATGCAATGCGAAAAGGCAACATCTCATGCCAATCCCGATAGGTTACTACCATTTTCGCACAATATTTTTAATGTTCTTATTCGCCGCTCAACACTCCGCTCATCTTCGGGCGATATGGAGACAAATTGTGGTGCTTGATCTTGAAAGACTCACAAAGCTCCTTCATCATCTTGTTGTTAAGATTCGACCCATTATCGTGATGATCTTGTCGGGAATCCGTAACGATGATGTTGTGTTTGATAAACCGAGCAACCACATTGGGTGACGCTTGCATAGGATGCCGCTCAACCCACTTGGTGAAATAGTCTATTGCAACCAGAATGAAGCGATGTCCGTTGGACGCTGTCGGCTCAATCTTTCCGATCATATCGATGCCCCACATAGCGAATGGCCAAGGAGAGGTTAGAACATTCAAAGGCGACGGTGGCACGTGCACCTTATCAGCATATACTTGGCATTTGTAACAAACTCGCATGATTAAAACAATCAACCTCCATGGTCCAATAATATCCAAATCAAGATCTTTTAGCCATAGTGTACCCACTGGAATGAGTTCCGAATGAGCCCTCATGCATTTCTTCGATGATCTTTGTAGCTTCATCTTTACCAACACATCTGAGCAACAGCCCGTCATGATGTCTACGGTATAGCACTCCATTGTTGAGGAAGAACTTCGCTGAAAATCTTCTCAAAAACTTCTTATCTGTTACGGAAGCTTCCTCAGGATACTCTTGAGTCTCAAGATATCGCTTGACATCGTAGAACCAGGGATTACCATCCTTCTCTACCTCGATCTCAAAACAAAAGGCTGGCTTATTCACTCGAATGGTTATCGGCGCCATTAGCCCATTTGACTTTAAACATGGACGCTAGGGTGGCCAAAGCATCGCCTAAGTTGTTCTCTTCCGTGAGATGTGATCGAAAGTGATTTCAAGTAAGGAATCAACTTCATCACATGCTCTGTGGGGATCGATTGGGTGACGAGTCTCCCCTCAAATCCGCAAATCACAAGTGCGTAGTCTCCATACACTTTCGATGTTTGATTCTCAAATCAATCGCCCGATACCAAAGATACAAGCCTCATACTCACCATGTTGTTGGTGCAATCAAAGCAAATTCGAAATGTGAACGGATATGATGACCGTCCCGAGTAGTGATTATCGCACCAACACCATTGCCTAACGCGTTGAGGTCTGGCCAAAACCAAAGACCACTTGATCTCGGTTCGGGTCCTCGTTCGACCTGGATGTTACAATCCCGAACGTATATTATATCCTCATCGAAATTCAAACCTCATCTACCGATAATCATCCATCGTTGGTGGGCAACATAATCGCCAACACACTACTCTTGATAGCTCGAGTAGTATATCAATGTCATACTGTTAAAATCATTTGTCACCGGTGATCCGCCCGTCAAAGCGGGCTTCTCAAATATGTACTTGATCGGATCCATTTTGGATATCAACAGGTTGTATGGGTCAACATATATCGCCTTAGTCGGCGAAGCATTTCACACTAAAGCACGAAGTTTTCTCGAGCAAAGGAATATTTTGTTTCACACCGGTAAACTTTTGCTTAGGTAGTATATTGCATGCTCTTTTCGACTGCACTCGCCATGTTGGCCCAAAGACGCACCCCATCGAGCCAAGCAATCCAAATACATGATCAATGGCCTGCCCTCCACAGGAGGCATGAGAATCGGAGGTTCCTGCAAGTACTCTTTTATCTTGTCGAATGCGACTTGACAATCGTCATTCCAACTGACCAACTGATCCTTTTTAAGCAACTTGAAGATCGGCTCGCACGTGGCAGTCATGTGAGAGATGAATCTAGAGATGTAGTTTAACCTCCCTAGAAAGCCACGGACTTCTTTCTCGGTTCTTGGTTCAGGCATTTCTTGAATTGCTTTTACTTTAGCAGGATCAACCTCAATACCTCTTTCGCTTACAGAAGGAGGATTTGGAGGTAGACCACCTATTCTGGATGGGTCTAATTATGATTACTAGAAGCCTCGTATGGTTGCCTTCTTAAGATCAGTGGACATTAAAGCTTGGAGAGCTGCTGATAAAGGATGGAAACATCCCATCAAACTTGAGAAATATGGGACTACTGTCTTGAAACCTGAGGAGGAATGGAGCAAAGAGGAAGAAGAGCTAGCTCTAGGGAACTCTAAAGCATTGAATGCTCTGTTCAATGGTATTGACAGGAACATCTTCAGATTGGTCCATCAGTGTGAGCTGGCCAAGGATGTTTGGGACACTCTTAGAACTACTCATGAGGGGACATCCAAGGTGAAGATGTCAAGACTTCAGATGCTCACTACCAAATTTGAGAATTTGAAGATGAAGGAAGATGAGAATATTCATGAATTTCACATGAATATCTTGGAAATTGTCAATGCCTCAGGAGCACTTGGTGAAAAGATGTCAGAAGAGAAGCTGGTGAGAAAGATTCTCAGATCCTTGCCTAAGAGATTTGCAATGAAAGTCACTGCAATAGAGGAGGCTCAGGACATCAGCACCTTGAAGGTTGAAGAACTGATAGGATCTCTTATAACTTTTGAGATGGGAATCAGTGAAACTGTTGACAAGAAGAACAAGAGCATAACACTTGTATCCAATTCTGAAGAGGGATGCAAGGAGGAAGATGAGGAGAAGATATCTGAAGCTATAGCCATGCTTGGAAGACAGTTCAACAAACTGATCAGGAGAATTGATCCAAAGTCAAGGTCACATGTCAAGGACATTGCATCTGACATCAGCAGATCTTATGATTCCAGCAGAAGATCCAAGTCAGAAGAAAAAGGAAGCCAAGGCAGTAAAGTCCAATGTCATGAATGTGAAGGATTTGGACATATTAGAGCTGAATGTCCTACCTTTCTTAAGAGACAAAAGAGAGGAATGAATGTCACTTGGTCAGATGGTGATTCAGGAAGTGAATCTGAGGAAGAAGGTGCCAAACTTGTCACTGCTCTCTCTGGAGTGTACAATTCTGATATGGACTCTAGTGATGAGGAAGTGACATTTGAAGAGCTTGCTGAAACCTACAGGAAGCTGTGTATAAAAAGTGGTGAAGTTTGTCAGCAAAATGAGGAACAGAAAAAGCTGATTGAGAAGTTGAAAGCTGAAAATGTAAGGCTGGAGGCTGAGAAAAGGGAAAACATAGCCACTATAAATCTCCTCAATAGTGATATTGTAATGTTGAACTCCAAACTTGACCAGATGTCTAAATCTGTCAAAATGTTAACTTCTGGTACTGATAAGTTGGAAGAAATTCTTCAGCTTGGACAAAATGCAGGAAATAAGCATGGTCTAGGATATGTAGCTGAAAAGAAACCTGTTGGTGAAACTAAGAAGAAGAGACATGGAAGAACAATGTCAAAACAGTTGTCACAACATACAACAGGAAATATGTCTGGCTCAGGGTATGTGACTGCAAAAAGATTTGCTAATAACCAGGAATGGAACAAACCTGGGAAGACAATGACAAAGAAGATGTCATGCCACAAGTCAAGAAATAGGTCTGCCTCAGGGTATGTGGAGACTAAGAAGTTTGTCAATAACAAAAGGAAGAATAGACCTAATAGACCAATGTCAAAGCAGATGTCACAACATTGGGTGCAACATCAAAATCATAGAAACATGAACAAAAAGTTTCAAAGATGGAGGTGTCGTTATTGTGGAAGGTTTGGTCACATAAAATCTGTCTGCTACAGGCTACATGGATATCCTAATCAAGGGTCTTATGTGAAGCCTAAAACCAACAGGGTATCATACTCTCAACAGTGGAAGAAGAAGACTGTTGCTCTGGTAGCTAACACTTCTCTTAGTATGTCTACCAAGAAAGATTGGTACTTTGATAGTGGGTGTTCCAAGCACATGACTGGAGACAGGAATCTTCTCAATATTGTTAAGCATCACTCTACCAGCTTTGTTACTTTTGGAGATGGAGCTAAAGGAGAAATCAAAGGTGTAGGAAACTCAAACTGGGCTGGAATTCCAAACCTAAATGAAGTGTTGCTAGTAAAAGGTCTGAATGCAAATCTCATTAGCATAAGTCAGCTATGTGATATGGGATTCACAGTCAACTTCACTAAGGTTGAATGTCTTGTAATCAACGATGAACAGGTAGTGATTATGAGAGGAGTCAGATCAAATGACAACTGCTACATCTGGGAACCTGAGAACACCACTCTGCCTTCTGTGTGTTCTACACACAAAGGTGAAGAGGAAATAAGGTTGTGGCACCAAGAACCTGGTCATTTACACCTCAGAGGAATGAAGAGGATTAGTTCCATCAAGGGAGTCAGAAGGATACCAAGATCTCTCATAGTCAAAGGAAGGATCTGTGGTAAGCATAAGGCTGGACAGGAAATCAGAATGTCTCACTCAATGTCTAGACATCTGAGTACTCCTAAAGTACTGAAGCAAAGTACTAGGATCTGGCATGAAAGGATAACCAAGTATCTGACTGTCAAAGGACACAGGGAAAGGAGTCTTGGATGAAACTCTCTTTGTCAAAGGAGAAAAGATCATGGTGACTCACATTTATGTTAATGACATAATATTTGGAGGAATAACAGACACAATGGTGAGACATTATGGCAACCAAATGCAAGCTGAATCTGAGAGCAAGTTTGCAAGGAATTGTGTCAAGAAATTTGGAATGAAGAATGGCTGTCATAATAGGACTCCTTCTCCTACACATTTGAAGTTGTCCAAGAAAACAAGTGTTGATCAAAGCTTGTGTAAAGGCTCTCTTGATGGATGTTTCTTATTAAGAAACAATCTTGCTTCTTGGATCAACAAGAAGCAAAACTGTGTGTTCCTATATAATATTGAGAATGAATACGTAGCAGCTGGTAAAAATTGTTCTCAGATGATCTGGATGAAGCAGATGCTGACTGACCACAATGTCATACAGGATGTCATGACATTGTACTGTGACATTGTTACTAAAGCTCTTGAGGAGTGTCAATTTGAAATGTTAAGGGGCAAGTTGGGTAATTGTCCATATGAGGAATTGTAGCAATTAACTTTGCTTACAACAAGGAATGGAAAGGATCTTTTTCTTCAAGTATTTATAAGTGGGTTATTTAAATATTTTCCTCTTATGTTTAAAAGGTCCAAGAATAGGAAGAGACTCCTTCATATAATAGTTTCTTCTTTTGAAAGTATCATATTTCCTTCTTCCAAAAGAAACTTTCAAATCCTCTGCCATTCTCGTTCTCATTTCCTCAAAATCTTCCAGCAAAATATGTCTTCATCATCTTCATCTTCTCAAAAAACTGGTTCATCATCTCCTGCCATGGATGAAGTTAGGGCAATTACTGATGACATGCATGTTGAAGCTCTGAGAATCACTCCTCTGCGCGCAATGGCCACAGACCCAGAAAAGGTCAAGAAATTGCGTACAAGGAATGCAAGAAGGACGCAAGCATCACCTTCTGGTAAGACTTCTGTACCATCCTCTTCTGTACCCTCAGAAATAGCAAACAGAGAGGGGTCTAGGTCTGTGCATGTAGCAATTGCTAGGATAGTGACGAGTATCCTAAATGAGAATCGATATGTACCTGGGGTTTCAGTCCCTCTAAATGAAAAGTCTGCTAGCCCTAGCTTAGCAGTTGATCCAGATGTCACAGAGAATGTCAAGACATCTGGTGATCATATTGATTCTCCTGTCAAGAATGTTGTTGATCCTTCAGTTAAAGATTCTGAAGTGAGTATTGATGATGCTTGTAATGAAACCCCCGCTGCTAATAAAGATGTGATTTCTGATGGTGGTCTTGAGAAATCCCCAGCTAAGTGTATTTCTGATGAAACCCCTGCTGACTATATCTCTGATAGTATCTTAGAAGAGACTCCAGAGAAACCAGTTAGTGATAATCTTGAAAAGACTCATGTTCAAGATTCTGAGAATTTGGATGAAACCCCTGTCATAGACCTGGATGAAGTGTTCTCAGACAATGACCTCATTGTCAATGTTAATCCTAGCATTGCAAAGAGAATGATGAAGAGAAAGGGAAAACAGGTTGTCTCACAGAGCCCTGTCAAAGGAAAGGGTGTGGAAGATGTGCATAAGACTGAAAAGTATCCCAAGGCTGGAACCTCTACAAAGAAATGTAGAGGGAAAACTGTTGTTGGTGACTCTAGACCAAAGAGAACATCTATTGTGAAAAAGAGGAAGGAACCTGAACTTGTGGAGTCTGATCATGACTCTGAGTTTGATGTTGAGGAGAATGTCACTGACATACATTCAAGAAAGAAGCCAACTCTTGGAAAACTTTCCAAGGTGCCTGAAGTGGCAATTGATAACATCTCATTCCATCATCCTGAAAGTGCTGGAAGATGGAAGTATGTTTGTTTAAAAAGGGTTGCACTAGAAAGAGAGTTGAACAAGAGTGCTTTAGAGTGCAAGGATATTGTTGACATGATTAAGGAGGCAGGTCTGATGAAAACAGTGGAGAAGCTCTCAAACTGTTATGAAGTTTTGGTGAGAGAGTTTATTGTCAATCTCTCAAGTGAATGTGGGGATAGGAATTCTGATGATTACCAGACTGTGTATGTGAGAGGGAGGAAAGTCAGGTTTTCTCCAAATGTGATCAATGATTCTCGGTAGATCCGATAATACTCGCCGGAGGAAACCGACAACAAGATTTGTCAAACCATCAACGCCAATCAAGTAAGACAATGGCCTCTAAAGGGAAAACTCAAAGAAGCAAGTCGAGTATCAAATTTGCCATACTGCATAAGATTGGTGCTGCAAACTGGGTCCCAACCAATCACAAATCCACCATTTCCAATGGATTGGGAAGATTCATATATGCAGTAGGAACTCAGGCTGCATTTGACTATGGATCCTACATCTTTGATCAGACCCTCAAGCATGCTGAAAGCTATGCTATCAAAGGACCAATAGCCTTTCCCTCCCTGCTGTGTGGAATTATAACTGATCAATATCCAGACATTCTTGGTGACAGAGACTCAGTATGCAAGAGAGTCCCTGCTCTTGGATTCCACTACAAACTGTTCCAAGGGAAGCATGTCCCAGACATTGTCATGACATCTCGAGACATCAATCACAAAGAAAACTCTCAGAAGGCAAATGTCATTGCTGTGCTAAGAGCAACTTGCAAGGAGCTTGAAGCAAGAAAGCAAAGTCTGGAAGAGCTAATCTCTCAACTAGAGCAGGACACAGAGGTTGAGGATGAAGGGAAAACTGATAATGATGTTGTTGGTGATGTCAAGATGATGATATTCGATGGTGGTGTCAAGAAGGTTTCAAGATGCTTCCACTGCTTCTTCCGAGAAGAAAGCACTTGAGATGTTGCTCCTTGCCCCTGTTGCTGCTGTTTTGTCAATTTTCTTGTTATTTTTTTTCTTGTTCTTGTGTTGCTTTTTCCCCAATTTTGTCTGTGTGATTGTAACTCATTTTTGACAGCATTGTACTCTTGACAATTGTTGGTACCTCCTTTAATTTTTGCTTGAATGTTTGGGGTTATTGTTTGGTTTCCTTTGGCCCTTTATGGCTAAAAAGGGGGAGAAGAACTACTGTGTGACAGTAGTATGGGACTTTGGGGAACTGTATGGCCTGTTTAAAATTTTGTATGTGGGCAATTGTGGGAATTGTGGGATTTTTGTATGGGTAGAATTTATCTTATCTCTAGGTTCTAGCTTAGAACTAGTTAGTCTTCTACTGCATAGGTACTCTGATGTGTTAGGTAATTTTAGCCAAAAATGTGCCAAAGGGGGAGTTTGTTAGTGTTTTAAGTTGGCATCAATTTTGGTAAAACTAGGTTTTTAGCAATGTCATGATAGATGTCATGACATTCAGAGATTGAAGATAAATCCTACCTGCTAAGGATGTTTAAAAGACACCGTAATCGAAGCTAAAGTCACGGAAATTTTAGAAAATAGTCGATGTCATAATGTATGTTATGACATTCAGGTGACATTGCTCGCAGAACTGCTTTGTTCCGAGATATTTCGGAAGTTTGTTGAATGCTAAATATTGTTTTTCTGTTATTAGAAAGCATGCTCACGTGGCTGCTAGGTTAATCTTAATTAAACCTAAATTGGTTGTTGAAAAGACCATATTTTTAGGAGTAAATTAAGTGAACCCTAGCTATCTTTATGGAAGCCCAAAACTGAAGTTTCAGTACTGCTTCTATAAAAGGAAATCAACCCTTACAACTGTGTTGCGCCCTTTGAATGTATTGAAGAGATAGCAGCTTGTATTTGTGTATTGTTAGGATTAGTAACAGTTGGTATTGTGTAATTCTAGTTTCTCTTGTGAGCCAAGCAACTATCAATTGATAAGTGCATTGGACTAGGATTTGTTGTAAGGGTAGTTTATCACTCAAAGCTTTAAAGCACGAGTGTTTGTCTCTTGATTGAAAGCTTTGAAGCAAGATCAAGATAGTTTATTGAAGTGTGTCTTCACAATTCAATTAGTCAATAGGTTGATATCACCGTGATTGAGGGGAGTGGGTACTCGATCTAAGTAGGACTTAGGTTGAAGTTGCATTGGGTAGGTTTTAAGTGAAGGAGATAAACCGGTGGTTTATTCCCAATTAATTCTACTAATAGTGAATTTCCTCCCCGCTTGGTAGCCCCGGATGTAGGTTTGTTGAACCGAACGGGTAAACAACTTATTGTGTTATTTATGCTTTTGTATTTTGTGTGAATTGTGAACATAGTGTCGACATCGTGTCATAACATTTCTCGTGACATCACGTCGCTGCCGTGAATTTCGTGATTATCAAGTCATAAAGAGTGATAGCAGTCGTTATCAAAGGGATCCATTAGAGTGTAGGATTATATCTGCATAATTGATTTTAATGCCTATTTTAGTTTTTTTTAGATGATAAAAGAAAAAAAATAAAGCATTGCCATTTTGCGTTTTAAAATTGTGATGTAAAATTGAAGGAAAAGGAACAAAACATTTGAATGAAAAGACGTTCTTTATTTCATGATAAAAACGTTGCATATGCAAACAAGGTGGCCCTACATATGATTCACATGCCTTGCGAATACGTGAATTATTGCACGATAATAGAAACAAAAGAAAATTACTCTTCGGCCATCGTGCCTGGGACGCAGTCTTCCGAGGTCCAGTTGTTGAGCTCCATGCCAGGGACACTGGGAAGGATCCACTTGTCAATCTCAAACTCATTGTCAGAATCATCCACGGCGTTTGCTTGCCCGGAATTGATACCAGCACTAGAGAACCTCACAGGGGTAGCCAAATTGGGTGCTTTCATAATCTGACAGCGCAGAACAGGGTCAAAACCCAACCCAAACTTGTTGAATTTAGGTGCTACCTCCACCACACGGCCCCAACCTTCAGGGCGTCCAGCCTCGCCACAGCTTTTGCATCCTTCAAAGATGCCATGGAAGATTCGGGTTTATCTTTCTTAGCCTCTTTCTGTTGAGGAGTCTTCAGCATGTGCACCGTCTCAAAGCCTTGAAACGGGGTTTCATGAATTTCACCATCGACCTCAACATAGCGGAAGGACGCAAGATGGCTCACAATGTATTCTTCTTCAAAGATGATCGTGATAGTTTTCCTTCAACGGGTATTTCACGGTGAAGAGTTGAGGTAAAACTTTGTGGATCCATGGACGCCCAAGAGGCAACAGGCAGGTTGAATGTCCATGACAAAGAAAGTTGAAACAAAGAGCTGAGGGCCAACTTTGATGGGGAGATCCACTTCTCCAAAAACAGATCGCCTTGAACCATCAAATGCTTTCACAATCAGATCACTTGGCCGAAGTTCAAGACCACCGTAATCAATCTTCATCAGTGCGGATTTGGGGATCACATTGAGTGAGGAACCAGTATCAACCAACACTTGGGACAAAGTGGTGCCCCGGCATTCTATGGAGATATGCAAAGCTCTGTTATGGTTCCGACCTTCTGGTGGTAAATCACAATCGGTAAAACCCAAGCCATTGTTCGCTGATATGCTTGCACACACATTTTCAAACTGCCCAACCGAGATCTCTTGTGGCACAAAAGCGGTGCTTAACAGCTTCATCAAGGCATTGCGGTGCACTTCAGAATCTCGTAGCAATGAGAGAATAGAAATTTTGGCGGGTGTCTGAGCAAGCTGGTCAATCACCCAGAAGTCACTCTTCCGGATAAACTTCATAATTTCCTCTATATCCTTCTCCAGATCAGGATTGGCATTTTGCAAGTCTAGTTGCTTCATAGGTTGCTTTCCCCTAGCTTTGGCAGCAGCATCCGCCTTGAGTTGTATTGCTGGATCGGAGAAAATCCGCCCGCTTCGGGTCGCACCACTACTTCCAGCAATATTATCAGCATTAGCAACATCCAACACATCACCCTTCTCAGTTGGGGAAGAGGCATCTTCCTGTTTCACCCCGTGGTAATAAGCATCTGATCCATAATGCCATGGCACAGCTTTATCACTTTCATATGGCAAAGGACCAGGCTTGGTAATTGCTAGGGGAACAGACTTTGTTGGCGCAGATATCACAATTGGAGTATAAGGAATGGTAATCACAGAGACAGCCCGTGTCTCGACTTTCTCACCCTTTCGGATCTGATCAAATTGCAACCGACCATCATTAATCAAACTCTGAATACCAGCTTTCAAGTTTGCACAACCATTAGAGCAATGCTCACACCTATCACAAGCAGCTTCGCAACCCGGAAAGACATCTCTTTCGATCAAATACTTCTTGACAAAAGGCAAAGGCGTTTTCACCAAGTCCACATTCATGATCAGATTAAGGATCTCCCCATCCTCTATCACAGCTTGTACAGCCCCATGGCGCGGCATCGGATTCTGTGTGACATTTGGTCCAGCAACCTGTGGTCGAGCCTCTAATTCAATGGTCTTTGAATCAATGAGCTCTTGCACCTTACATTTGAATGCATAACAGTTCTCAATGCTATGCCCCAAGGTTCCGGAGTGAAACTCACAACTAGCATTGGCATCGTAATTGCTAGGCCGCTTATCCAGGGGAGGAGGTGCGAATGCAGGCTTGGGAACAACCAGCTTAAGGTCATTCAAGCGGACAAACAAATCAACATAACTCATAGGGATAGCATCAAACCTCCTAGGAGCACGGTTTTCTTGTTGTCTTTGGTTCTGCTGACGCGGTGCTGGCTGAGTTTGCGGTTGGGAAGCGAATATAGTCACTGCATTGACCTGAGCTTTGCTTCTTCCCCCATACACAGCGCTGGCTTCTCCCTTTTCCTTCTTGGGATAACCACCGTAAGCTTTCTTAGTACCGGAAGAACTTCCCTCAACTTGTTGGATTTTACCAGACTTCAGCCCACTTTCAATTCGCTCACCATATCGGACCATCTCAGCAAAGCTTGCGGAAGTACTGCATGCAACATAGTAGTGTCCAGACAGAGTGCTGGTGAACATATCAATCATTTCTCGCTCGACCATGGGTGGTTGAACTCTAGCAGCAAGTTCTCTCCACTTCTTCTGAGCGTACTCTTTAAATGTTTGCCCCGATTTTTGAGACAAACCCAACAGTTGTGTGCGATTCTGAGCCATATCAATGTTGAACTGATACTGCAGAAGGAAAGCATTCACCAGATCACGCCATGTCCTGATATGGCCTCGTTCCAGATGCATATACCACTCTAGAGATGCTCCAGTAAGACTCTCTTGAAAGAAGTGCATCAGCAATCTCTTATCTTCGATATAAACCGCCATCTTGCGGAAATAAGCAGTGATATGAGTTTTGGGACAAGTTGCCCCATTATACTTTTCGAACACTGGAACTTTGAACTTCGGAGGGAGCCTCACTCGAGGTGCCAAACCCAAATCAGACAAATCCAACCCAGATAACTTCTGATCCTCAACTTCCTTCAACCGCTCTTCAATCAAACGGTACCTGTGGTCATCTGCAGGGAAATCAACTTCACTGCCATTCACAGAATAAGCTTCATCATCCTGATCAAAATCTGCGCCCTGAGAACGAGGACGACCCTGAATACGATGCCCTTGCATCCCATCATCAAAGAAAAACTGCCCTTGACGTGGAGTAGGTGGTGGAGGTGGAAACCGACCAGTAACGTGTGCACCTGGACCACGAAGGTGGTCGTTGACAGCCAAATCAGCAATATTGGCTTCACCACGGGGGGCTGACCCACAGAAGCATCATCAAACTGGTTGCGTCGACCATCCTCTGAACGAGTCCTTTCAACCAAAGCCCTCACCTCTTGCTGACCCTGATTCATATTGGTGATGACTTCCATGAATTGAGCCATCTATGCATCCATCTGCGCTTTCATCGCGGCCATGTCTGCCTGAAGTTGTTCCATTTATCGTTTCTCGTTGCTTCGAGTCGGGTAACGGTGGAAGTTTGCAATCTTTCTGTTAAACAAAGGCAGAAGCCGAGGATGAGAACTCCGGGCAAAACCTGTTATGCATGGCATGTTCAGATGTGAATGATATGCATGTTATGCATGTAATGGCATATTTGAACATTTCCAGGACTCTTAACACTTTGACTCAAGTTTTAGGATTTAGCAAGATAATGAATACTGAAAAGTCTAATATCATTGGATCAAAGAAGATTACAAGCATTTGAATCAATCATTTTTGTAAATCATGGAAAAGGAGTAATCCCATCAACAGGCCTGATGGTGATTTCCGCATAAGACAAATAAAGCATAAATCTAGATATCCGACATAGGAAATCCTTCTGCCTCTGGTGCGCTCGATTGAATCTTGAGACGTTCCAATTCTCCAACGGTGAAGGACAATTGAGCTTCTCTCTCTTGGATACGGGATTCATACACCAACTTCTGATTATGCATTTGCTTCTTCAAGTCTTCTATTTGAGCCTTATACTTCTTTTCCAAGCCGACAACCACTTTTCGGTGCTCTTCCGGAGAAATAGAGAAATCTTCGACTCTGGACCTCTTCTTGGTTGAATCCGATGCTTCCCCTTTGAAATACTTGAGCTCGTGAGCCAACTGGTTCTTTGTTTGAGTTGCAACAAGACAGTTTACTGCTAATGTCTCCTTTTCTTCAAGCAAAAGTCGATTCCGAGCAAGCACTCGCTCATAGTCTCCTTTAAAAACAACATCTGGTATCGACTCTGGTGAATAAAAGGCTGCTGCTCCGGTAAGAGAAGGCCATTGACGATCACTATTCTTGTCTTTGATCATTGGATGTAAGAAGCATAGGCTGTGGGATCCTTCTTGCCAAAATATTGACCACCTTCAAGACGGATGCTTTTCCATGCTTGAATAGCTCTAACCATCATACCGGCAACATCAGGCACATCATAATATAGAGTTTCCCGCACGAAATTCGCATCAGGAGGTCCAACCAAAGCATAACCCAACTGTCTCACAGCAAGAGTCGGATTGTAATTGATACCTCCCCTTATGCCCATGAGAGGGACATTAGGAAAGTCTCCACAACGGATGATAATCTTCTCACACTCAGTCTTGGACATCTCGCGTCGACTCCAATTGATATCGTGAGATGTGAGACCCATCAATCTAGGAATCCACCTCATGGTATGCCGAGTGTCAACAAAAGCACCGTTTCGGGGAAGAAAACCCTGAAACCAATGGTATAACAATGGTGCGCAACAATTCACAACCCCACCTTTCCCTTTGAAGCTCCTGGCCTGGATGGAATGATAAACATCTCCCAACAAAGTCGGAATTGGATTCCGTTGAATGAAAATAGAGATGGCGTTCATGTCGACAAATTTTGGCTCATTTGGGAATAAGCACATCCCGTAGATACAGCAAGCTAGAACGGCGTTGAAACCCTTCCAATCCCTGTTGAAAAATTTGGCATTACCCTCTCGAAGAAGAAAGCCCAAATGAAAACCTTTCACAACACCCTTGCTTGCGACATTGGCGGATACCACAGATTTTTGCAAATGAAGAGCTTTGGCAATCTGATCATCGGTCGGTCTCTCCATGGAGGCATGAAAAGGTACTTGATGTAGGATAGGAATGTCCAGGATACTGGAATACTCTTCCAATGTGGGCATCAACAGATAATCAGGGAATACAAAGCACCTCAATTCTCGGTCATAGAACTGGAAAAGGGCCTGAAGTTCGTCCTTCTGGTAATCGGTCAAAGGAGATTTCAACCAGGTCAGAATTCTTCCATAATCCCGGGTAAATGCGACAACATTCTCAGGTGGAGACTTATTGGCCAGCAGGAGGAGATTCTCAAGAGCAGGAGTGGGAAATTTGTACACTGGATGACGTCTCTGATTGTTCTTCTTTTTAGTATCCATCTTCCAAAACAAACCGACAACTAGACCCAAAGGTAAGAAATCCTGGAAATAACAAATATGCATGTTAAAATATGCAAAAGTTAAAAATTTTCATGAATGCAATGTTTTTGAATCATGTATCTGGCGGATCGGAACCACTGTTGTACTGGACTCTCAGATAAGTGTAACAAAGTATGGAACTTGTCACCCAACCAAGATATCATGTGGAACTGGATCTGAATGTCACAGGTTCAAAGGTCCGGCATCAAACTGGAATCCCATAGAAAATACCAGAAAATACCAAGAAAATACCGAGTCACCACCAATAACCGAGTCACCAACAGTAACCGAGTCACCAACAGTACCTGTGGTAATGATATCCCGCCCCAACTCACAGGGTAATTCTAGACTCAACAGGATGTCCCTAATGATATGCAGAGTCGACGATCCTTTATCGAGTACTTCGCTAACTACACAACAGGGTGTAGGGCGAGAGCACCGTCAATCGAATCTCGTCTGAATTCGGTACTCCATGCCTCCTCACACGCACCATGGGATGCGGGATTCGACATGGACATCCATCTAGCCTATGTGTCACTGGCCGGGGTAGTTGGCCTTTTACCTCAAGTAACACCCACCCAGATTAAGAGATGAAACTAGCACAGCAGCAATCCAGATACAGGATATATGAAAGCGGTAAATATGCCATATAGAATGCAATGCAAAGCATACAAAGGATGATAAAGCGATAAAGCAGATAAACACCCAATAAGCATGAAAGAGAAAGCTAGGATCAACTCCTGATCGGACCAGCACAGGTCTGTACGATCCCCAGCAGAGTCGCCAGTTGAAAACACCGGCAGAACCTCCGATATGATAACTGGGTTATCAAAATCGAGTCGCCATCGAATGTCTTTTATCTCACGAGGGAGAGAGGAAAACATCGAGTAAACCTGAGGGGAGAAATCACGGTCCTATAACCGTGAAATCGAGAGAATCTAGGTAAGGGAGTTATTTACGCGAGGGGAAGGGATTAGCACCCCACACGCCCGTAGTACTCTACGGTACCCACTTTCTATTTCTAGCTAAAGGGTGTGTTATATCTATGCTTAATCGCTAATCATGCATGCAAAAGAAAAGAGAAAATAAGAAACCACGGGGAAAAGAAGGAAGTATTTACAAAGTTTGCTCGGTCGAGCCCCGTGACAAGATGCCTACGTATTCCCGCGTGCAATGGGAAAGTCAGAGCGTCGTAGTTCGGCTCACTTGTTTTGGTGTGTTTTTGTGTTTTTTACTTGTGAAAAAGTTTTAAACACAAAAAGAAAGAAAGCGCGCAAAGGCGAAAAAAGTTTGTGTTGGTTGGTTGTTTTTACCTTGAGAAAGAAGTTTAAACCATTATTAAGTGTTTTGAGTTTGAAAGGAAAAGCAAGTTTTAGATTTAATCACATGCAACATGCAAAAAGAAACTAGCAAAGAAAAAGGTTAGACCTATGGTTTAGGATGAGAGAATCTCTACCTATGTTGACATGCAAAGGATGGGGATCCTAATGTCTAGGCTAAAGAACCAAACCTAACCAAGGGAACCTGCAAGAAACAAACAAGAAAATATGCACAGATCACAGGTAGAATTGCCCTAAACGGGTCTTTAAATAAACCAGAGGGGTTCCTGAACATGCTCCAGCTACGGAAGCCCCTTCATGCATCTCTATTCCTACTTCTCATGGCAAAAGAAAGCTGTAAAGCCCTACTTCTCATGATATCTAGGAAAGCTGTAAGAGAATGCAATAAACAGTGTAGCGAGTACCGAACGGATATAGAATCCGAAGTGCACGCAAGCTAATGAAATGCTCCGGAAAGCTTCAAGTATTGAACTTGAAGTTTGAATCAAATTGAAGAGGAATTCCTTGTGCTCTTCAAAGAAAATACCAAATCAATGAGGAATTATTGATAAACTTCAGAATTAGACTTGAATCCTTGAAGAAAATCTTGAAATTCAATGGAGAATTTGGAGAAGAAGAAGAAACTCTTGAATCTTGAACTTGAAGAGAAAACCGAGATTAAACCATTCCTTCCATGTCAAATGTGTGTAGAAGGAGGAGAGAATGCTATGGATTGAAATAGAAGAAGCTGCGATGGAGAAAACTGAAATTCGCAGGTCGCGCTTAGCGCGGTCTGTGGTTGAGGCCGGTGGTGAACGGAGGTCCGGTGGTGGCCTGTGGTGGTTGCTTGGAGGGAAAGTTGAAGTTTGAACTTTCTTGAGTTTTTGTGTTTTGGAATTTGAGAGAATTTGAGTGTGTGAGGTGGTGGAAAATTAAGCAAATGATTGTGTTGTTATGATTTGTGAAGAGGGAAATCTATTTATAGCTGGATCCTTAATCAACAAGCTAATCATGATTATCCGAATAATTTTCGCAATTAATCTAAAACAGCCAAATCCGTGAGGGATTCGGAGTCGGAATGTAAACGAAAAGTGTCCGGAATGCGATTTTGCTTACGTGAATCAAAATCCCGACTTGATCCGATGAACGGTCAAGGAAATAGAAATTTTTGAAGTTTCAGCATCACTTTTGGACCACTGACACGTGCAGAATTTCATTCGCGCTCTGTGGGGAAAATGCCTCGGACGAGGATCTTCTGATCAGAATTTGCACATGTGTATCTCTGGGACATTTGAAGCTAACAAGATTTGTGAACTTTTGGCACTGGTCCCATCCCGTTTCGATAAAAATCGAGTGAGATATGATTTTTCGAACCTCGCGCATCAGATGAAAATTGCTCGGTTCAGCTCAAAAATCAAACTCAGAGATTAAAATTCTGGTACCGATCGGTGAAGAATTAGCTCTCGAGTTGCAAATGGAAGTTGTAGAGGACCTTGATACGGAATTTTAGAAATCGGTCCCGCTCAATTCTGAGCTTCCAGCTAGAAAATAAAGCCTTTCCGGTGAGCCAAAACGCACGGTTCAGCATAAAAATCAGCTTGACATGCCGGGGAAAATGACTCCTTTGAGAGCCTTCCTCACAAAATCAATTCTCGGCTTCCAAACGAAAGTCGTGGATAATAGTGAAAAGAAAGTTCCAGTAGAAAATCAACAGAAAATACCCAAGGAGATGAGAGATACGCCTTCTGGAGTGCTCAAAATGCGTCGAAACCCGAAATCCACTTTATTGAGAAATGAACTCTTTTTGGGTACCATTCGGAATACCTGGAATCTGATACTCCGTATGACGAATGCTATGTATGATATGATATGTATTTTTATGCAATCAAATTATAAGCCAGGAATGCGAGAAGAAGGAGGGTAAATTTTGGGGTACAACAGTGGGCCATAAGCGCATTTTTTCTATAAAAACCATAGTAGACAAACAAACATGTGCTAGGATTTTAGACAACAAATCTGAAAATTCAAGATGGGTGGCTAAGGCTCTGTTGAAGAAGATGCAAAGTTCGTAAAATGTTAGAATCACTGATATTATACAAGATCTGAGGCAAAATTATTCGGTGGGAATCACTGTAGCTAGGGCATGGAAGGCTAAACTCATAGCCAAGAAGATGCTTAAAGGAGATGCAGACAAGTAGTATGGGGATCAGTTCCTAATTGTTATGGGTAGGGACCCAAATGATCAGTATTTTCCATTGGCTTTTAGGATGGTTGAGACTGAAACAAAAGAAAGGTGAAGGTGGTTTCTTGAGTTACTGATGACAAATGTGGGCCAGGGCAAAAAATTTGTGTTTATATCTGACCAACAAAAGGTATATGTTATTGTCTTTAAGTTAAATTTAATTGAAATTTTTTAAGTTATGTGTGACAAATGTTTGAAATGTTGTAAGGTCTGGTAGTTATGTTTGAGGAGATGTTTGAAAGGATAGAGCAAAGACTTTGCTTAAGGCATCTGTATGCAAATTTCACAAAAAAGGTTTGGAGGATGAGATTTGATTAAAGATCTAATGATGGGGGATGCAAAGTCCACATACTATTAAGGTTGGCTTCAAAAGATGAATGAGTTAAAGCTTGTAGATCCTAATGCTTTGACTTGGTTAATGGGTGTTCCTCCAAAGGTTTGGTGGAAGCATGCGTTTAGTTACTACCCTAAGTATGATGTTCTTATGAATAATATTTCCGAGTCTTTTAATGCCACCATATTAAGTGTTACGGATAAACTAATTTTAACAATGTGTGAGTGGATTAGGAAGTATTTGATGAACATATGTTCTTGCTCTTCCATGAAGCTTAAAAATTGGCCTCATAAGGTAATGCCAATTCCTAGGAAAAGACTTGATAATGAGTTAAACCATTAGTTATGTTAAGCTGTACTAAATTTGGATCCTATGTTAAACCACTAGTTATGTATTTTGTTGATACTGAATTTGGATATTTTGTTATGTATCCCATAATGTAATGGTTATGCCTTAATACAATGCTTAACGACTTTGGTCTAAATTACTACTTTTGTCTTAGTTATGGCTGGCCTGTGATTTCATCTGATATTACAATTCATAAAGCAAAGTTGTGACAAAAATCTAACACTTTTATTCATTCAAACTTCAAATTACACAAACATCATTTTGCCTTCTTAAACAAACACATCAAAATGCGAAATTATTACAACAACACAATACACATAAAATTACATATAATTGTACATTACTGCAAATACAATCCAATACATCAACAATGACACATTCAATTGAAATATTTTCCTCTTCAACCAAGCTTGCTTCAACTTGATTTTTCCAAATTTCTTTCTATCAACTCATACTTCACCATTGCCAATTCACACTGTTTGCAAAAACTTTTTGAATTTGTGATTTCATCAACCCAAATAAATAGCTCACAACTATTGTCCATCTGCAACAAGAGTAATATTTAACCCCATAATATATTATACATACTAATAAAACTCAAATGTTCAAGAACTTACCCCTGCATTCCTACACTTCCAGAATTCCCGATTGCAATTTTTTACAGTGTTAGAAACCCACATTTTCATCAGACGACAACATCCGCAACTAGGAATCTTGGATTTCTCGTATGAATTGTACGAATTGCAGCTTCCCATGCTCTTGCTCGCATCCATTTGTACGCAGTAAATGTTACAATTCACAATTCACAAGGTGGACAGAAACCAGAAGAGGACGACAAAAGGGAAGGATTATTTTGAACAGAAACCACAACAATTCACAAGGTCGACACGAATGGAGGAAACCCTAGATTTTGTTGAAAATCCCTCATACAGACTTTGAATCCATAATTCCCTAATTATAACATTCACCCAGCCATCATGACACCCATTGCCAAGTCACCTGCTAGATTCTTGGCACGTATTCAAGTCCAAGGGAATCTGGCTCTATAAGGTTTTCTATTTTGTAATCTTGTTTTTTTTAAGGGGCGAAGACAAAAAAAATTTAAAAGGGGGTAAACCAAATCTCGCTACTTTTGCAGGGGGTAAAAGATATTTAACTCATTTGTTAATAATCAAAGCACGTTATTTTTTTTTTTAATAATCAAAGCACATTATTTTTTAATTAATATATATATATATATATATATATATATATATATATATATATATATATATATATATATATGATATTTGTATTTCACTATTTATCTATGTGCGTATCAATAAGACAGATATTTGTGAAACTTTAAATATTTACATGAAGGTAGATATCTATCAAACTATTCAATTCATACTAGTGAGACGTTTTACCTTTAGATACCACAAATAATTTTTTTTTGCCATATTTTATTCTTATAAAATCACTTAATCATAAGAAATGAGAATCATATTTTGTATTATTGTGTGATTTGTTCTTTAATATTTAATTCTTCCAAAACTACATGTCTAATTTCAATCACCAAAGGATGAAAAAGATCTTAAAAAAATAAATTTAAAAATTATAAGAATTTTTATGTTACCCATTTTCTAAATATGATTAAACGTCATTTATTAAATGTGCAAAAGGGGCAATAAAACATATTAAAATATATTATGTATTTTAGTACTATAAATATTGAAGTGTTTTTAGCATTGAATTAATATACATTGAATATATCTCGATTCATTTGTAAAATTAAAAGATAAAAACATATGGCTAAGATTCTCAAATTTCTTCATGCTATAGTTTTTTTTTTTTTTTTTCCTATTCCTGTCTTTTGGTGAAGGCTCGCTGTAAATCATTTGTTTTTCTTAAAAAAATTATTTTATAGTTTTTACTTAATCTTTTATCGAATTTTATTAACATTGTTAATTCTATATTTAATTACAGATCCATGTAAAACTCCTGAAGATTGTAAGAAGGTGTATATCGGAAATAGCATTAATACGTTTGATGCCCATGTCATGTGCATTCAAAACTTTTGTGCATTCGCTTTGATATTATAAGGAAGAAATATAATAAAAACAACTATGAATAATACTATCTTATGGTAGAATATTTTATAAGTTGGCATTTAAGATTTATGCTATCAACTAAGAATTGTATTTTAAATACTTTGAAACTATGACTTTCTTCTCTAAAATATCGATAATAACATGAAAAAGACAATAAAAATTACTGCAATGTAATTTTTTATATCTTATTAGTTTTAGTCGTATAATATTTCCTTCAAATTCTTCATATAAACTTAATAAATGTAAGTTATAATTAGAGGAAATTTGTGTGTCTTTATGAGTTCTCGTGTAGTATGTACACTTTATTTTTAAAATATAATAAAAGTATAAATAAACAAAACAAAATATTTTTAATTAAGTAGTTTATCATTTGTAAAAAAAAGACTTTTTTAAAATAAAAACAAAAGTGTATCATTTTTTCAAATTTTAAAAGAAATACATCAATAGTACATATTTCAATTATTCATGTATTCAATTAAAAACATAAGATATATAAATATCCAAAATTAGAACTATTTGAAAATCAATAGAAAATAAATTTTACATAAAAGTCCAAAAACGTAATGATCTAAAAGAATGATCTCAATTTTTTCTTTTTTTGCAACAAGTCTCTACCTTTGGTAGATATTTCAGTTTTTCAATCAAAGTTGATTGATGTAACATTTACATTTGTATTATTCATCCAAAATGTAGTTCTCTTTGTTTAGGATTGGCATTAACTTTTGTAAATTAAATAAGAAAGCAATATGTTAGGTAGAATGTATATAACTTCACTACGCCAAAATTGATATTTTATATCGCCTAATTTAATAGCATTTTTAAAAAAAGTGCTATTGAAAAGGAAACGAACAGATCTATAATAGCACTTTATTTTCGAGCGCTATTATAGAATAAAAACAACGTAATTTTAATGGCACTTTGTGAAAAAATGCTATTATTAAATTCCACTATAATAGCGCTTATTTTAAACCGCTATTAATATTCTCCATTAAGATAGCACTTTTTGTAAAACACTATTATTTTACTATTCTTTGTTAGCATTAATAGGAAAGCGCTATTGTTATATAAAACATATATATAATATATATAATAAAATAAAATAATAAAAAGACCAAAACACTTTTAGAGGATATGGCGCACAATTCTTCCCCACTCAAAACACTCTCTCTCCAAACCCAGAAACCCAAAACTCGATTCACTCACGCCGTCAAACCTTCCTTCGATTCAGTTACGTCGTCGAATACCTAACCCAGACACACACTCTTCTCCCTTCGTCATCCCATAACTCACACTATCTTCACCAACGATTCATCGATTCACAATCAATTCAAGACTGGAAAAAGGAAAGACGATTGAATCAGATTCATCCCGATTCACCATTCGAACAAAAAGAGGAAACACCAGAAAGAAAGAGCGAACAAAACCCATTCTCCGTCAAACTCAGCCTTTCGTCAGCTCACCACCGTCGTCCTTCTCTTCATTAGTATCTGGTAATCTTTCTTTTCTCATATTATTGCGTATCTGGTAATCCTTCTCTTCATTTGAAATTAATGATAGTTGACTAATTTTAAGAGAATCATAGGGTCCTTAATTGAAGGTGATAAATATTGATACATATGAAAAAGTGAAAGTATGATGATGAAAAATAAGAAAATACCATTCTGTCAAAATGTTTTTCTTGAAGGAAGACTTTGAAGAAATACCATTCTGTCATTCTTATAATCTTTAGTGGACACAAAAACATCATTAATTGCTTACTTTCCTTCAATGACTAAATGTTAGTAGTAGTCCATTTATATTTCTATGTTTATCATATTTCTTGAATTCTGACATTATTAAAACTCTGTTATTGGAAACTCATTCTGAGTGTGAGATAGACATTGTAATAGGCCTAAGTGGTTCTTCTCATAGACTACTTGTATTGCATTATACATTGATGCTAAAAGAAAACTAAGTCAAGAACACGTTTCTTATTCTTATCTTTTTAGTAAAATATGAAACCTAATTCAATTGACAATGAATCTATTTTTATATTAAACATTTTCACTCTGTTTAAAAATATGAAACCTCACAATTAAGTGAATTTTAGATGATATTTGATATTTTGTCTCTTGACCGAAAAAGACATTAAATTTGAGTAGAAATCGCTAGTAAAATAAAAACTTAGATAATTACAAACTCGTCACCGGTGGCATGCTGGACGTGAATAGTCTCGAAATTTCATTTGTTCTTAATGACACCAACACGGCCTATGTTCTTAATGCAACAATATTAATAAAGTTGTTGACTTTTTTAATTCTTTTCACATGCAGGCTATATGATAAGTACTTTGTTAGTTGATATCCTTACATAGCTTAGCAGTATTGAATCAACATTTGATGTTACGTTTTCCATATTTCTCAATCCTATGAGCTTGTGTAGAACCTTGTTTGGAACTCTACATTATGTTCCTAATTTAGATAAACCTTAACCACATAATAAATATATAAGTTTGCGAAATGAAATAACTATTCTGACTGGAACATTCACTATAAACTCCATTCAATAAAATGTACTAATTTCTAGCTAATGCTCTTTAGGCACTTGTAAAAGTTAAACAAGTTTTAATTAGGCCATTGATTACTAGAAGCCCTGTAGCATATACACACACCTTTAAATTATTGAGAATGAGTTATCCCATCAAGTTTTATTAGATTTTAGGACACCTATATAATATTTCATTAGGCTTTGTGTTCACTGGAGATGAACTCACTCCATTTAAACAACGACCTAAACTAATTCTACTATTTCCATTTGCATTATATATAACTTTGTGTATAGTGCACAAATATTTAGAATATATTGGAGCTTAGAAATTGTATGATATTAGGAATAAAATAGCCTATGATTAGTCGTTCTTGTGAAGACTTTATTTATGCAGTGAGAGTAAAAATTTCTTACATACCTTTTATCTTTCCTTAAGTCCAGTGGTAAAAACGATCATGATGTATTTTGATTAGCTGAATTCAGTTCATACATCTTACATAATGGTCAAGTCCAATGTTTTTTAAACCCTGGGCAGAATAGCTGAACTAACTCTTTTTATGGAGCCACATAATAGCGACATTGTACTCGGTAGAATCTAGAAAGCACAAGTCTTAAGTTCACTTTAGCTTAACGTTTTGGATTAGTTTGACACTTGATTATGTTGTGGTTGTATTATTAAAACCTTGATAGGTCTTAATTATATTTTTAGTTCTTAGAGTGAGTACACATTTACTTCATCTCGTCTTATACTCTCCACTAGGCATGTCTAGTAATTTTAATCACCCCCTGATGATGAACTATTGCTAGGTTTGGATTTATGTATGATTATTAGTTATTCTTTTGTAATTCAACTTTTTCTTTTAGGTTTGGCTGCAGTAGTAAGTAAGCATCATTTTCCATTGTCTAAATACCTAGTTGCAGTAGGACTTCAATCTACCATGTTTATCGGTTGTCATTGAGTCTGTTTCAGTAGTTACTTGTCCAATTTATATGTGCATGCTAAGGTTGTTTCTGACAAACATTTCCACCGGACCCTACCATATCAACTGCTCCAAGTATTGTCTGTTATTGTTGCATAAGTGAATGAACTGCTCATGTTGTCCCGACTTGTGTAGGATGGTGATAAATGCCAGCAAAGTTATTGTGGCCATCCTATGTTAGGCAAAACCACAAGATAGGGATGAGCCATATGCGCCATAGGTAGTCCGCATTACATAATGAGCCGAGTTATCTGCAAAGAAAAAATCATGGCATGTCAAAAGTAATGAACTTACATAATAAGAGAATCAAACTCAGCAGCTTGTAAGATGCACAACCAACAAATGATATTGCTAAGTACACCGAATCGGATCCTATATAGTTTGTTATATGTTGCAGATGACTATACACCATTCGTATACTGTTCAAATCAAACTCGATAGTTTCTTTATTTTATATTTTTTGATCTAACATACATATTTGAAATTTTCACTCATCCCTCTATATTCGTCATTCTTATATTTGTTGATTGGTCTTGGGGTTTCCTTTCATTGCTACAGTTTTTGCAAAATTGTGTTGGTTGCCAAATTTAGGGAGTTGTTAATTTGGATATTTTCCTACGAAATTATTTAAAAGTAAGTACTACTCTATATGTCCGCTATATTATTTGTCAATTCCACTCTTTACCTTTCTTATTTTGTTTTGAAAATGTCGAGTCTGTCTTGCATTTTGTCATATACTGGGTTTATTATTGCTTGCTCAAACCATAATCAATAGTTAACTTTGTAAGATAAATAATGAACTCCGTAAGACCACACTAGGTATTATTAATCTCAACTAGATATCAATAAGTCTAGCGAATGCTACGATAATATACAACAGTGACAAGCTACAATTGTTGGGTGTAAGAGGTATACCACTCATTTAGTCTTCTTAATTTTATTCCTTATTATTTCATTGTTTGTTGATCTAACATTCCAAGGGTCTTATTTTATTCTGCTAAACTTGAAAGGCGAGAATAAATGTTGGTTGTTTGGTGGTCTTGTAGTTTTCCAAGTAGATTTCCTTTTTTTGATCCATGTCTCTTTGAATGAACACTCGTGTGTAAACAGATATCATTATGTGATAAAAGTTTAAGAGGAACATTTTTCCTTAATCCTAGTAACTACGAAACACCTACTGCCGTGTCGACCCATGGCATGATAAATTGCGGATCCTGACATCACACCTGTGATGATGTGATAAGTTTTTTCTCTTGTTATCACATCAGAAGCTGCTCTTTTGGTTATATATTTTATTATTTACTTGGGCAGTATAGCATAACCCTTTGATCATTCATAGTAGCAAATAGTGAAATTATGTGGACTTTTATTCCACCTTTTCTGTTCAGTTTTTTAAAACTCATAAATCACTGTATTTCCATCTCGTAGTATTTTTTAGACAAATTGAGATAGATTCATGTAGAAGAGTTTATCGAGGTTAAGGAGGATTGGACTACCTATGTGGTTGATGATGTTTTTGGTGAGTTTTCTTTAATCTGATATTTGCTTTTTCGGTGAGTTTTTCCTTTACCTGATTACTCTATATATCTTGAATTAATTTTTATTATAATTACATAATCAAAATTCCTTCTGTGATACAGGAAACAAACAACATTTATATTTTCTAGCTAACTAATTGTATTTGTGGGTTCAACGCTTTTGGTTCGTGAAGTTTGGTTACTATTTGGTGTTATTTTGTTGTCCATTCTTGTTTTTTAGGTGTTTTGTTTAGAGAATATAACTGTTTGTTTTGGGATTTGGAATAAAGTACTCTTAGTTGAGATGCATTCACCTACAAATTTGGTTATGCAAATGCCATCTTTTCTTAGTACACTAAATGCCCTCTATCTACGTTATGATATTTGTAAACAACAAGATTTAGTTTAAAATGTTATTTGGTATTGATGGATCATAATATGTATACAATGAGTAATGAGTAACTTAAAGTGTTATCTGTTGTTGAATTGAATGTTTTTTTATATTTGCACACCAAAAGAATGATTTTGTGTAAAATAAAAAGGTACTCCAATAGCATTTTGTAAAGAGTGTTATTAATGAAACATCCTTTAATAGCACTTTTAAAATAAAGCGCTATCAAACATGTGACATATATTAGCGTTTTGTTCGGAAGTGCTATCAAACATGTTCCCTATAATAGCGCTTAGTTAGAAAGTGCTATCAAAATCAAATAAAAAAAATGCGCAAAATGCCTACTTTAGTAGCGCTTGATGAAAAATGCTATTAAAAATTGGTACATTAATAGCGCTTTTAAAGTGCTATTAAACAAAAAATATTTACAATAGCGGCGTGGTTAATAACGCCTTTAAGCGCTATCAAAAACAAAATAAAACGCTATTAAATAGCTTATTTGGTGTAGTGCTTGCTAATAGAAATACATTGAGCAAGAAGTCATATCTTATGTTGAGTTGAAGAAATTTCAACATTTAAAACAACATGTCGAATCAGATGTCCTATGAAGGAGCATCAGACATCGCGCCCGAGTTGAAGTGGATTAGTTAATTCTGTTATGATTTAACTTATGCAAATTATTTTGGGAATATTAGGCAATCTTATGTGGCATTGAATTAAAGGTCAAGAGAATCAATAAGAATATTTGAAGAATATAAAGTTTCTAAATATGGAGATTATTTAGGAAATATTGGATTGAAGACCTTGTTTGTAGCAGAAATTACTACTGGTTTGTAACAGCTGATATATTATGATTTAAAGCCCGGTTCCAGTTAGGAATATATTATATATAGAAGGGTTTGTAACCTAGTTTTGGCACGGGTTCAAGATGTAGAAGTCTAGGGCTTTGTCAATGATACCACTCTCTAGGAGAGCTGGTGAAAGTGAACCACTCGGGTTGTGAGATGGTCAAATTAATCTCCTTGAAGATGTGAAGTAAGAGGTAGTATTATTCTTGGAGGAATATGTCAAGTAACTCCAAATTGTTGTTCGTAGTTAGGATAAAGGTTGTAAACGTGAGAATTTAACCTTGAGTCTAAGCTAAGTATTGTCTTCCTGTTTGTTCAGATTTGTTGTCCAATCGTTATTTGTTATTGATGAGGGGGTTGAGGAGGACCTCATATCTAGGTGAGTCTTAAATAAAACTTTCACAGAGTTGTGATTAGGATGGAAAGTTGTAAACATGGGTTTGTTTAAACTTTGAACTGGTACTATAATGCACGTATAACTGGCTTGGTATGTGATGAGAGCTTTATTGTTGTGACTTTGAGTGTGAACAATTAGAACTCATCAATTTATTTTATTTTATTTTTGCCGATAAACCTTAACTTTAGTGTGAATAAGTAATTGTTTAGTATTTTAGTATAGTTTTGTCAGTTCGTGCAAATAGCATTGAATTTGATTGTTTTTATCTCTTTTTTGTAGGTGTACAAGTAATGATATTTCATCCTTATAATGTAGATCATTGAACAAGCTATCCAAACCGTCTAACCATGAGTCAATCGGAGTTGCGGTTCAGAAGTTATGACATAAGCCGTGTTTTTTTGACATTTTTTACCGTGCTAAGCGCCCATGTCGTGCTTAGCGCGCCCTGCTGCAACATCAACTCTATTTTAGAGATTTTTAACACATTTTGGACCATTCCGTCATCTTTCTTCATGGTGGCAACCTAGAGGGAGTTGAGAAATATTTTTGAGAGATAGAGAAGTGCTACAAACAACATAGAAGCTTATTCTTGCAGATTGGAGTCAGATCTAAGTTACCTGGTGGGACAACTCAGTTGATTCTTCTCCCTCTTCACTTTCTCCTCGACGTGGTTAAAGACCATGAGTGGTTAGGATCTCTTCTTTGTTGGTTTTGGTTGTAATAACTTATACTCATATGTATTTATTTTATTCTATTGTATGTGAACTGATTGATTATTTGATTCTTTTAATTTGATTTGTGTTTATGTAAAACTTAGGTTTTGGGAATATTCTGACAAACCCTTTGACAAACCCATTTCAAAACCTAAGATCCAATATTTTTTTACTATCGAATACCATAGCCTGGACATGGAGGTGGGATTTGATATTCATTTTTATCCTTTCGTCAATGTTACCATAAAACTTGGTTGGACACAATTAAATTAGTTATGGTAAATTATTTTTCATTTGGTTGGACACGATCAATATCGAAGAGGGATTCGTGATAATAGCGAATAATTGATAAGTTCGCACGCGATAAATTAGTTTAATATGTATGTTGTATATTTGTGCTTATTGGTCTCAGTGTTAGATGCAATCTATTTAGGAATCGGTATCGGTTCTTTAGCATTGGCTAGATCTTGAACGCTAGACATAGCTTTAGGCTTAATGTTCACTTTTGTATCTTTTCTTAATGCTGCCATATTGCTTTGGACACGAACAATATGGTTGAAACTTCGTTGGTGTTTGGACACGAACACCGACGTGAGCGTACACGATGGTATTGAGGAATAAATAGATTGTGCATAACTGACGTATAGAAGTAATATTTTTGAGTTATGAAAACCGATTCTAGCATGTTCTCGCCCATCTCCAAGATCTTTAATTTTCCGTAGTTTATTTCTTTTTCCTTTCACTTTAAATATACATTTACAAACAAGCTTAGAAACGTTGTAACAATTGAATGACATCGATAACACTAATCCCAGTGGAGGCGATAAAAGATACTTACTCAAGTTTTTGCTTGAGAGCCGCTTTACTGCAGTTGTCAACAAAATGGCACCGTTGTTGGGGAATAGTGTTTTTATTGATTGTATCACAATGGTTATTGTAACGCCCCATTTTATTTAATATTATATTATATTAATATTTTGATTTACCGTTTGATGATTGTTTTGGCGACGAGAATATTTATAGTAATCGATATATCTATTAATATATTTGGTGACGTTTTGTTCGGTCCAGTTTTTATTCCGTTCGGTTCGGTAAAATATTATTCGGACCAATGTTTAATTCCCCTGAATGATTTTAATTAATTGAGTTAATAATATTATAAGATATTATTAAGGTGTTAATTAATAAAATAAGTTAGGGGTGTGAGGACAAATGGCTTAGTATTGGGTGTACACCCTTGGCTAGTAAGAATACACCATTATAAAACACTTTTCCTCATTTTCTTTCCATTAAAACACCAAAGCCAAACTTAGAAACTTAGAGTGAAAGAGAGGGTTTTGGAAGAAGAAGAGCAAGAACAAGAGCAAGCTTGAGGTTTGGAGTTGTTGAATCATCAAGAATCATCCAATCACTTGAGGTAAGGGGTTTGATTCTCCATCTCATATAGTTAGGGTTTTGGTTGATATATTTGGATTTAAGACAAATTGATAGTAGGGTTTATGAGTTGTGTGTGTGATTGTTGGAATGGCTTAGGAGATTTGAGTTAGGAGTATTGATATAGGTGTTTTAATACCATGTCTAGTAGGATTGAGTTGTAAGAATGGAAATGAAGAAAAACTATAAAAGAAAAATTGTGAAAAACCAGAAATTTCACTGTCTGCATAACAAACAGGGAAGGAGAATTCGTGGAGGTTGGAGCAAAGGGGAAGCGCCCACCTCACCATGAGGGGCGACCGTCCCCTCCCCATAAGCGCCCACCTCCCTGTAGTTATAAGCTTGGGACGTTCGTACCCTTTGGCTGGAAGTGGAAGAAGGTTTTTGCTGTTTTGCGTTTTTCTGTTTTTGTGTAACTCTGTTTCTGCATAATTAAGTTCCTGCATAATTATGCAGTTAGGTTCTGTTTCTCTTATTTTTCCTATTTTCTTATACTACTAGTTGGTATTAATAAAATATAATTAGGACATAAGTTAGCCGATTAAATTTAGAACCCGATTATGTTCCGATTTTCCGATTTCGGTAAATTCGGCGACGGAGCAAGTTGCTCCGAATTCAACGAAAATTGACGTGCTAGCTAAGTTCGACGTGTAGAACGTAGTGGTGAAGTTAGTTTTTCGAAACTATGAGTTTTTATGAAATGACCCAAAATAGGCCAAATTACGGTTAAATTGGATCGGATTGCGTTTTACTCGATTTAAGACACGTATGGACAATCCGATTGCGATGTTGACGATGATGATTAATGCCGGTTATTAGGAATGGATTTCGCGATGATTATTGGTGTTTTAACTATTTTTCCGTATTTGGAATTTGGTGAATTAATTGATAATGATGTGGTGTGATTAAACATGATGTTTGCGACGGTGTATTTATTAATGAATACTTGATGATATGCGATGCGGTGATATATTTATCTTGATGTGGATAAATATGGCGACGTGGACTTTATTTCAATTTTGATGAGCGATGGTGATGTTTTTGTTGTGTTGTTTTTATTGTCGAGTCACATACATTGCATTGGCGACAAGGGCTTTTATGCCAAGCGACGATGGGCTTTATGCCAAATGTTCCTAATTATGGACAAAGCGTCGGATAACACATGCATAACATAGTCGTGTCTCATGGAGTCGGTTATGTTTATGTTTGAGTTGTTTGGCGTTGGGTTCTAATTGATGGATGATGTCGAATTGCGATGATATATGATACTTTGTGTTGATATGAGTATAATGATTATGTGATGAAGTTAAAGTGTTAATTTTATACACTAAATACTACTTTAAGTATGTGAGGTTTTGATATATGTTGACATACTCTTATTAACTTATATAATTTATAATTCCAAAACTATTTATATATTTTATCATGCCTTTAATTATATGTTTTGGAGTATCTCACCCTTTACTTGTTTCTCCGTTGCCTTTATATTGGTAACATACAGGTGATCCACGAGGATGATGAGGATTAGCTCGAGTCTCTTTATTTTGAGTCGCTCTGCTCTGATCGTAGTAACACTCGGGATTTGGGCGACGTTATTATTTTGATAGGATAGTTTATGTATACTATCTTATGATGTTATAACTTTATGTATTGATGATAACATGATGATATGTATATTTTGTGAACACATCCGCTGTGCTGTGAATAGTCATATGTTTATATGATAAATTATGATATGAATCTGTATATCCGACTTTTGATTTTTGTGATGTGCATTATAATGCAAAATGATGAAAATGCGAATATGTGATGCCTCAATTTTGTTGGATGAAATTTTGAAACTCTGATTTTATTATTAATTACAAGGGGTAGAATTGGGGTGTTACATTAGTGGTATCAAAGCAGGTCGGTCTGTCCGGCCAAGTTGTTGAGTTTGTTGTTGTCTAACAATCAAGTATTTTTATTTGTTGATTCTAATCCTTGTTTTGTTGTGAGCAGAAGTTGTTATGGCTGGAAGGAACGCTGGTAGGAATGATGAGGCTCTTGCTGCTGCTATGCAGGCAATAGCTCATGCTTTCCAACACCTGCCGAATGCTGATGAGAACGCTGGGTCTCGTAGTTTGGCAACCTTCCAAAGAAGAGAGAATCCCCATACTTTCCAAGGAAAGTATGATCCTGAAGGTGCTTTAACATGGTTGAAGGAGATTGAAAGAATCTTCTGTGTGCTAGATTGCACTCCTACACAGAAGATCCGTTATGGTACTCATAAGTTAAGTGATGCGGCTGATGACTGGTGGGTTGACACCCGTCAGAGGCTTGAAGTTGTTGGTGAGGAAGTGACGTGGGGAGTTTTCCGTAGGGAATTCATGAGGAAGTATTACCCGGAGGATGTTTGGGGAAAAAAGGAGATAGAGTTCCTTGAGCTGAAATAAGGGAATATGTCAATCACTGATTATGCTGCAAAGTTTACCGAGCTGGCTAAGTTCTATCCTCACTATGATGGAGAGAATGCCGAGTTTTCTAAGTGCATTAAATTTGAGAATGGCTTGCGTCCTGAGATTAAGAAAACGATTGGATATCAGAAAATCCGTGTCTTTGCGGATTTGATTGATAGTTGTAGAATCTTCGAGGAAGATAGTAATGCACACTATAAGATTATGTCTGATAAGAGAAACAAGGGTCAAAACAGAGCCGTGGGGAAACCATATGATACTCTGACTGGTAAAGGGAAACAGAAAGTATTTCAAGGGCGAAGGACTAATGGGGGAGATGCTCCTGCTAGTATTGTTTGTTACAAGTGTGGGAAACCTGGCCACAAAAGTAATGTTTGTCGGAGTGATGTGAGGGCTAAGGAGAATGAGGTGAGATGTTTCCGATGTGGAGGAGTGGGTCATGTGACTCGTGATTGCAAGCATAAGGATGTGGTCTATTTTAATTATGGCGAGGGAGGTCACATTAGTTCTCAAGTAAGAAGCCTAAGAGAACTCAAGGAGCGGGGAAGGTGTTTGCTTTGTCGGGTGCTCCGACGGCAAACGAAGATGGTCTTGTTCGAGGTACTAGTTTCATTAATAGCATTCCTCTTATTACTATTATTGATACTGGTGCTACTCACTGTTTTATTGCTGCTGATTGTGTTAAGAGATTGGGTTTCACTTTGTCATCTCTAGATAGAGATATGGTGGTTGAAGTTCCAGCTAAGGAAACAGTTACTACTTCTTTTATGTGTGCAAGTTGCCCTTTATCAATCTATGATAGAGACTTTGTGGTGGATCTTGTTTGTTTACCGCTTGTTGGATTGGACGTGGTTCTGGGTATGGATTGGTTGAAAGCTAATTATGTCCATATCAATTGCTATGACAACACTGTGAGGTTTTCTTCCTTAGTGGAAGAAGATCAAACTATGTTGATGTCGACGAAATAATTGAATGAGTTCATGAAAGATGAAGCATTGGTTTTCTTGTTGATGGCGACTCTTTCTGTGGAGAGTCAATCTGTGATTGCAAACTTTCCAGTGGTGTGCGATTTTCCCAAAGTATTCCCTGATGAAATTCCCTAGTGCACCTCCAGAAAGAGAAATTGAATTTTCTGTGGATCTTGTCCCTGGTACCAGACCTATCTCTATCGCACCATACAGGATGTCCGCATCTGAGTTAGCAGAATTGAAGAGCCAATTAGAAGATTTTCTCGAGAAGAAGTTTGTTAGACCAAGTGTGTCACCGTGGGGAGCTCCTGTGTTGTTGGTGAAGAAGAAAGACGGTAGCATGAGACTATGTATTGATTATCGTCATTTGAATAAAGTAACTATCAAGAATAGGTATCCACTTCCTAGGATTGATTATTTGATGGACCAATTGGTTGGCGCTCGCATGTTTAGCAAGATTGATTTGAGATCGGGTTACCATCAAATAAGGGTGAAAGAAGAAGATGTTCAGAAAACTACTTTCGGGACAAGGTATGGACATTACGAGTATTCGGTGATGCCTTTCGGTGTCACTAATGCACCGGGAGTATTCATGGAGTACATGAATCGTATTTTCCATCCTTACTTGGATCGTTTCGTGGTTGTTTTCATTGATGATATTCTGGTTTATTCTAAATCGGAAGAAGAGCACGCAGAACATTTGGGCATTGTGTTAGAAGTTCTGAAAGAGAAGAAGCTTTATGCTAAGTTGTCAAAGTGCGAGTTCTGGTTAAGTGAAGTGAGCTTTTTGGGGCATGTCATTTCTGGTGATGGCATCGCGATTGATGCTTCTAAGGTTGATGCTGTGTTAAGATGGGAAACTCCTAAGTCTGTTACTGAAATTAGAAGTTTCTTAGGTTTGGCTGGTTACTACAGGAGGTTCATTGAAGGATTTTCTAAGTTGGGACTTCCTTTGACAAAGTTAACTTGTAAAGGAGCTGCTTTTGTGTGGCATGTCAAGTGTGACGAAAGTTTTGTTGAATTGAAGAAAAGGTTAACAACGGCTCCGATCTTGATTCTACCTAATCCTGAAGAACCGTTTGTTGTTTATTGTGATGCTTCTAAGATGGGTTTAGGTGGTGTGCTTATGCAAAATGGAAAGGTGGTTGCTTATGCTTCTAGGCAATTGAAGATTCATGAGAAGAACTATCCTACTCACGATTTGGAACTTGTAGCGGTTGTTTTTGTGCTTAAGATTTGGAGGCATTATCTTTATGGTTCTAGATTTGAAGTATTTAGTGACCATAAAAGCTTGAAATAATTGTTCGATCAAAAAGAGCTTAATATGAGGCAAAGGCGGTGGCTTGAATTGTTAAAAGATTATGATTTCGGATACCATCCTGGTAAAGCGAATGTGGTGGCCGATGCTTTAAGTCGAAAAACTTTGCATATATCCCTTTTGATGATGAAAGAGTTGGAAATGATTGAACAATTTAGAGATATGAGTCTTGTGATTGAAGTGACGCCGAAGAGTGTTATCTTGGGAATGTTGAAGATCAATAATGATTTCCTTGATAACATTAGAGAAGCTCAGAAGCTTGATGTGAAACTTGTTGATTTGTTGGTTGGAAGATGGCAAGTTAAGGCATCATTGGCAAGATTTTGGATTTTTGAGGATGATTCTGAGTTAGGGAAGTTTTTCTGGTGGTTTTAAGCTTTGAAGAACTTCTAATTGATGTTTAGAACATGTTAGAAACCTAAAGTTACTCAGATTTTGCAAGGATTGAAGATTGCAAAATTCTCCTCTTGGAACTTTGAAACTTAGAATTCAAGAAAGAAAGAGAGAAAGCTTGATTATGATAGCTTTGGTGTGATTTGAATTTGAAGAAATGACCTCTATTTATAGGCCAAGAAATCTAAATGATATGGCAAGGCTATCATTGAGAGAAACTTGCAACTTGCTTAAGAGGTAAGAAGGAATCTTTTGCATTTAATGCAAAAGTTACTTTCCTAACCATGGTTAATTTTTTTCTCTTTGATTCAATCCACTTCTCAATCATTCAAAACCGATATTTATCAGTTATAATCTACCTCTAGCTTGTGACAAGGCTTCTAGAAGGGAGATTTGTGAAAAAAAAGACTTGTAATTTTGAAGCATGAACTTGAAATTCCATGGTTTTGGAGCTCTATGTTTCAAAATCAAAAGTATAGCTAGACAAAGTGTTTTTGCAAGTTCTTGGACATTTTGGAAAGCTTGTAACAAGGGCTACAACTTTCATGTTTTGAGTGTTTTCTGAATCCAAATGGATCTAGGTGAAAAATGGCTTAGAAAGTGAGAAAAAACCATGTTTCTTAACACTTGAAAATTTTTGTAAGTATTAGAAATTTTTCAAATCTTGACTTTTTGTTGACTTTTTCACATTTCTTGATTTTTTATGATCATGATGGATTATTTGAAATGTTTTTATGATTGAAAAAGTTTAGTCTTGAAAAAGTTGACCAAAAGTCAAAGTTTGACTTTTTGAGCAGATGAATTTTCATCAGATGGTTCAGAATTTGTCTGATGAAGAAACATGGGTTTTGCAATGTTTTGGACCAAGAAATTAGGTCAATATGTTGCATTGAAGTTGTTAAGATCAATATTGAAGAAAATAGGTAATTCATTGAGCAGAAAGTCAATGATTCGCTATCTTCGATCAAAACCCTAATTGGTCGATTCAAGGTAGATCATGAGAAGAAGTTGGGAATCTGAAGATCAAATGTTGACGATTGGTTAAGATAGATCATTTTAGGTGAGTGGAAACTCAAACCCTAATTGATCATATCTTGAGCAGATGAAATTTTGAAGAAACCCTGACTTTGACTTTTAGAAGCCACGCACGATCTATTCTATTTTGAACTGTTAGTGATGCAGTGATGCATATGTATGGTGGTATCTTAGGTCAAAAATTGGGGTATGACAGAATGGAAGCTTCATCTTCTACATGTGGTTTCTCATGAATCATATCTTGAGTTAAACTTATGACACAAGTCACACATGGTTTTAATTTTCTAATTAAAACTATTTTGTTTAATCTTTCTTAAGTGTCATGTTTAAGTAGTTTATATGCTTTCAAACTTTAATTCAATGAAATTGTGTGTGTGAGCTTTTTAATTTGTTTGAATTGCTTTTGCTTATAGTTTACTTAGGTCTTTAGCTACTGACCTTGTGTTCTACATTACCTTCTCCTCTTGCCTCTTCATCGTGATTGACTCATTAACTTGTTTGCTCACTTACAACTAACTCTAGGGTTTAGAATCACTCCTTTCCACTACTAATCTTTGCACTATGAATGATTGTGAATTATGATACTTGGTAGTTGTTTTGTGTTTGTATGAGCATCATGCTTATGTTCTTGTCATCCATATCACTTGTGCACAACACTTGACACAAACATCATTGAGTACACACACAAACACTTTCCATCCCACATTTCTAGTATGCGCATTCATGTTTTCTTATTGAAAGTTGCTCATGTAAAGGTTTGGATGATTGTGTGTGATATGGTGCATCTAAACCATGATAACCACTGAATTTTATCATCTTCCATCATCTAAATGTCATACCTTTTCACTAATGCCATGCCATGCTTCATTTGTTTCCTAGGTGCATATTTAGGGTAAATTCTTGACTAGTTTTTGTATTAGTTCTTGCTTTCTTTTCTTTTGTGATGAAAGTAATTTGATTGTGTCTAACATGTATGTAACATCTATTTTTCCACCACTGACTTCACTCAAAAATGTCACCACAAGGCATGTGCACAATCACACATCTATGCACATTTCACCACACATTTCAAGATGCATGTTTAGGCTTTCCTAGTTGCTTTTGTTGGTGCATTGTAATAGTGATCATATACATGATAGTAAATCATTATTTCCATACTATCTAATTCCATCCATGTCTCCTTATGCTATGAGTTTCATCCTTTTTCATTCATGCATTAACCATGCTTCATTCCATCTTTAGTTGCATTCTAGGTTAAACCTTTAACTAGTTCTTGTGTAGATGTTGTATATGTGTAAGTTGAAGCATCTTATGAATTGATAATGTATAATTTGAATAGATTTTCATCACATTTCACCTTTGATCCCAACAATATTTGACACTTAGCACATGCACACACAAGTACAAACACACACATACATGCACATGTTTACCCGCCCTTGCACGAATCGAATGCATTTCTCTTGAGCGTTATGCTTTTGAATTCTTTGAATGCATGTTTAGATGTTCTTGTTGATGAAATAACATGTTTGATACTGCAGCTTGTGTATTTTAATATTTCTTGACTCATTTCTCTTCATCTTTGCCTTTCCATGGCTTCTTTTAGTTTGAAAACACCACTTAGGCTAAGCATTTCAACTAGTTTTCGCACCAATGTTGTAATTGCATCTTCATGACATATCTTTTATGATTTGGTTATTAATTCATTTGCATGATGTTGGTACTGTAATATCTTCATATTGACACCTTCTTTGCATGACTGATAACACGAATTTATATAACATATTTGACGTAATTTTCATAGATAATATTACTATTTTTATATAATTATTCTATTTTATTTCCGTATTATGTTGGTATTTCTTTCGTTTCAGGTATTTGCATTAAATAAAGATTAATTGAGCAAAGGAATAAAATCGAGGGAAAATCGGATTAAAAAGATAAAGAAATGAAGCAAAGGGGTAATATAGCAAAAAGGAGGAGTTAAGAAGAAAGAAATAATTATAAGACTAAGCCCAGAAGAGAAAAGCCCAACAGAAGTTCAGTCCACTAGCTGTGACGGTCGTCAGCCATCTGCCACGACCGTAAGACATCCATGAAGCGCGTGATGACCGTAACACCCTGGCCACGACCGTAACACGGGAAAACATGAAACCTGCTCGTAACGCACTTGTGACGACCGTAATGCGCCTAATATCAGTTACAGAACAAGTGCAGAACGTGGAAAAGCTTCAGCAGAGAAACTTCTCAACCACCCACTCATGCCACATTCAACCCACGTCTCACACTTCTTTCTTCTGTCCCATGTTCTCCCACTTTCTGGCAGTTATGCACATGATCCCCACTAACTCTTCGTATGAAATTGGAAAAGGGAAGTTACAAGTGAAGGCTATAAATACAGCTTCAAGCATTCAGTGCAAGGGTCGGCGATTTCTTCCCGAACAATCGTTCTTCCATTTTCGCATTTTTATTTTTCAGTTTTGTATTTTTATTCCGTTTGTACTTTCATTTTATTTTTCCAGTTTCTTAGTTTTTGATTTTCTATTTTAGTTTCTTTGTTTCTATAATTTTCTCACAACAATTTCTACACCGGAAATTGTTGTGTAATTTTCACTGATCTAACCTTACGTTAAATCTAGTGCTTTTTATTTCCTTGTTGCAATTTTCTTTTCGATTCAAGTGAAGAACAAGATTATTCAAGTATTATTATTTCCAGGTTCTTAATATAATTATTTTATTTTGTTTTAAATATTGTTGCTTGATATTTATTTATTTAATTATGGGAATGTTTAAATATATTAAACCTTATTATTTAGGCAAATCCGAATTCATAAATATGTCCGGCTAAACCGTTTAGGTATCGGTAAGTAATAGTAGTAAAAGTAGGAATTAAATTGTTTCTAAGCTAAGATATTAATTAACATAATTTCTGGTTATAACTTTTTATAATTAAAATCCATCTTTTCGTTACGAAAGTAAGATAAGTAGAATAGGTTAGATCGAGACCACGAAAGTGTGAGGTTTTAACCGGATAGCTAAAGTTAGGCATTTGATTTAAATACAGTGAAAGCGCTTTAAAACAAATTAGAATTAATTAAGTTTCCAAAAAGTATGATCTAAACACTTATAGGCTAGCGAAAGCAGGTATAGGGCTTTAGACGTGTAATCCGAGATAAGACCACGAAAGTGTGAGTTGAGGGTTTTTAAACTGATTAATTTTACAGATAAATTCAGTTAACAATCTTTATACGCTTAGGTTGGATTTAATCCGCTTAGGTTCACTACGTTACGTACCGATATCCGTTTTATTTATATTTCTATTTTTCCTTAAACCAAAATCTAAAAGAATTATTCGCCTTAGCTATATACCGTAACTTAGGATAACAATAGATCGATTTATAGTCTCTGTGGGTTCGATATCTTTTTAAAACTACGCGATAGGGCTGTGCACTTGCGGTCTCCTGATTTATAGACGAAAGTCCTGCGATCAAGTTTTTGGCGCCGTTGCCGGGGACTATTTAAGTCGATATTGTAACTCTGGTGTTACAACGTATAGACTAAGGCATTTTTTATTTTACTTACCATGTGTGACCCAAATTTTTCCTACGCCCATTATCAGTATTTTGAGGAACCACAAGAATCCCATAGATCCAACCTTGAAATACTGATGGGAGATTTCAATGCTTCACAAACTTACTCTTACCCAAACTACCTCCAAAACTACCATTCCCCACATTTTGAGGAACCACAAGAAACTTATAATTTCAACCAAACTTTTCCTCAACCCAATTTTCTCTACAATCATCAAACCCAATATTTTGAGGAATCACCAGAGCCATATAAATCTGATATCGAAATATTGATGGAAAATTTTAATGAAACATCTAGGATGATAGAACGCTTCGGGGAAACGCAAAAAGAGACTTTAACTTACTTCCAAGACTCTGAAGAATCGCAAGATTTTAACTTCGAAACACCAATAGAGGATTCAGATGAGATGATAACTAACTCTAGGATAGAGTCTATGATTGAGCATTTTGTAGAAACACAAACTATCCAAAATGAAGAAGTAAGAAAACAAAGCCTTCAAAATAATGAAACCCTTAGCCAACTAACCATTATGGTTGAATCCTTCGCGACTCACCACATTGGTTTAGAAACTCAAATCTCCCAACTCGAACAAAACCTTCTAGGACCTTTACCCGAGGAAGATATGGATGTTGAAACAACCATTATAGAAAAACTATTTAAAAATCTAGAGAGTGATGATGAGTTTGAGGAGAGTGATATTGCGACCGAGGAAAGTTCTGACAAGAAAATAGTGGAGATTGAGGCAGATTCACCAACGTTGTTCGAAAAGGAGGTTGTAAACGAGGTAGAGAAGGAAGCGCAAATTGTAATCTCAAATCACTACACCCCACTGATTTCTGTCCCGAAATTTTTTATGGAAACTCCGGTAGACTCCCAGTTTAAAACGTATGTTGCGGTATTAAACAATATCCACATTAATTCACCACTATTTGAAGTCTTGCCTAAAAAGCGAAAATTAGAGGACCATAAAATTAAGGATATAATTACTGTTAAGAGGGTAAGGTTAACTTATGAGGCGATGGATGAAATCACTAAGCCCGAAATTGAAAAACTTATACTTAGGATAAATCCAGAACCACTACCAGAATTTCGAAAGAATAAACCGCCCTACAAACGTAAGAAAAGAAAAGGTGGGGGATATGTGAGATGGCTTGATAAGTGGCGATGGAAAGTCAACGAGTAGTCATTCTAGTTTCTAATTTTAAACTTTCTTTTTCATATTTTCACTTTTTCCATTTTATGTTAAATTTTAAATTTTTACTCGATTATCGGTTGCACCCTTTCTTCTGATGCGTTTGAACTGCTTCCCCGTAATACCGATAATTATATTCAGTTAAATAATTCACGTTAATATTTATAGTTATAATTGAGTATTTTAATTATCGTGTTTTTTCCGTCTCCTATTAATATACCGAATCAATATTTCCCAATATTTATTATATTAATTATAAGGCATTATATATACTAGTATTATATATATATTTATATCCTATTGTTTGAAATTATCTATAATATATATATATATATATATATATATATATATATATATATATATATATATACATGTATGTAGTATGTATGCATGTGATCTTCAATTCCCTATCTCATAACCCAAGTCACATGTATTACTAGAAAGGCATGTAATTACAATTCCCTGTTCCTTATTCTGCTTAAATTCACATCTCGCTGCCCAAGACGGTCATCTCAATAGATTCTCTGCATGTTAAAATTATTCGTGCACGCATGCCTTCAAGATTCCAATTTTCGTGCCATGCATGCTGTCTGAGACGCCCGCCTCGTGCGTCTCCCATTGTCTCGTCTTCTGTCTCCTTGACTGATTTATGTTTCGTCTGTTTCTTTTCTTTTCATTTCCCACCATAATTCCCATTCAAACTCTTCTCTTTTCGTTTCCCAAATTATAATTCATTATAATTTATTTATTCTTCCATCCTCACACCACTATAAATATTCTTCCATATTTCTTCTCATTTCACATCCCTTCCATTTACTCCTCATATATTCTTCTCTCATCCACTCCATCTTTTTCCCTTTTTACCCTTCATTTCCTTCTCTTCCTTGGCTCCACGAAACACCAATCATCAAGTGAAACCCGACCGACCTCGTACTAGAGGTAGAGGAGCAAGAGGACGAAATATTCCAAGCGACGAGTGATCACCCTACTCTTTTCTGATTTCTCCCGGTTTTATCGCATTGAGGACAATGCTTATTTTAAGTTTAGGGGAGTCAGAACATTTCTCACTTCATTTTTATTTTCTTTGCTCTATTTAGTAATTTCCTTTAGTTTCTTTTTCCTTGTATTGCAAAATTTCCATTCAATAAAATACATCTTTATGAAATTTTAGTCTTTTATGTTAAATTCTCGTGCTTATTCTCCATTTTCTTGAGCCATAATGAAAAATTCAAACGTTATATTAACATATTCAACTAGTATTAAGGTTGCTTATTTTTATAAATAAGAACTCGAGCGCGACTAAAACACAATTATTATCGTCATAACTCTTCAGAATCCCAACGCGTTAGATTGGTTTAAGTAGTTATTATACCAACACCTTAAGACTTAGTTTTAAAGTAATCCCGAGTAGTTTATAAAAGCAGTCGGCACCGCCTTCAACGACAAACTACGTGGAGAATCGATGAATATAAGTGTTTGATCAAGATTTTTAAGAGAAATTTTTATTAGAAGACGCACTTATTAAGTTAGATGGTCCTTACGGATCATTTAATCCAACGATTCGGAAACTATAAATCTTTATGCGGATAAACCATTATGAATTGGTTCGGTGGTTTACGGTCTTGAACTTGGTAGGCGGACGACGGTCCGATCCCATAATTGTAATTGGATAAAGGAGTACCAAATATAAGTACGAACTCCTAGCTAGATTATAAAGATCAAAGTCGGTAAGGTTACTCCACTATGTGCGCGTAAGGTAAAGGGCTTAATGTGATTGCGCAAGAATGAAAGCGGGTGAAACAAAGCGAAAGTATTAGGTCGAGTTATAATTCATGACTTAATTTGGTCGCATAAATAAGGTTATCTAGTGTTATTACGGTAATTTTGGTGTGAAGTCGAACTTGAGTTGTCTAGACAAAGAATTGACCTGCAACCGAATCTGAATTGAATTATGTTTTATATTTACGTTTGACTTATGCTTGCTTGATTTTAATTTTAATTTTGCTTGAGGACAAGCAAAGGTTTAAATATAGGGAGTTTGATAACACAATTTATATAACATATTTGACGTAATTTTCATAGATAATATTACTATTTTTATTTAATTATTCTATTTTATTTCCATATTATGTTGGTATTTCTTTCGTTTCGGTATTTGCATTAAATAAAGATTAATTGAGCAAAGGAATAAAATCGAGGAAAATCGGATTAAAAGATAAAGAAATGAAGCAAAGGGTAATATAGCAAAAGGAGGAGTTAAGAAGAAAGAAATAATTATAAGACTAAGCCCGAAGAGAAAAGCCCAAAAGTTCAGTCCACTAGTGTGGTCGTCGACCATCGCACGACCGTAAGACATCCATGAAGCGTGATGACCGTAACACCCAGCCACGACCGTAACGGGAAAACATGAAACCTGCTCGTAACGCACTTGTGACGACCGTAATGCGCCTAATATCAGTTACAGAACAAGTGCAGAACGTGGAAAAGCTTCAGCAGAGAAACTTCTCAACCACCCACTCATGCCACATTCAACCCACGTCTCACACTTCCTTCTTCTGTCCCATGTTCTCCCACTTTCTGGCAGTTATGCACATGATCCCCACTAACTCTTCGTATGAAATTGAAAAAGGGAAGTTACAAGTGAAGGCTATAAATACAGCTTCAAGCATTCAGTGCAAGGGTCGGCGATTTCTTCCCGAACAATCGTTCTTCCATTTTCGCATTTTTATTTTTCAGTTTTGTATTTTTATTCCGTTTGTACTTTCATTTTATTTTTCCAGTTTCTTAGTTTTTGATTTTCTATTTTAGTTTCTTTGTTTCTATAATTTTCTCACAACAATTTCTACACCGGAAATTGTTGTGTAATTTTCACTGATCTAACCTTACGTTAAATCTAGTGCTTTTTATTTCCTTGTTGCAATTTTCTTTTCGATTCAAGTGAAGAACAAGATTATTCAAGTATTATTATTTCCAGGTTCTTAATATAATTATTTTATTTTGTTTTAAATATTGTTGCTTGATATTTATTTATTTAATTATGGGAATGTTTAAATATATTAAACCTTATTATTTAGGCAAATCCGAATTCATAAATATGTCCGGCTAAACCGTTTAGGTATCGGTAAGTAATAGTAGTAAAAGTAGGAATTAAATTGTTTCTAAGCTAAGATATTAATTAACATAATTTCTGGTTATAACTTTTTATAATTAAAATCCATCTTTTTGTTACGAAAGTAAGATAAGTAGAATAGGTTAGATCGAGACCACGAAAGTGTGAGGTTTTAACCGGATAGCTAAAGTTAGGCATTTGATTTAAATACAGTGAAAGCGTTTTAAAAAAAATTAGAATTAATTAAGTTTCCAAAAAGTATGTTCTAAACACTTATAGGCTAGCGAAAGCAGGTATAGGGCTTTAGACGTGTAATCCGAGATAAGACCACGAATGTGTGAGTTGAGGGTTTTTAAACTGATTAATTTTACAGATAAATTCAGTTAATAATCTTTATACGCTTAGGTTCACTACGTTACGTACCGATATCCGTTTTATTTATATTTCTATTTTTCCTTAAACCAAAATCTAAAAGAATTATTCGCCTTAGCTGTATACCGTAACTTAGGATAACAATAGATCGATTTATAGTCTCTGTGGGTTCGATATATTTTTAAAACTACGCGATAGGACTGTGCACTTGCGGTCTCCCGATTTATAGACGAAAGTCCTGCGATCAATGACATGAGTCCCACACACTTAGATGCACTTCACTACACGCGTTTGTTGCATGTTTGTGCGCTTTTTAGTAGATTTTTGCTCTTGAATATTTGTGGTTTATTTCGTATGATGTATATGAGAATTAACATGATTAGCTACTGACTTGTATGTCATTTTGTTCTTTAATTGTCTATCAACTTTATCTAAGTCTACCGCTTCACACAATTAGCTCTTTGCATGCTTTTAGGATTAGTTTTGACCTAGTTTGTGAATTCACTTGTTTGTGGGTGTTTATAATGATGTTTGATGTTTGTTAAAGGTTTGTATAAACTTTGTAGATGAATGTTGTGTCTACTGATTTTATAGGTTCCCCTTAGGTTTTGATCGATTAACTTAGTTATCGAGTTTAGACATTGAGTTAGGCATCCATGTATGATAACTTTAGGTAGATTTTTCCCCTTGTTTATATCCTTACCTTAGGATCAACTTTGCATGATAACATTAGGATTTAGAAGTAGGTTAGTTTCCCTTAGCCATTTTACCTTTATCCTTTTGCATCCTTAAAATTAAAATCTTTTTTTTATCAAGTGCATTAAAACATTCTAATAATCTGAAACTTTTTCCAAAGTAAAAGATACAAACCAATTAGTTTTAGGATGTTTCGTCGTCCTGGTTGCTGTTGATGCTTCGTCGTCCTGCTGTTGATGTTTCACCATCTAATCCTCTGATGTTTCGCCATCTCATCCTTTGATGTCTCGTCATCCTGTTTGCTGATGTTTCGTCATCCAGCCTGTAGCTGATGTTTCGTCATCGTGGAGGTGTTTCGTCATCGTTTGTTGTTTCGTATGCTAATTTAAAAAACACAAACCAACTAAAACAAGTGAGCCGAACTAAGGCGCTCTGACTTTCCCATTGCACGAGGGAATACATAGGCATCCTGTCGCGGGGCTAGATCGAGCAACCTTTGTAAATATTTCCTTCTTTTCCCCGTGTTTCTTTCCCTTTCATTCTTTTCTTTATTCCTTTATTTTTTTCTATTTTTGCATGAATTATACCATATACAGATATAGATAGACCTTTACACCCATTAGATAGAAAGTAAAATCGGATACCATAGAGTACTACGGGCGTGTGGGGTGCTAATCCCTTCGCCTCGCGTAACAAACTTCCTTACCCGATCTCTCGGTCGCAAGACCATGATTTCTTCGTTTCAGGTTTACTCGATGTTTACCTTTCCCTCTTGGAGGGATAAAAAACCATCGATGGAGACTTCATTGATATATAGTTATATCCTTTGATTTTTCGGCCGGGTGTTTCACCACCCTTCGACCTGAAACCACTATGGACCCTAGATGTAGAGTCAAGTACCTTATTGCTGATCAAACATTAACCGTAACTAGATGACCATAAAGACAGTTGATCCAAAATCTGACTCAAGGCTTGAAGCCGAGCTGTGGCAAAATACCGGGTTCTGCCTGACATTGATCCAAGCAAAGTATCTTGAACCAAGGCTTTGGCGAAATGCCTGACGGAATCTAGTTAAGGTTCTTCGCCATATATGCTTGGTACAGACAGAGAGCCTTTTAAGATTGTTCCAAGTAGGAACAGAGTTTTTTAAGGTTTACCCGTGAACAATTTTATGCCATATCACCAGCCCCCGAGCCACATGGTGCATCAAGCAACCCTGATGGTTTTTGCCGAGCACATAACAACTATTCAAGATGCCAATGTAATCCTTCAAACAAGGTTTACATCGTATCAACGCGTTAATTACAGAGCCCCCTGCGGGTTGGCTGAATTTAGAGGTTCAAATGCCTGTAAGAGCTTTGATCCGAGATAGGGCCAGAGCTCCGATACTCACCTGAGAGTGGAGGTATTACCGTCACTGAGAGTTGATCCGAGATAGGACGAGCTCTGAGACGAACGGAGGTTCCGCCTTGTATTCGAACCGCCAGCGAGAGTTGATCCGAGATAGGACCAGAGCTCTACGGGACGAACCAGAGGCTCCCGCCTTGGATTCGAGGAATTACCGCCACTGAGAGTTGATCCGAGATAGGACCAGAGCTCCACAGGACGAACCAGTGGCTCCCGCCTTGGATTCGAGGAATTACCGCCACTGAGAGTTGATCCGAGATAGGACCAGAGCTCCACAGGATGAACTAGTGGCTCCCGCCTTGGATTCGAGGAATTACCGCCACTGAGAGTTGATCCGCGATAGGACCAGAGCTCCACAGGACGAACCAGTGGATCCCGCCTTGGATTTGAGGAATTACCGCCACTGAGAGTTGATCCGAGATAGGACCAGAGCTCCACAGGACGAACCAGTGGATCCCTCCTTGGATTTGAGGAATTACGCCCGAGTTGATCGAGATAGGACCAGAGCTCCACAGGACGAACCAGTGGCTCCTGCCTTGGATTCGAGGAATTACCGCCACTGAGAGTTGATCCGAGATAGGACCAGAGCTCCACAGGACGAACCAGTGGCTCCCGCCTTGGATTCGAGGAACTACCGCCACTGAGAGTTGATCCGCGATAGGACCAGAGCTCCACAGGACGAACCAGTGGCTCACACCTTGGATTCGAGGAATTATCGCCATTGAGAGTTGATTCGCGATAGGACCAGAGCTCCACAAGACGAACTAGTGGCTCCCGCCTTATCCGTGTCTTGAGGTGCATGGCACTTACCCGTTACATCCTATTTAGTCTTTACAAACTATAATTAATTCCAAGATGCCTCTTCGCCCACACAGGAGAGTATGACGACACCCTTACATCTAGACGACACCTTATACAATGGTGTTTTAAACAATATTTTAATCTTTTACAATATTCAATCTTCCCAGCTTTTCGTTGTCTTCTCTTCTACCACTTCTTGTTCGGGATGCGTATATGAGCCCCCTAAGCGTGTGGTTTTGTAGGAACAAAGTGAAGCGTTTTGACACAGAGCCATCCCGATCAAACAGGACTCCATTTTTTCGTTTGGCTTCTCGAGTACTTATGTTGGGTTCTTTGTTCATTTCTTACATATTATCCGGATCCTTCCGCATTTTGATACTAACAAAAGTAGAATGTCTCCCGCCCACGTAGGGGATAAGGACGACATCTTATCTTTGAACAACGTAGATATTAACTCGCTCTGTACAATAATGCTTAAATCATAAATTTGCATACATCCATCTCGGCAATTTATTCCAGTACTATACTTGCAGACTGTCGTTTGCTTCGAACTATGCCATAGACTCGGAAATACAATAAACTAGTAGAATGCTTTCCACATCAATTTAGGAAGAAAGTTTCCAATATTTTGAATGATTCCTGTATTAGTTAAGCAACCGTTCTTCACACTCTAAAGGTTTTGCAGAGATTTCCTCCATTCTGCTCCTGCTCCTGCTCCACATTTTATGTTGGATCACGGATTTCATCAATACTATGATTTCGCTTGTGTTTTGAAACTTACTGCAATTGCTGCCAGCCAAAGTATCAACAATCAAAGCAAGCATTAGTTTATGACAAAAGATTGTTTAGCTATTCAAGATAAAGATTACTAATTTTTTCCTTTATTCTAGCACAGATGAACGTATTCAGTCAGCTTTATATACATGAGCTACACATGACCAACCCTTCTAACAGTATCGATATTTCATATGTTTAGAGTTTACTTATCTTTGGTTTTGGTGCCGACAGCGAGATCCTTTAGTAACTAATTACCGAGAACAGAAATGACTACAAGAGGTCTTTTATGAAATGCTCTTTATCAGCCCGCTTCGCGTTTGATGAGAATGACTTGATCTTTCGCACCATGTCGGCCTCAGGCTTCACGAAACTGTCGCTCACTTGGTGGAAACGAAACCTTTTAGTCCTTCTCTAAACATTATAGCAGTACTTTCCCTTGCCGTAATTTGAGAAGTTTGTAACCAGCATATGCTCGACATTAGCAGGATTTGAAGTGTAGACTCCACTTCTATTGAAGCTAAGCAACCTGTAAGTTTTTCTCCTCATTGTAAGGTCAATCATGTACTCAAGTAGACTATGAAAGTTGAAGAGTTGGTGTATGACTGTGCCATCAACAGGGTGATATCTTCTTTTCCTGTCAAACAATCCTCTTCCATGAATTGTGATTATATAAGTTACTCATAGAACGAGAATACAATACTAATTTCCCAAAATTTTAACCCTTTAAAGTCATCACATAATTTAGAGACAAGTCCCCACAGTAAGTGACAAACAATGCATAAATCAAGAGTTGCGACAATCGTAACCAAAACCATTATAAAAAAAGCAACAATGATAGACCAACAGATCATTAAAAAACACTTATATTTCAGCATCGGTTTTGAGGACGTGAAGACGTTGTTCATAGGCTCCGAGGCGGTCATCGATACGAGATCATCACGATGCTTGACGCTGCATCAGGATACAACTCCTTGCTAATGTTGCCATTCCGGAATCGCGCCCATAAACAAGATCTCCTGAAGGCCGAGTCGCTATCATCGTTTCAAACAAGCTTGCCAGAGACCTCATCAACCTCCATTGATTTCTAAAACATTGTAACCAAATTCCCTTACCATCTAACCAAATTCCGAGGTCATAGTTCTCCTTCTGCCTTAGTTTAATACATTCCTCCAATTATCCGTCTATTTAAATCCAGTTGGACCGGTATGGAACAATAAACTTCCTGTGGCTGCATCCTTTTGACTCAGCCCCTATTCTGTTTCGCGTCGACGTCACTTCCCTTCATGACTGTTTCACATTCGCCGTAATTTTCTCTTCAACCCATAGCCTCTACAACGAATGGAACAACTTGAAGGCAATTTTGAGACCACATTCTGCTTCTGGTCTGGCCTCCCTTAGCATTACAGCCTGCAACCTGATAGACACCAGCAATTTGGCAGCCTTTCGATGTCGGCAGTGATGAGAGGCACCTAACTTCCGGAAGCTCTAACTTGTCCGACTCCTTGTAATTTAACTGGGGTGATGAAAGAACGACAATCATCACGTTATTACAGAATTCCGTGCCATAGGATATCTGCCTAACTTTCAACTCCCAATCCTCTTCTGATAGTCTTTCCTTGTCTCTTCTGATCTTCTGTACTCGACCTCCTCTCCTCCTGTTATTCTTCTTGATTGGGATGGTTATATGAGCCCCCCAAGCGCAAGTCTTTGTTGAAAAAATACGAAGTGCTTTGACACCGAACCATTCCGATCAAAGAGAACTCTATTTTCTCACTATTGAGCTCCTTAGTTTATCTTGAAGTGTCTGCTGCATACATCGACAACCTGAAATGGGAAATCCGCCAATAATATCTTCTTCTTTGCATCTCTGTATTGGATTCAGGCCTTTCAAAGTTTCCTCTTGTGTCCCTAGCTTTAATTGAGGTGCGCCGAGACGATGATCCCAAATTCCTCTTTACTCGCTGAGCTAAGACACAGCGATTGAGGTGAGCCGAGAAGCAAAGCATTACGCTTTCATACAACCAGCTCCTCTATTTGCAACGGCGATGCTGGGTCATGTGGATCTACATCACTGGTAATCATAAGATTGACAACCTGTGCATAGACCGTAGCAACCTCGTTCAAAAGCTTCTTCCACAAACACGTATAAGTGATGATCGCGTCTCGGATGTCCTCAACAAGATGACCATCAATTAACATCTACCGACTCCGAGGTTGTAGGCACACTGATTCATCCAGATTACAAGAGGTTACTCCCCTGGTTCCCACAAAAATAGCACAGAAAGCTAACATAAGTCAAAAACAGTGCATAAGCATTATGTTCAAGATTATTTTAGAATGAGTCAGAATGACATTACCCATACGAGATAACAAATAATTTACAAATGAAAACTACTTATCTTAATCTTTCTTTGGGCAATCACAACCCACTCTTTGCCCCGGTTATATCATCACTTAGAGCGCAAGTATGCCCTTTTGGCCTCTGAATGTCACACCCATTGCTGCGACTATGTGACATTGGTGTTTAACACTCAAACAAACATTGCTCTGCGCTAGCAAACTACCCTTTTCGAAATCAACCGTGTAGCGAGATTAAGCATATACTAGAAACTGAACCCAGGTTTCCCAGAACAAGCAAAGGCTTTCTCTCGCATAAAAGTACCTCTGGTCAAACTAAGTTATGCATGCTGTAATACGGTGAACTGACTTTTTAGATTTTTGTATCGCAAATGTGCGGATAGCAAGAGTCGCCACCGACTTTTATTTTTATCCAATTAAGGGAAGGTAAAAGTACAGAAAAAGACCTTCGTTAGATTCTGAGTAAGGGAGAAGGTTATGAAAAGGGAAGGTATTAGCACCCCTTTCCATCCGTAGTTATCTACGGGCTCTTAGTTGCTCTTAGATCACTTTAAAAATGTGCTTTCTGTGTGTTTGAAAAATGTTTTGAAAGACATTTCGCTTTGACTTTGTAATGATTCATGTAGGAATGTATACAAAGTGTTTGGAAATGTTTCGTTTTGAAAAGAGTTTGATCTTTGAAAAAAAAGTGTGAGGTGTGGAAAGTATTTTGATAGAGCAAGCAACTAAAAGTCTTATTACCTACTCAGAATTGGTCGTTTTCGTGTTATTTAACTTTCCTTTAGAATAGCGCTATCCATACCATTAGTTAGTAGGTAGCTCCATTCGTTGGATGTAAGCGGGACATTCGAAGGGACATCGGATGGTCATAGAAGGCAACTTGTAGGAAGTATCCTAGCACATTCGAAGGGACTATCATCATTTTTCGTAGGCGACAATCGAGGTCAAGATCATGTATTCGGAGACATCATTGGTCTATTGATCTTTGTATCGAAGGGACTATGATGATTTGTTTTGAAGGCAACGGTGCTAGAATACCTCTACGTTCGAGGGACATGACCATTTAATCGAAAGGCATCGAGAGAGAATTACCCTAAGGGGTGCATGTGTGAAAGAGTGTGTTGAATTCAGATATTTTTATCTTGCAAGTTAGAGTGAGCTATGTTCAATTTTATCTTGCCATACAACGCCTAATTACTAGCAGTTTATAGGGTGCGGAAATTAGAATGCGGAATGTAAAGTGCGGAAAAGATAAATCCTACGCTATTACATGGCTTTGGGGCAGATACATAATCAGAAAATGTGGAAAATAAAAGCCTAATTAACTATTACATCCCATGAGCAATTACATTATTGGAAAAATAAAACGATAAAAGAAAAAACGTCCGAATCGGATCAACCTGTAAAAGAATGCAAAATCGGGAAATATAATGAAATCGAAATTAGAGAAAATGTTAGAAAAAAAATGCAATTTTTAATTGGAAAAAATAGGACATGCTGGAAATAGCATAAATATGCTAAAATATTTTTTTGGGAATTTTTGGAAAAGATTTAATAATTAAAATGCAATTAAAATTGAATTAAATGCAAAATTATGAATAAAAATAAATATGCATGCAAAATTATATTTTTTAATTTTAAAAATTAAATAAAGATTTTATGAAAATAATGTAAAAAGAAAAATATTTTTTGATGATTTTTAAATGCAGAAATAAAATTATGAAAAGAATTAAAATGCATGGAAAATATTAAATAAAATAGAAAAATAGAAAAATATTGAAAAATATGCAAGTTTGTGAAAAAAGAATGCAAACTGGTGCCCATAGGGATCGAACTCGTGACCCTGGCTTCAAACCTTGAAAACCAACGCGCTGACCACTACGCCATGTGTGCATCTGTGTTTGAAAACGAAGTGAGTGGACTTTCACACGCGTCGCCTCCTGACTTGCCTCATCACCGCGGGAGACTTCGTCTTCTTCGTTTTAAATATTTGAAGCTAGCGTCGGCCATTGTTCGACGCTATGGTCCCTGGCTAATTCAAAAAATCAAGCAAACGTAATATAAATGACATCTAAAGGCATGGTTCGATTCAGGACATTGTCCCGAGTTCATTGATATAGGTCTTGAGGTCCAATTTTTCCTGTATAGAGAAACCCTAAATCGATACCAGAAACCCTAATCATGGTAATATACGTTCCTGGCCATGGAAATCCAATTAAAGCACCCAGAAAGTTTGCAAACTTGTCACTAAACACAAAAACAACAACAAATCGTGTTAATAATGCATGAATGTGAGAAATCGAAATTTGAAAATTCAAGAACAAACCGAATTCGGTTTTCACGATTCTGAATGGTTTTGTGCAATGTAAAGGTCTGATTCGCTTCTGGAGATGTCAAGGAATGTGTTGGACACCTCAAAATCAACTGAAAACGACTGGAAGTATGATTGCCAATAGCTTGTGTACCACGGTTTTTTGAGTTTGCAACTAGGGTTCTTGAGCCAATTTTTTCGTTCTCTTTCATGTGGTATGCATCAGGTATAAGTACTGGATGGATTTTGGATCATTATTGGAAAGAATCAATCACCATTCAATGATAATCAAAATTTGATTTTTGTATAAAATCAAATTTTCAAAACTTGATCAATTTCAATCCAATCTTGCCTTTTTGATCCAATTTCGAATTTGCTGGCTTTTAATGAGTTGATTGGATCACAAAGAAGAAATAAAAATCAAATTTGCAATTAATTTGAATTTTATACTTTATTTTTCAATTTAATTTGTATTTAAATGAATTAATTCCAAATTAAATAGGAAAATAAAATAAAAATTCGTGGCATTGGGCTTGGATATTCCTAATTGCATGAGGAATAAGTTTGGTTGAAGAAAACGCAAGCCCATTTGCAAAAAATTTGATTTTTAGAAGTATCTCCCTTTGTGCATTCTTCCAAAATTCCCCAACTTGTGAATGGTGTAACTTGCTCAATTTTCCACATTTTTGAGAGTTCTTGGACTTTTTGGAAAGCTCTAAGAGTCCTCTAAACAATGTCTTTGGTTTCACTTCAATTGGAGTTACCATGCTCAATATATCTTCAAAACAAAAAGTTGACTTTTTGTTGACTTTGAAAATGACCTGTAATGTTTTGAGCTATACCTCTCGAATGAAGCATTTTTTGGACATTCTTGTGAGACATGAAGTTGTAGAGAATTGAATTTCCTTCAAAACAAGAGGTGGTGGAAAAATTTCTGAGAAAGTATGAGAAAGTTATGATCAGTCAAAGTTTGGTTGACTTTTCAACTAGAAACCCTAATTTAGAAAGTTTGACTTTTGAGCAAATCTTGAGTTTTCTTGATGAATCATGATCAACCCTTGATCAAATGATGAATGTAACTTCAAAATGAGGATGTTGACCAAAAATCAGAAGTTTTGACTGTATGTTGACCACAGTTGACTTTTTGACCAATACAACTGATTTCCAACCATCTGAGCAATTGTTTGAGGAAACTTGACTTGTGAGGCTTGAAACTTGACATGGAGAATCTTTGGAGCATATGAGGAAGCATGAAAACCATTGGAGGTGTTAGAAGTCCATCTGGATCTGAGAAATGCCAAACCCTACTTTGGGTTGATTGTCTAGGAGGGTGTTCATCTGATCAACTCTTGAGAAATCCTTGAGCAGGGATGTATGGAATGTCTTGAGAGATATGAGGGCAAATTTTGGGGTATGACAGCTGCCCCTGTTCAATCTTCTTGTACTGGAAGGGTTAGATTGGTATGTTAGCCTTTCGTGACCTGGAGGTAGAAGATGATTGAACACTCGAGTACACCTGAAAATTTGCACTCGCCGTTGGTTGATGATGCGGGAATGGGCTTATAGATGCCATTTGGAGACCGGAGACTTTGCTGGAGAATGAGCCGTACGCTAGACTCGAGACTGCTATGAACATGAGAATTGTCGGAGATGGGCTTAAGATGCCATCCGGGAAGACCAATGCTGGGGAGTGAGCCGTACGCTAGGCTCTGTAGATGCTTCTGGAAGGAGATGGACTTAGGATGCCATCCGGAGGGAGTCGTACGTTAGACTTCGTGCTTGTCTTTGAATGAAGTTATAGGTTTGTATTGATTTTTAACCAAATATGCAGCATTCTGAAAGCGAAGAGATGTTGACAAGTAGTCGGAGATGGGCTTAAGATGCCATCCAAGGCAACCGAGTCATACGCCAGACTCTCGTAGTTGCTGTTGATAGTAAGAGAGGGTCAGAATAGTTCTTCGTGCTGACTGCTCTGAGGAGATAATAGTTGACAAAATGTGGATATTTCCCTGTTGTGCATCGGGTGTTGATCCACTGCCTGTTATCGGAGGATAACTTGTGATCGTTCGGATAGGTTTCCCGTCTGGCTTCGGGTATTAATCCTGGATCCGTTGTTGGAGAACAACGATGTTGGTCGTTTAGATAGTTTTCCCGTCTGGATTCGGGTCTTAATCCTGGACCTGTCTGCGTCGGAAACGACTTTCACCTGCTTTGGAGAAAACAAGAGAAACTTTGATAGAATATTGTTAGTCTTATGCAAAGTATGATGCATGACGATGTGTATGAATGACATATGCACGAATTATGACATTTATGAATAATGTATGCATGATGGATGCTGTGGTATTTCAAAACATATCCATCTTGAGGAAGATGCGGATGTTCTGCTTGAGGATGGAGTGGGTGGAGACCCTGCTCGGGGAAGGAGAAGGATAATAGTTTCGAATTCCTCCGATGCACTATCTGACCGTGTCTTGAGTCCAGATATTGTTGTGGATGGGAGAGATTGGGGAACGTGCCGCCAAAGATCTTGTTCGTAGACCCTGCTGGGGAGAATTTAGGAGGCACTCTGTGGGGAATCCAGCGTGTAGATCCTGCCGTGGAAAAGTGAAGAGGCGCTCTGCTGGGGATGAAGGTTTGTGGCGAGTGACACCTCTGTGGAGATTGGTGTTCTGCGGGGAAAATGTCTTGTGGAGGAACGTCCTTGGTGACCTTCGTCGTCATCTCAATTCCTGGAACCTATAGTAATTACTTTTGCATGTTCACTTTTCGCATGTTTGCGGACAGGTTTTTATTGTCGGATGCATATAATCATTCAAAGCAGACGTTGGACTTTATGCAAACAACAACAACAAACAAGAGTTGTAAAGAGAAGGAATCTTGCATTTATTAGAAAGGTGGCGTATGGCCAAGTAATTTATACAAGAGAAAGGTAAAAGGCTATGCGGAAACAATCTCGTTAAGTTCCAACTATGCTAGTACTCATATATTTCGACTATCTCATCTCCTTGCTGTCAGTAGAAAGTGAGTGAATTGATCTTCGCCATTTGAATCTTGAATCTTGATAGTAGTGCAGGCGGTGATGGAAGAGACATAGTCGTGCGCTTAAATCCCTAACTTTTGCCTAGACCGCCTTTCGGGTTTTGATCTCTTGGGATACCCTTTTGCCCAACCGCCTTTTCGGGTTTCGACTTGCGGGTGTACTTTTTGTTGTATATATCCTTAACTTTTGCGAACCCTTTTGGTTCGCCAGGATGCCCTTATTTTTGCCTAGGTTCGTCGAACTAGCGGGTCTCTTTTATGCGTAGTATTTTTGACTATGTCTGCGTTCACAGGGTGTGGGAAATCTTCACCGTCCATGGTGCTAAGTATCATAGCTCCGCTGAAAATCTTGTCTTGACTACAAATGGTCCTTCATGGGTGGGAGTCCATTTGCCCAGGATCACCTTGTGGAAGAATGATGCGCTACTAGATCACCGACTTGGTAAACTCGGTGTTTGACCTTCTTGTTAAATGCTCTGATCATTCGCTTTTGATAGATTTGTCCATGGCAAATGGACGCAAGTCGTTTCTCATCGATCAAGTTAATCGGTCAAGCGTGCGGATCAATCATCTTCACCTAACTCCGCGTCTGGAGGACTACGGTTGAGGTATCTGAACCTCGATGGGTAAGGCGGCTTCCATACCGTACATAGAGAAGGAGTTGCCCTGTTGATGTTCGTCTTGTAGTCGATAACCATGAAGAGCGAATGGTAACATCTCATGCCAATCTTTGTAAGTCTTTGTCATCTTACGTATAATCTTCTTAATGTTCTTGTTGGCGGCTTCCTGCCATTCATCTTAGGTCGATAAGGAGAAGAGTTGTGATGCTTGATCTTGAATTGCGTGCGAGTTCGGTGATCATCTTGTTGTTGAGATTGGAACCATTATACGTGATAATCCTTTCGGGAGTGCCATACCGCGAGATAAGATTATGTTTGATGAATCGAGCCACAACAATCTTGGTAGCGAGATCTGACGAGGCTTCTACCCACTTGGTGAAATAGTCAATTGCCACAAGGATGAAAGCGATGTCCGTTGGAACGTGGGCTTGATTTCTCAATCATGTCAATGCCCACATTGCAAAAGGCCAAGGAGCTGTTAGAACATTCGGTCTTGGAGGTACATGTACTTTGTCGCATAAATCGGCATTTGTGACAAGATCGGCGTAGCGGTGACAATCGACTTCCATGGTGGACCAATAGTAACTTTGTTCTCGGAATCTTTTTAGCCATAGTATGTCCCTTGGGTGGGTACCAAATGCCGTGTAACTCTTCCATGATACGTTCATGTTTCCGGTCTACAGTGAAGTAAGCACAAGTCGTGGTTGCGCTTGTATAAGATCCGTTCTTTGAGGAAGAATTTGGATGCAAACCTTCTCATGAATTTCTTATCATTGTGGATGCCCTAGGGATATTCACGAGTCTCAAGATACCTCTTCACGTCGTAGTACCAAGGTTTCTCTTTTGTGTCAAGCTCATAACAATACGCCGGTTCGTCCAACTTCTCAATGATGATCTGGGGAGCCTCGTTGTCCCACCTGACCTTGAACATAGATGACATAGTAGCCAATCGTCATGGTGATTCTCTTCTCGTGGAATATGATCAAAAGTAATCTCTTCGAAGTAGGGGATCAAACTCAGAACATGCTCTCGATATGAAATGAGATTCGGATGCTTCGTATCCCACTCGCCCTTAATCTGATTGATCACTAAAGCTGAGTCTCCATACACTTGCAAGAACATGATTCTTAAGTCAATAGCAGCTTTAATACCCATGATACACGCTTCGTATTCGGCCATATTGTTGGTGCAACTGAAATATAATCTGGCGGTGAAAGGCGTATGTCCGCCTGCAGGGGATGTGATGATGGCGCCAATGCCATTGCCAAGTGCGTTTGAAGCTCCATCAAAGACCATGGTCCATCGGGATCCTTGTTCGGTCCTTCGTGCGGGCACGGTTCTTGTAATCTGTAACTAGTAAAACATCTTCATCGGAAACTCGAGCTGCATGGCGGTAGTCATCTACGCGATGAGCCAAATGATCGGCTACTACACTTCCTTTGATCGCTTTACGAGAAGTGTCTTTGGATGTCATATTCGGTCAAGATCATTTGCCATCTTGTTATTCTTGGGAGAGCTGGCTTCTCAAAGATGTATTTTATCGGATCCATCTTAGAAATCAACAAGGTAGTGTGAGTCAACATATCTTGTCTTAGTCGTGGCGCCAAAGCGTTGCAAGTTTTCTCGGTGTGAGTATCTTGTTTCACGATCGGTAAACTTTTGCTAAGGTAGTATATTGCATGCTCTTTTCGACCAGACTCGTCATGTTGCCCCAACACACACCCATTGAGTTCTCTAATCTGTCAAGTACATGATAAGAGTCTTCCTTTGACATCGAATAGGAGGATTACTGGGTACTCCTTGATTTTGTCAAAGCGATCGGCAATCGTCGTTCCATTCTACTACTTGATCTTTCTTTAGTAACTTGAATATTGGCTCACAAGTAGCGATTAGGTGTGCAATGAATCGGCAATGTAATTCAATCGGCCCGAAACCTCGACTTCCTTCTCGATGGGGGCTGGCATCTCTTGTATGGCTTTAACCTTGGCGGGATCAACTTCAATACCTTTACCGCGACAACAAACCCTAGGAGTTTACGGATCGACTCCAAAAGTGCACTTGTTAGGGTTAAGTCTCGATCTGTACTTCTTGACTGTCAAATAGTTTACGCAAATGATCAAGATGTTCTTCTTGATCGTGATCGAGCTATCATGTCGTCGGCGTAGACCTCTATCTCGTGATGAATCATGTCATGAAACAATGTCACCATATGCTGATAAGTGGCGCTGCGTTCTTCGATCCGAGCGGCATAACCTTGTAGCAAAAAGTACCCATTGGGTAACAAAGTAGTCTTCTCCATGTCTTGGGAGCCATTTTGATCGATTGTAGGAGAAACCATCCATGAAGGAGAAAACCTTATCTTTGGCGGTGTTGTCAACGAACATCAATATGAGGAAGGGAAAATCGTCTTTCGGACTCGCTTTGTTCAAATCTCTATAGTCACACATTCGTACCTTGCCATCCTTCTTAGGTCAGGTACCACATTGCAACCCTGCGGATAAAGTATGACTAGAAAACCGGCGTTGAGCGCTTCATAACCGGCTTTGATTTTCTCGACATCTCGGGCGCATCACAGACCTTACATTTCTGGGAGAAAACCTTCTTTTGTCGGCAATCGGTGTACCACAATATCGATGTCTAGACCTGGCATGTCTTCATACGACCAAGCAAAAACCTCAATGTAGTCTCGTAGCATATGTACCAACCTTTCTTTAACACTGTTCTCAAGACCCGCTCCTATCTTGATCTCTTTTCTGTCTTCGTTAGTACCCAAGTTCACAACCTCAACTTGCTCTTTGTGCGGCTGTATAACTCGATCTTCTTGCTGTAGCAATCTGACAAGTTCTCCTGGCACCTCACAATCTTCCTCACTTTCATCTTCGGCTTGGTAGATCGGATTGTCAAAGTCATATTTAGCACTAGCATAGCTGTTATTAACGAGATTCGGAGTGATTCTGCAGTGTATCACGTGGGTGTGTGTAAGAACACATAGCCTTTGGAAGGGGTGATAAAGTAAAAAGAAAGAAAAACACAATTGAATGCAAAAGTCCAACGAATTTATTGAATGAAAATACGCAAACGACAAAATAAAAACCCTCGCAAACGAGCCATGATGCCCCGGGTAAGGCACCAGGCTTTAGAGTTTATTGTTCAAAACATAGGAAATACGAAAAGCAAAACAAGACAAAAATAATTACTCCTGACTAAAGGAGATTGGTATGACGTCTTCGGTCCTCCAATTGCTTAGTCCATGATCTGGAGTTGGGAAGATCCATTTGCTGATGTCGAAGTTGTTGTCGTCGTCTTCTATAGCATGGATTCCACTCTGGCTGCTGCTGATGCGGAAAGGAAGTTGGCCGGCACGCTCGCGGCGTATCATCTTCTGTCCCTTGATGGTGAAGCCTAAACCAGTCTTGTCGAATTTGAAGGGAAGATCAGGGAGCTGACCCCAAATAGCATTACCACCCTTTTCAACTGCAGCTCGAGCATCTTTCAGCGAGGCCATCCTTGGAGGAGCTTGCGTAACCTCAGGAGTAACAGGAGAGTCGACAGGCACGACTCTGGGGACCGTTTCAAAAGCTTGACAGGGAGTCTCAAAGAATTCTCCTTCCATCTCGAGATATCGGAACGAATGTAGATGACTGACCATATATTCTTCTTCACCACATACTGTAACAACCTTCCCTTTCACCGGGTACTTCAGCTTTTGATGTAAGGTAGAGGTAACAGCGCCTGCCCCATGTATCCAAGGGCGTCCAAGTAGGCAAGAGTAAGCTGGACGGATGTCCATGATAAAGAAAGTAGAGTCAAAAGTCTGGGAACCGACTTTAACAGGCAGAATGAGCTCTCCAAGCACTGTTCGCTTAGAACCATCAAAAGCTCGCACGATGATGTCACTGGGTCTCAGAACCAACCCTTCGACATCAAGGCGATCAAAAGCAGTGTTTGGAAGGATATTCAGAGCAGAACCGGTATCCACCAAAACATGAGATAATATAACGCCCTTGCATTCAACAGAGATGTGCAAGGCTTTGTTGTGTTTCTTTCCGGCAGGAGTTAGATCAGCATCAGAGAAGCCTAGGCCATTGTTGGCAGCCAGGCTAGCAATACAAACTTCAAATTGATCAGTGGTAGTGTCTTGCGGCACATGAGCATTCTTCAGAAACTTCACCAAGGCATTAGCATGAGCCTCGGGAGCACAAGAGCAGAGCAAGCATGGAGATCTTGGACGGAGTCTGTCCCAACTGTTCCACAACATTGTAGTCACTTTTCTTGATAATCTTCAGAATTTCCTCCATTTCTTGTTTGGAGGTGTCCTTAGTAACTTCCTTTGGTACTTTTGGCTGAGCAGGATGAGTCACCGGTTCTTTCCCTCTGGCTGGGGAAATTGGTTGAGTAGCGGGAATGCGAGCTGGAGTCGCGGTGTCTTTTGGAGGAGAGATTTCTGGAGAGAACACCCTTCCGGTTCTGGTCACCTTACTAGATCCGGTGATGTTGTCAATGTCAGGGGTGGTAGCTGTAAGATCTTCAATGGTCAGAGGGTCTTGCTTGACACCATGATAGTAAACGTCTGCTCCATAATTCCAAGGGATAGCCTTGTCAGAGGAATATGGAACTGGTCTTAGAGAAGTGATAATGAGGGGTGCCACTCTAGGCACAGGATCAGCAGAGGAAATCCTTATGGTGTTAACATCAGCATAGTCTTCTGGGAAATCGTCACCCCATCCGGTCACTTTAACATCTTCGATAGGAATCTTGTAGCTTTCAGGGACAGAGTACTTCACCATGTAATCATACTTTCCACTTGGCTGCCCCAAGGTATCCCATACAGATGGTACAGTTTCATTTGCATTGTCGATCTTCAGCTTAGACATTTCTTCACACAGCTTCTGCACAGGTGGTTTCAAGAATAGTATCTCACGGTTGTCCATCATGCACTGAACACGTCTTCTCAACCAAGCACAACCATCAGGCGCAGAGGGGCACCAACGGCAATTTTCTGGGCATCCTGGATTGACACCGGCTTGCAACAAATTCTTCTTAACAGTCATCAGAGGAATGGTCAAGTCATCTATGTTGAAAACATAAGTATCGTCACCAACAGCATTGGAACCTTTGTCATGGTTAGGCATAGGAGCATTAATCACATTTGGAGTCTCAACAGGAGGATCAAACTCGATCTGCTTAGCTTCAATCATATCTGGAATCTTGTTCTTCAGAGCCCAACAATCATCAGTACTATGTCCCGGGCTATTGGAATGGTAAGCACACTTAGCATTAGGATTGTATCTCGGAGAGGAAGTGTTGACATTCTGAGGAGGATCTCTCAAAGTAATCAGCTCTGCTTTCAACATGTGTTGCAAGGCTTGTGACATCGGCATGTTGATCTTCGTAAACTGTCTTCGTGGCGCGTTCTGGCTACGCGCGTTGTCTCGCTGAGGTTGTGCTGATGTAGGGTTGGAGATCACAACTGCCCCCACAGATTGAGCGCGGTCGGTCTTGGCTCGGCTTTTCTGACCATACACAACATTAGTTTCTTTCTTACCACCAAAAGATCTCTTCGCAGCATTTGAAGATGACTCTACCTGAATCTTTCCACTCTTGATACCAGCTTCGATGCGTTTGCCTGTCAATATCAGCTCGGTGAATCCGACCGAAGAATTTCCAATCAGACGATTGAAGAATGGACCTGACAATGTCCCCATGAACATATCAACCAACTCCCTATTGAACAAGGGTGGTTGAACTCTGCCTGCTAAATCTCTCCACTTCTGAGCATACTCCTTGAACTTCTCGTCACAACCCATAGACATGCTCTGCAGTTGCATGCGAGTAGGCGTCAATTCAGCATTGTACTCATACTGTCTGTAGAAAGCATCAGCCAAGTCACTCCAAGTGCGGATACGGTCATTCTCTAGCTGATAATACCACTCCAACTGAGTTCCCCGGACAAACTCTCTTGAAAATAGTGCATCCACAGCTTTCTGTCATCAGTGTGGGGGTTGATCTTCTGAAGATAGGACTTCAAATGCAGCTTTGGACAAGAAATGCCATCATACTTGGCAAAAGTAGGAACCTTGAACTTGGGAGGAATCACAACACCAGGAACAAGACTCAGATCATCAAAAATCAGCCCGGACATTTTCAGATTTTCCACAGCATTCAGACGGTCTTCAAGTTGCTTGTACTTGTCATCCTCATCAGAGTACTGGCTATGATCGTATTGATCGTCTCTCCCTTTCTCAGGCTCATGCTGGCTGCCTTCGCCATCACCCTTGGTACTCCCTTCAGTCTTGACACTTCCTTCAGAGAGCTCTATCCGACTAATCACTTTAGGACCACCTTTGTAGCGTCTGCCCATGTTGAGTGGACCCACAACCTTCTTCTTCTTGTTGATGAGCTTCTTCAGATCTTCTTGGCCTTGGACCAAGCTAGTGAACATCTGCTGAAACTGAGCATTCTGAACCTGGAGATCTTTGAAAGTCTGTTCGAGAGCCATTGCTGCTAAAATAAATAGCAAGAGGATGAGAAAACCAATCTCCAATGTACCTGTGATGCAATGTTATGCTATGCTATGCAATGTTTATGCGAATGCTATGCAATGTTTTCAAGGACCTCTAGGATTTAAATTTGTTAAATAAGCAATGAACAAACAAATATTAGTTTTCTTTTTATTCTTTTTCTTCTTTTTAAGTACAAAAGATAGTTCAATACAATAAAAGAAAAACAATATAAAGCTGCTAGGTCTCCCATGGGCGCTTCCTCTTGGTGCCGAGGTAGGCGTTGATATTGCGCTCTTCGTGAAGTAGCTTGGTCAACTCTAGCACTTTCTTCTCACTTGCATAACACTGAGCTTCAAAGGTGTCCCTTTCTTCTTTTAGTTGAATCCAGGATCTCTTCAAGTCTTCAAAATCAGTAGGCATATCAGGATGGAGAACGGTATAGGATACGTCACCTATAGCAACAGGTTCCATAATTACTGGTAGAACAGGCGCGAATGGCATCATGAGGTTTTGAGCTCGAGCTCGCACCCATTTGAGGCAAGGTTCCCAAGGAATGGAGTTCTGGTGCCCCAAAGTCTTGGTATCGGTCTTCTTTACCATGCCCCAAGCATGTATGAACCTTCGTCGGTAATTCTGGAGATCGTGGTTGTAGTCGAACACAATATCTTGGAGAAGCATATCATGTGGACCATCTCTTGAGCAAAACCAAGCGGCGTATAGCTAGAGAAGGGTTGTAAGTAATGCCTCCCTTATACCAAGAAGTGGTACATTAGGAATTCTCCCCGCTCGATGAAGGTAAAGTCCTTTTGAGAGAAAAGACTCCAACGGATATCGAATGAGAGAGTGACATTAGCCTTTGAGACCATTTCATCCTTTGTTCGTTCTTCAAGATGGAGGAAGGTCGAAATAAACCACACGGAAAGTAACGGTATACAACACATGAGAGTGCCTTGTCTCTTGGTAGTGCAGTGTGGAGAGAATGTAGGATATCCCAAGTAAAGTAGGCTTTGGATTGCGGGTAAGGAACAACTTGATGGCGTTGACATCTATGAATTGATCCGAGTTAGGAATAGAACCAAACCATAAATTAGCAAGGCCACAATGTTTTCAAATGCATGAAACTCATAACTTTGAGGAATTCTCGAGCTTTCTTAATTAGGAACTTAGAAAGTAAACCCTTAACTCCTTCTAGTTTCCCAATTGGCTTCAATGTCGGCGCTTAAGATGTAAAGTGATGCAATGTCTTCATACCTAGGAACCTTTTCCAAACCGGTGAATGGCATTTGGTCAAGAATAGGTATCCCAGTAGCTTAGAGAACTCTTCAAGGTAGGAACTAGCGATAATCGGAAATGTAAAGCAATGGTGTTTGGATCGAAGAAGCTGGAATAGGACATGCATCATATCTTCTTCAAAATCGGAGATAACCAAATCAAGTAGATAACCATGTCTTTTGATGAGCCGAGCATGGTGGGAATTTTGAAACCAATTCTTTGTTGAGAAGGTATACCCATGAAGTTAATTCGGATAGTCTTTCTAGAAGCCATAACACCTACAAAAGAGCAAAGATAAATCCTAGGTCCTTGAAATAGTTAGAAATGATATGCAATGCGAATGATGTCATGATGTCATGTTTAGCACACCAAACAATTCACACAATGAGCCTAGGTTTAAGGCTTGCATGAGGTCTAGGTGATTACCCACCAAAAGTTTGAGTTGGTTCATCCTGTCCTATAATAGTAAGGGTTCTAGGAATCTCACATCATTGATCTTTCTCGTGGCGCTTATTTCAATACGACTACCAAGTGGTCGATCGAAAATGTCCCAAAGTCGATCTCGATGAGCGTAGCATCGGTATCAACCAACCTCGGTCTACACCAAAGCGGCCATCTCACTACCTTCTAATGGCCAAGATGGGTCAATTAAGGTTCTAAAAGTTTAGTTAGCGCTTGATGACACCACGAGAAGCCAAATACTATCCTCGACTTGGAAATGAGGAGCATCGGGACAACAAAGTGTCACGCTAACGTAACCATCATGTTGACCGTTTAGTTATCGTCTAGCGGTCGCAATGATCTAATGCCACTTACCTAAAGGAAACCGGATCCGGTGTAGGATCCCCACAAATATAATACCCAAGCAACCCTTAAAGATAAAGCAAGCAAGTCAAACAGAAAGCATAAGGTGATCTAAAAATCCTTAAGGCATTCTCTCTTTAGGGTGTCTCCCGCGAGTCGCAAGTTACATGTCGGTGAAGCCGACTTTTTAGATTTTGTATCGCAAATGTGCGGATAGCAAGAGTCGCCACCGACTTTTATTTTTATCCAATTAAGGGAAGGTAAAAGTACGAAAAAGACCTTCGTTAGATTACGAGTAAGGGAGAAGGTTATGAAAGGGAAGGTATTAGCACCCTTTCCATCCGTAGTTATCTACAGGCTCTTAGTTACTCTTAGATCACTTTAAAATGTGCTACGTGTGTTTGAAAAATGTTTTGAAAGGCATTTCGCTTTGACTTTGTAATGATTCATGTAGGAATGTATACAAAGTGTTCGAAAATGTTTCGTTTTGAAAAAGTTTGAACTTTGAAAAAAGTGTGAGGTGTGAAAAGTTTTTGATAGAGCAAGCAACTAAAAGTCTTATTACCTACTCGAATTGGTCGTTTCTTGTTATTTAACTTTCCTTTAGAATAGCGCTATCCATACCATTAGTTAGTAGGTAGCTCCATTCGTTGGATGTAAGCGGGACATTCGAAGGGACATCGGATGGTCATAGAAGGCAACTTGTAGGAAGTATCCTAGCACATTCGAAGGGACTGTCATCATTTTAAGTAGGCGACAATCGAGGTCAAGATCATGTATTCGGAGGCGACATCGTGGGTCTATGATCTTTGTATCGAAGGGACTATGATGATTTGTTTTGAAACAGCGGTGCTAGAATACCCTACGTTCGAGGACATGACCATTTAATCGAAGGCATCGAGAGAGAATTACCCTAAGGGGTGCATGTGTGAAAGAGTGTGTTGAATTCAGATATTTTTATCTTGCAAGTTAGAGTGAGCTATGTTCAATTTTATCTTGCCATACACGCCTAATTACTAGCAGTTTATAGGGTGCGGAAATTAGAATGCGGAATGTAAAGTGCGGAAAAGATAAATCCTACGCTATTACATGGCTTTGGGGCAGATACATAATCAGAAAATGTGGAAAATAAAAGCCTAATTAACTATTACATCCCATGAGCAATTACATTATTGGAAAAATAAACGATAAAGAAAAAACGTCCAAATCGGATCAACACGAAAAAGAATGAAAATGGAAATATAATGAAATCGAAATTAGAGAAAATGTTAGAAAAAAAATGCAATTTTTAATTGGAAAAAATAGGACATGCTGGAAATAGCATAAATATGCTAAAATATTTTTTTGGGAATTTTTGGAAAAGATTTAATAATTAAAATGCAATTAAAATTGAATTAAATGCAAAATTATGAATAAAAATAAATATGCATGCAAAATTATATTTTTTAATTTTAAAAATTAAATAAAGATTTTATGAAAATAATGTAAAAAGAAAAATATTTTTTGATGATTTTTAAATGCAGAAATAAAATTATGAAAAGAATTAAAATGCATGGAAAATATTAAATAAAATAGAAAAATAGAAAAATATTGAAAAATATGCAAGTTTGTGAAAAAAGAATGCAAACTGGTGCCCATAGGGATCGAACTCGTGACCACAGCTTCAAACCTTGAAAACCAGCCTTGACCACTCGCCATGTGTGCATACGTGTTTGAAAGCGAGTGAGTGGACTTTCACCGCGTCGCCTCGACTTGCCTCATCACGCGGGAGACTTCGTCTTCCGTTTAAATATTTGAAGCTAGCGTCGGCCATTGTTCGACGCTATGGTCCCTGGCTAATTCAAAAAATCAAGCAAACGTAATATAAATGACATCTAAAGGCATGGTTCGATTCAGGACATTGTCCCGAGTTCATTGATATAGGTCTTGAGGTCCAATTTTCCTATAGAAACCCTAAATCGATACCAGAAACCCTAATCATGGTAATATACGTTCCTGGCCATGGAAATCCAATTAAAGCACCCAGAAAGTTTGCAAACTTGTCACTAAACACAAAAACAACAACAAATCGTGTTAATAATGCATGAATGTGAGAAATCGAAATTTGAAAATTCAAGAACAAACGAATTCGGTTTCACGATTCGAATGGTTTTGTGCAATGTAAAGTCGATTAAACACGGAGATGTCAAGGAATGTGTTGGACACCTCAAAATCAACTTATTTGGAAGTATGATTGCCAATAGCTTGTGTACCACGGTTTTTTGAGTTTGCAACTAGGGTTCTTGAGCCAATTTTTTCGTTCTCTTTCATGTGGTATGCATCAGGTATAAGTACTGGATGGATTTTGGATCATTATTGGTAAGAATCAATCACCATTCAATGATAATCAAAATTTGATTTTTGTATAAAATCAAATTTTCAAAACTTGATCAATTTCAATCCAATCTTGCCTTTTTGATCCAATTTCGAATTTGCTGGCTTTTAATGAGTTGATTGGATCACAAAGAAGAAATAAAAATCAAATTTGCAATTAATTTGGATTTTATACTTTATTTTTCAATTTAATTTGTATTTAAATGAATAAATTCCAAATTAAATAGGAAAATAAAATAAAAATTCGTGGCATTGGGCTTGGATATTCCTAATTGCATGAGGAATAAGTTTGGATGAAGAAAAAGCAAGCCCATTTGCAAAAAATTTGATTTTTAGAAGTATCTCCCTTTGTGCATTCTTCAAAATTCCCAACTTGTGAATGGTGTAACTTGCTCAATTTTCCACATTTTGAGTGTTCTTGGACTTTTGGAAAGCTCTAAGAGTCCTCTAAACAATGTCTTGGTTTCATCTCAATTGGAGTTACCATGCTCAATATATCTTCAAAACAAAAGTTGACTTTTGTTGACTTTGAAAAGGACTGTAATGTTTTGAGCCATACCTCTCAAATGAAGCATTTTTGGACATTCTTGTGAGACATGAAGTTGTAGAGAATTGAATTTCCTTCAAAACAAGAGGTGGTGGAAAAATTTCTGAGAAAGTATGAGAAAGTTATGATCAGTCAAAGTTCAGTTGACTTTTCACCTAGAAACCCTAATTTAGAAAGTTTGACTTTTGAGCAAATCTTGAGTTTTCTTGATGAATCATGATCAACCCTTGATCAAATGATGAATGTAACTTCAAAATGAGAATGTTGACCAAAAATCAGAAGTTTTGACTGTATGTTGACCACAATTGACTTTTTGATCAATCTGTTGATTTTCGACCATCGAGCAATTATGCGAAACTTGACTTGTAAGGCTTGAAACTTGACATGGAGAATCTTTGAAGCATATGAGGAAGCATGAAAACCATTGGGGATGTTGGAAGTCCATCTGGGTCTGAGAAATGCCAAACCCTAGCTTGGGTTGATTGTCTAGGAGAGAGTTCATCTGATCAACTCTTGAGGAATCCTTGAGCATGGATGTATGAAATGTCTTGAGAAGCGGAGGGCAAATTTTGGGGTATGACACATGCTATCCTAAAAATCGGAAGAAGATCACTTATCTCGACGGTGGTATCAACTTTCAGTGCAAAGGTAAACATCCATGAAAGCCTTCTTTGTCTTCGACATTTGGTGCATGCCCGTGTTGGGGAATTCAAAGTTCGTCTCTCCTTATCTCATCCTGCGACATCACTTAAATCGTTATTATGAACTTTAATTTGTAACTACCGAACATTGATAGCTCCTAAGGATTTGGTTTCTTTCCCCAAGTTTGGGCGTTTTGTTTTTAAAAAAGCAGTGTGTCTAAGCATTCAATAAACATAGCAAGCGATTTAGATGGAAATAATTATGAAGAACCACTTATCTTCCAATGGAGTATCGAACAACGATTTACGATTTGTTACGCTTTTGTCCGCCTTGACCTAGGTCACATACCGAATGTATGCGCCGGATCAAGCGACAACCCGGATGGCAAGCTAATTTCACCAAAACCTCATATGAGGTGAAATGGGTAACTTCAATGAGTATTGCCCGACCAAAGCCGGATCTAGCGGCTTCCCTGATCGCGTATGTGAGTCGGAGATGAATAACGCTAGAAGGAGGGGATTGTCGACGGACGACAATGTCAACCTGGGTTCCTTCTGGGAGTAGTGGAGGTATCGAATCACATAGAGATGGTCGCCGGATAGCCTTACCGTCAAGAAAACGTAGCTGAGGCCTCGTTCTCCGCCCTTGGACTTAACGCTAAAACCAATATCGAAGCAAAATATATTATGGTTATCCATCAATAAATCTATTATGTAGATATAATACTGATACTATATAGCCATGCTATTTTATTACAATGTTTCAATTTCGAAGCATGGAATGAAATTGTTAGGCAAGGTTATGGGTGTAGCGTGAGTCACCCAGGTGAAACAGGATTGTTTAGGAATAACATGTGTGGCCCGGGAAAATTTTACCGGGGCCCCACGGTGGGCGCCAAATGTTCATGTAGGAAAAACCATGTTGTTGATCTTAAGGGATTCAGAGGTTCATACAAGGGATGCATGACCTCCAAGCTATGAGTCTAGCTTACCCCGCAGTTGGGAGCCCTTAGATGTGGTATAAGAATCCTCTCTAGAGCGTGTAGCTAAGAGAGGGAATGAGAGAATGTCTTTCTTATGGCCCTAAGGCCTCTTTTTATAGCATAGCCATCACTAATAATCATAATGATGTAACCGTCCATTAATACTTGAAACCGCTACTTAATGATTCATAACGTCCGTAACCGCTCCATAAGTAGTGTAACGGAAACCAATCCAGTCTCATACTTTACCCAGATGGCTCAGGTCGGCCGTGGATATATGTCTGGCACGTCCGATAGAAGGACTCGGCTCCTGACCTCGGGGTTCCGTCGAGGAGCTACCCGGTTACCAACTATCAGATCCATCTCGGCCCCTATCCGACGCTCCTAGCGCGGACAATATATTTATGTATGAACAGTGGGAAATAGGGCAATGCCTGCGCAACATTTAAACACTACTTCCGTGGCAGTGTTAAGCCAGCAAATGGATGATAGCAACCATGAATTGGTTAACATGTTAACTAACCAAATGAGTAATGTGTTTAACCCCAAAGTACAAGAATCAGTTGAGACTAATAGGCAGTCCGCTGAAACAAACCGACAGGTGATTGCACAGCTAACACGTTTGTGTAGCTTCTTAGGGCCCCCCCAAACGACTGTCTAATAGGGGCCACCGGTTCGACAAGACATACCCATTCACGGGGACATGGGGGCAATAGAAAAATAAACTGTGTACCAGGGTCAAGCTGCAACGCCTCAAAGAAATGCCGTTGTTGATCCCCCTAGGGTATTGGTTCACAGACTGCAAGAGCCTGACCAAGTCCTTGACCAAATTCGGTAGGAGGAATTAGTTTTCGAAAATAACCTAACCAATATTGTTGAGAGAATTGTGGCCCGAAATGGTATGATGCCAAGGCCAACGTATTCCTCCCCATTATCAGAGTATATTTTACAGACCGAAAACCCTAGCGGATGGAAAATTCCTAAGTCCACAAATTTGGGAGAAAGCGGGTGAGTCATGTCTGGTGAACCTGACTTTTTAGGATTTTTGTATCCAAATGTGCGGATAGCAGAGTCGCCACCGACTTTTATTTTTATCCAATTAAGGGAAGGTAAAAGTACAGAAAAAGACCTTCGTTAGATTCTGAGTACGGGAGAATGGTTATGAAAAGGGAAGGTATTAGCACCCCTTTCCATCCGTAGTTATCTACGGGCTCTTAGTTGCTCTTAGATCACTTTTTAAAATTGTGCTTTCTGTGTGTTTGAAAAATGTTTTGAAAAGGAATTTCGCTTTGACTTTGTAATGATTCATGTAGGAATGTATACAAAGTGTTCGGAAATGTTTCGTTTTGAAAAGAATTTGAACTTTGAAAAAAGTGTGTGGTGTGAAAAGTATTTTGATAGAGCAAGCAACTAAAAGTCTTATTACCTACTCAGAATTGGTCGTTTTCGTATTGTTTTACTTTACTTTAGAATAGTGCTATCCATACCATTAGTTGGTAGGTAGCTCCATTCGTTGGATGTAAGCGGGACAATCGAAGGGACATCGTATGGTCATAGAAGGCAATTTGTAGGAGGTATCCTAGCACATTCGAAGGGACTATCATCAATTTTCGTAGGCGACAATCGAGGGTCAAGATCATGTATTCGGAGGCGACATCGTGGGTCTTATGATCTTTGTATCGAAGGGACTATGATGATTTGATTGGAAGGCAACGGTGCTAGAATACCTCTACGTTCGAGGGACATGACCGTTTGAATCGAAAGGCAACGAGAGAGAATTACCCTAAGGGGTGCATGTGTGAAAAGTGTGTCGATTTCAGATATTTTATCTTGGAAATTAGAGTGAGCTATGTTCGTTATTATCTTGCCATACACGCCTAATTACTAACAGTTTATAAGGGTGCGGAAAGTAAAGTGCGGAATGTAAAGTGCGGAAAGGTAAATGTCCTACGCTATTACATGGCTTTGGGGCAGATACATAATCGAAAATGGCGGAAAATAAAAGCCTAATTTAAACTATTACATCCCATAGACAGTTACATTATTGGAAAAAATAAAATGGTAAAAAGCGCGAATCGGACAACTGTGAAGAGATAAGAAAATCGAAAAATATGATGAAATCGAAATAAGAGAACATGTTAGAAAAATGCAATTTTAATTGGAAAAAATATGACATCTTGGAAATAACATAAATATGCTAAAATAATTTTTGGGATTTTTGGAAAAGTTTTAATAATTAAAATGCAATTAAAAGGGAATTAAATGCAAAATTAAGAATAAAAATAAATATGCATGCAAAATTATATTTTTTAATTTTAGAAATTAAATAAACATTTTATGAAAATACTGTGAAAAGAAAAATAATTTTTGATGATTTTAAAATGCATAAATAAAATATAGAAATTAATTAAAATTGAATGGAAATATTGAAAATAAAAGAAAATATGAAAATATGAAAATAAGTGAGTTTGAAAAGAGAAATGCAAAACCGGTGCTAGCAGGGATCGATCCCATGACTCTTGAGAGGATCTGGCAACAGGGAACGCTCTTACCACTACGCCATGTGGCTCTTTGTGTTATGGAATGGAAGCGTGGGATCAAGAGTGCACACGCGTCGCCATCTGGAGGAATCAAAACACAATCAGCATGGTGGGGTCCCCGTGGAAAGAGAGAACCAATCGGATTGCCCAGAAAGGCCACGCACGCTCTCGCCGGTCCAAGTGGAGTCAACGACGCCGGAGCCCTAGCTCCGGTCGTCTTCTCCGGCTGGCTCAACGTCCGATCCTGCAAAATAAGCAAAATCAAAGCAAAAGAAAGACCTTTCCGCCCTAATTCGACCTTCCTGAATCCATTGGTGGCATCGTTTCGACCTAAAAATGGCTATATTGAGTTTCAAAGAGGAGAGCGAAGCGCCTAACAATGGCACGTTCTTATTCCGGTGTTAAACCTCACATGTTATACGTCAAACATGCTTTAATGAGTACCCTGAACACAAATAATCAAGCAAAAACGGTTAATGATGCATGGAATTATGAAATCGAAATTTGGAAAGTTTGCAAACGGTGAGAACTCGGACGTGCGGGCGACTGGGCTTGAAGTATGAAGCTTCTTTGAAAACAAAATTGAATTTTGGATTCTTGAAAAAATTTTCCAAAGTTTTGGGTTTGTTTTTAGGTTAGGGTTTCGTGTCTTATGCTGGCTATGATGCTTGATATTTATAGAGGAATTTTGGATGGCAAAAGGAGTGAAAAAAGATTGCTTCTTGAATGTGCAAATATTTCCATTTAAAATAAAATCAAATATTGAAAAATATATGATTTTCTCATGAATGCAAGGCTATCACGAATTTGGTAAGGATCATGGGCCTTCTTGGACATTTAGAAAGATATAAAATCATTCCTTTTGGAAAAAATAATTAATTTTCATATTTTATATAATTTATTTTTGAATTAAATGTTATAAAATTCAAATATAAATCATAAAAATAGAAAATAACCAATGCCAAGCTTTTATGGGTCAAGAATAACATCATGAACAAGTTTGGATCAAAAGATTATAGGCCCATTTGGAAAATTTTGCAATTTGACCAATATGTCCTTTTGTGCAATTGCCCAAAATTCCCCAACTTGTGAATGGTGTAACTTGCTCAATTTTCCACATGTTTGAGTGTTCTTGGACTTTTTGGAAAGCTCTAAGAGTCCTCTAAACAATGTCTTTGGTTTCACTTCAATTGGAGTTACCATGCTCAATATATCTTCAAAACAAAAAGTTGACTTTTTGTTGACTTTGAAAATGACCTGTAATGTTTTGAGCTATACCTCTCGAATGAAGCATTTTTTGGACATTCTTGTGAGACATGAAGTTGTAGAGAATTGAATTTCCTTCAAAACAAGAGGTGGTGGAAAAATTTCTGAGAAAGTATGAGAAAGTTATGATCAGTCAAAGTTTGGTTGACTTTTCAACTAGAAACCCTAATTTAGAAAGTTTGACTTTTGAGCAAATCTTGAGTTTTCTTGATGAATCATGATCAACCCTTGATCAAATGATGAATGTAACTTCAAAATGAGGATGTTGACCAAAAATCAGAAGTTTTGACTGTATGTTGACCACAGTTGACTTTTTGACCAATACAACTGATTTCCAACCATCTGAGCAATTGTTTGAGGAAACTTGACTTGTGAGGCTTGAAACTTGACATGGAGAATCTTTGGAGCATATGAGGAAGCATGAAAACCATTGGAGGTGTTAGAAGTCCATCTGGATCTGAGAAATGCCAAACCCTACTTTGGGTTGATTGTCTAGGAGGGTGTTCATCTGATCAACTCTTGAGAAATCCTTGAGCAGGGATGTATGGAATGTCTTGAGAGATATGAGGGCAAATTTTGGGGTATGACAGCTGCCCCTGTTCAATCTTCTTGTACTGGAAGGGTTAGATTGGTATGTTAGCCTTTCGTGACCTGGAGGTAGAAGATGATTGAACACTCGAGTACACCTGAAAATTTGCACTCGCTATTGGTGATGATGCGGGAATGGGCTTATAGATGCCATTTGGAGAAGCTGAAGATTTCGCTGGGGAATGAGTCGTATGCTAGACTCGAGACTGTTGTGTAGGAGATGGGCTTAGGATGCCATCCGGAACAATCGATGCTGGGGAGTGAGCCGTACGCTAGGCTCTAAAGATGTTTCTGAAAGGAGATGGGCTTAGGATGCCATCCGGAGGGAGTCGTACGTTAGACTTTGTGCTCGCTTTTTGAATGAAGTTATTGGTTCGTATCGGTTTTTTAACCAAATATGCAGCATTCTGAAAGTGGAGAAATGTTGACAAGTAGTCGGAGATGGGCTTAAGATGCCATCCAAGGCAACTGAGTCGTACGCTAGACTCTCGTGGCATTGATAATAAGAGAGGTCGAATAGATCTTCGTCTTGGTGCTCGAGGGGCAAAATGTGGATATTTCCCTGTTGTGCATCGGGTGTTGATCCACTACCTGTTATCGGAGGATAACTTGTGATCGTTCGGATAAGGTTTCCCGTCTAGCTTCGGGTATTAATCCTGGATCCGCTGTTGGAGAACAACGAGGTTGGTCGTTCAGATAGTTTTCCCGTCTGGTTTCGGGTATTAATCTTGGACCTGCTTGTGTCAGAAGTGACTTTTACCTGTTTTGGCAAAACAAGAGAAATTTTTGATAGAATATTGTTAGTCTTATGCAAAGTATGATGCATGACGATGTGTATGAATGATATATGCACAAATTATGATATTTATGAGTAATGTATGAATGACGGATGCTGTGGTATTTCAAAACATATCCATCTTGAGGAAGATGTGAATATTCTGCTTGAGGATTTCCGACTTCTGCTTGGGGATGAGACGGATCGGAGACCTTGAGAAGGAGTATAGCTTTGAATCCTCCGATGCACTATCTGACCAAGTCTTGAGCCTAGATACTGCTGTGGACGGTAGAGACCGGGAAACACGTTGTTGAAGATCTCACACACAGACTCCGCTGGGGAGAGGTTAGGAAGTACTCTACTGGGGGACTCTTGCGTATAGATCTTGCTGAGGAGTAATTGATAATCGCCCGGAGACCGAGTTGGAAGGATCTGGAGTCCGTCGGAATCTCTGGCTGAGGAATAAAAGATGTAAGTTTCCTCCGATGCACTATCTGACCAAGTTTCAAGTCTAGACATTGCTGCTGCCGGGGAAAGGGAACTGTTGAAACGCATCCTGCTGGGGATAAGTGCCTCTGCTGGAGACAAAACTGCTGACGGTGATGAAGTTTTAGGATATCAGGACTGGTAAAAGGGAATCTGTACTCTGATGGGGAGGATTTGTAGTGAGTGACATCTCTGTGGGGATTATACTCTGCAGGGGAATGTATGGGTGACTTTCGTCGTCATCTCAATTCCTGGAGTCTGTAGTAGGTACTCCTGCATGTTCACTTTTCGTATGTTTGCGAACGAGTTCTTATTGTCGGATGCGTATAATCATTCAAAGCGGACGTTTGGACCTTATGCAAACAACAACGAACAAAAATTGTAAAGAGAAAGAAACTTGCATTTATTTGGAAGATGGCGTATGGCCGAGTAGTTTATACAAGAGAAAGGTAAAAGGCTATGAGGAAACAATCTCGTTAAGTTCCAACTATGCTAGTACTCATATATTTCAACTATCTCATCTCCTTGCTGTCAGTAGAAAGTGATTGAATTGATTTTCGCCATTTGAACTTGAATGCTGATAGTAGTAGTCGAAGTAGGTGATCGGACGAGACATAGTCGTGCGCTTAAATCTAATTTTGCCTAGACCGCCCTTTCGGGTTTTCAGTCTAGGGATACCCTTTTTGCCCAACCGCCTTTTCGGGTTTTCAACTTGCGGGTGTACATGTTTTGTATATATCCTTAACTTTTGCCCGAACCCTTTTGGTTCGCGGGATGCTCCTATTTTTGCCTAGGTTATCGACCTAGCGGGTCTCTTTATCGTAGTATTTTTGACTATGTCTGCGTTCACGGGTGTGGGAAGTCTTCGCCATCCATGGTGCTAAGTATCATAGCTCCTTTGAAAACTTGTCTTGACTACAAATGGTCCCTCATGGGTGGGAGTCCACTTGCCCCTGGGATCACCTTGTGGAAGAATGATGCGCTTGACTACTAGGTCGCCGACTTGGTATACTCGGTGCTTGACCTTCTTGTTAAATGCTCTGATCATTCGCTTCTGATAAATCTGTCCATGGCGGATGGCGCTAGTCGTTTCTCATCAATCAAGCTAATCGGTCAAGGCGGATCAATCGTCTTCGCCTAACTCTGCGTCTGGAGGACTACGGTTGAGGGTATCGAACCTCGATGGTAGGGACGGCTTCCATACCGTATACGAGAGAGAAGGGGGTTGCCCCTGTTGATGTTCGTATTGTAGTGCGATAACCATGAAGAGCAAATGGTAACATCTCATGCCAATCTTTGTAAGTCACTGTCATCTTCTGTATAATCTTCTTAATGTTCTTGTTGGCGGCTTCCTTGTGCCATTCATCTTAGGCCGATAGGAGAAGAGTTGTGATGCTTGATCTTAAGCTGCGCGAGTTCGTGATCATCTTATTGTTGAGATTAGAGCCGTTATACGTGATAATCCTTTCGGAGTGCCATCCGACGAGATAAGATTATGCTTGATGAATCGAGCCACAACATTCTTGGTGTGAGATCACGAATGAGGCTGCCTCTACCCACTTGGTGAAATAGTCAATTGCCACAAGGATGAAGCGATGTCCATTGGAGCGTGGGCAGTTTCTCCAATCATATCAATGCCCACATTGCGAAAAGGAGCTGTTAGAACATTCGAGTCTTGGAGTACGTGCACTTTGTCTGCGTATATCTGGCACTTGTGACAAGATCGAGCATAACGGTGACAATCAGCTTCCATGGTGGACCAATAGTAACCTGTTCTCAGAATTTTCTTAGCCATCGTATGCCCTTGGGTGAGTACCAAATCGCCTCGTGTATGCTCCATGCGTTCTCTCGGTCTACGTAGTAAGCACAAGTCGTGATTGCGCTTGTACAAGATGCCGTTGCTGAGGAAGAATTTGGATGCAAACCTTCTCAAGAACTTCTTATCATTAACAGATGCCCCTGCGGGATATTCCTGAGTCTCAAGATACCTCTTCACATCGTAGTACCAAGGTTTCTCTTCTGTGTCAAGCTCATAACAATACGCTGGTTCGTCAAACTTCTCAATGATGATCAGGGGAGCCTCGTTGTCCCATCTAACCTTGAACATAGTGACATAGTAGCCAATCGTCGCCTGATTCTCTCTCGTGGAATGTGATCAAAAGTAATCTCTTGAGTAGGGATCAAACTCGAACATGCTCTCGATAGGGAATGAGATTCGGATGCTTCGTATCCCTCGCCCTTAATCGGTGATCACTAAAGTGAGTCTCCATACACTTGCAAGAACTTGATTCTTAAGTCAATAGCGACTTTGATACCCATGATGCACGCTTGTATTCGGCCATGTTGTTGGTATGAAACATAATCTGGCGGTGAAAGGCGTGTGTCCGCTGCGAGGATGTAATGATGGCGCCAATGCCATTGCCAAGTGCATTTGAGGCTCCATCAAAGACCATGGTCCATCGGGATCCTTGTTCAGGTCCTTCGTCCGGTCCTGGTTCTTCGCAATCAGTAACTAGTAAAACATCTTCATCTTGGAAACTCGAATTGCATAGAATGATAGTCATCTACGGCTTGATGAGCCAAATGATCGGCTACTACACTTCCTTTGATCGCTTTCCGAGAAGTGTCTTGGATATCATCTCGGTCAAGATCATTTGCCATCTTGCTATTCTTCGGAGAGCTGGTTTCTCAAATATGTATTTTATCGGATCCATCTTAGAAATCAACAAGGTAGTATGAGTCAACATATCTTGTCTTAGTCGTGACAAGCCAAAGCGTTGCAAGTTTTCTCGAGTTGTGAGTATCTTGTTTCCTGATCGGTAAACTTTTGCTAAGGTAGTATATTGCATGCTCTTTTCGACCGGACTCGTCATGTTGTCCCAACACACACCCCATTGAGTTCTCTAACACTTTGTCAAGTACATGATAAGAGGTCTTCCTTCGGCGGCATCGGGATAGGAGGATTGGGTACTCCTTGATTTTGTCAAAAGCGATCGCAATCGTCATTCCATTCTACCACTTGATCTTTCTTTAGTAACTTGAAGATTGGCTCACAAGTAGCGATTAGGTGTGCAATAAATCGGCAATGTAATTCAATCGGCCCGAAACCTCGACTTCTCGGTGCGGGGGTGGCATCTCTTGTATAGCTTTAACCTTGGCGGGATCAACTTCAATACCTTTACCACGACAACAAACCCTAGGAGTTTACGGATCGACTCCAAAAGTGCACTTGTTAGGGTTAAGTCTCGATCGTACTTCTTCATCATCAAATAGTTTACGCAAATGATCAAGGTGTTCTTCCTCATGCGTGATCGAGCTATCATGTCGTCGGCGTAGACCTCTATCTCGTGATGAATCATGTCATGAAATAGTGCCACCATGCACGCGATAAGTGGCGCTGCGTTCTTCAAAAGCAGGCATAACCTTGTAGCGAAAGTACCCACGTGTAACAAAAGTAGTCTTCTCCATGTCTTGAGGCCATTTGATCGATTGTAACCGGAGAAACCATCCATGAAGGAGAAAACTTTATCTTGGCGGTGTTGTCTACGAACATCAATATGAGGAAGTGGAAATCATCTTCGGACTCGCTTTATTCGGATCTCGTAATCCACACATTCGTACTTTGCCATCCTTCTTAGGTACGGGAACCACATTTGCAACTACGGATAAGAAGTGCAAGAAAACGGCATTGAACTGTTTCATAACTTCGGCTTTGATTTTCTCTGACATCTCAGGACGCATACGACGGACCTTCTGTTTCACTGGGAGGAAACCTTCTTTTGTTGGCAATCGATGAACCACAATATCAATATCTAAACCAGGCATGTCTTCGTATGACCAAGCAAAAACCTCGATGTAGTCTCGTAGCATCGGTACCAACCTTTCTTTGACACTGTTCTCAAGACCCGCTCCTATCTTGATCTCTTTTCTGTCTTCGCTAGTACCCAAATTCACAACCTCAACTTGCTCTTCGTGTGGCTGTATAACTCGCTCTTCTTGCTGTAGCAATCTGACAAGTTCTCCTGGCACTTCACAATCTTCCTCACTTTCATCTTCGGCTTGGTAGATCGGATTATCGAAGTCATATTTAGCACTAGCATAGCTGTTATTAACGAGATTCGGAGTGATTCTGCAGTGTACCACGTGGGTGTGTGTAAGAACACATAGCCTTTTGAAGGGGTGATAAAGTAAAGGAAAGAAAAACACAATTGAATGCAAAAGTCCAACGAATTTATTGAATGAAAATACATAACGAAAAATAATAACCCTCAAGCGAGCCATGATGCCCCGGGCAAGGCACTAGGCTTTTGAGTTTATTGTTCAAAACATAGAGAATACGAAAAGCAAACAAAACAAGAATAATTACTCCTGACTAAAGGAGATTGGTATGACGTCCTCAGTTTTCCAATTGCTGAGTCCGTTGTCGGGAGTTGGAAAGATC